>VWZI01021471.1:58306-86612 GCA_013396835.1 Psilopogon haemacephalus
GGGGGAGAGAAAAAACAAAAAACACCAACTTTAATTCACTTTGTAAAATCTGGGATTGTCTGCTCCCAGCCTTGTTTCACCTCAGATAAATCTAAGCTTATTTAAAACATATTCTACCTGTACACAACAGGCAACAGACACATAGGAAACAAAAAAAAGAAAAATATCCCTGTTAGAAAAGATTGAGCCCAGTTCATAGCCAGGATAATTAGATTTTGAGTTTTAGAATCTCTTCATCAACTGCACTTGCATCCTATCTCACTTTTGACATTAAAAAGAGTTTAACAGCTAATGCAGTCAGCTATCTACGATACAGTCAACCAGGCAGCTTAAAACTAACCTAGTAACACTGCTCCATTTTCCACCTCCTTTCCTCACTCACTAGAAGACAGTGATATAAAAATTCACATGGGTCAAAAGTTATGGATTCCTTCTCCTGTCCCATCAGAACTATATCCTGATACCTTCTATTTACTCCTCTCTGAGTAACAAAAGCCGAAATTCTCACATCAAGTGCATTCATATAAATACTCCTCAAATAAGGGAACTTTCTCCTGTGAAATTCCTTTCTTATGTGCATTTCTCACATGCTGCCTCAGCTCTTGATTTCCTAACACAAGGAATACTAAATTCAGTTCTTCTCCAATTTGTGTCTACCCAAATAATCTGGTTTTAGGGGAAAAAAATAACAAGGAGTATGTGAGATGAAAGTCAGACTGCAAGCTATCTACATATTGTGCTGCTCCAACAGCTCAAGGCAAGAAAAACCTGTTCTCTTCTGCCAAAACTCAAAACCCAGAACACAAAAAACCCCCACTGACAAAGTGAAGCATAGTTTGCTACTTGCTCACAAAACCTCTTTAATTTTGCTGTCAACTGCTACTCTGTAAGGCACAGTGGCCCTCTGGTATGCTGTCTATGGTTTCCTCACCAGAATCAGTCAATTTTATTTATAACGCAAGCCAATCCCTTCCATTGTCACAAGATTGGATGCTGAAATACATTCCCATTTTTTCAGCCTACTCAACTTCCAACCAAAAGATGAGCCTTCAAAGCCTCTGCTGTTTAGCTTTACCTAAAAGCATTTACCCAAAGTATATAAACCAAGGTAGGCACAGCGAAATAATAGGACGATAAGCAGGGCTCAGTCCTTTGGCCCAGGACAGGACAGGAGTTCTTCAAAGAGCCACTGAAGGGCTGTAGGCTGCACCTTCTCCACATCGTATCATCAGAGCTGCATTTTATTCACGTGAGCAAAGCAGAGTCCTCAACGTGTAAAAAAATACTCTCACTTGGCAGGAGCACATATGCAAGTCAGGCAATAATTGTGGATTCCTCATTTGAGGAAGACAAACTGATAAAACCCCAGGTGACATCCGTCACAACAAAAGGGGTGTCCAACACAAGCAGCCTCCCATCATATAATTCACAGCACATACACACTGTATTGAACCAGGACACAAGACCACAAGGCTAGAGGTGAAAACATGCCCAAATGACACCACTAACCATCACAAAATGGACAGCACACAAACTAATTTGATAAACTATGCTCAGTGTCTCTTAAATCTACCCACAATCAGATTTAGCCATGTTGTGATCTTACTGCATGGGCAACCTGGAAGACTTCCTGAAAGCTGTTCACAAACTGCAACAGCTGCCACACAAAAGGATACTGGAAAAAGCTTGAAAACTTCATCCACAGCTTTTCTGTCAGCACTGGCAGGGTTCAAAATTTCAGAGCCCAGCACAGTGCTCCCTTACTGCCTTGGTGGGAAAAAAAGGTCACGAAAGAATTGCTGATCAAAAAAGTGGCACAAAGTTCTGATTGTGGGTTTTGGTTTTTTTTGTTTTGTTTTGTTTTTTTTTTTTTACATTTGGGTTTTTTTAAAGATAGAAAGATTATTCTAAGAATCAAAACAGGATTCTGAAACACTCCATAGCTGAAACTAGTTTTAGATAGTAATCTGACATTTCAATGTGTTAGGACTTCACAAAGCATGAACGTTCAGTTCACCTGAAAGTAAGAAATCCTTCATAATGCAGAATTTTTAGACTGAGGGCAGTCAACTAAACTACTTTTGTGCAAATGCAGTAATTTGTTATACTCTGAGCCTTGTAAATGAAGTCAGCATATCATGTGTAAAACAAACTGTGGACAAGTTTCATTTCTTTCTAGGGAAAACAGCCCTGAATGACACAAACCCCCCCCAAAAGCCAAACCAGCCAAACACCAAGCATGGCAGAAACAAAACTTTATTAAAAAAATGGTTATTACACTGCACCTTTTAGGCCCCACAGAATGTCCTTGTTTAGTTTTAAAAGCATCTGTTACAGAGATTAAAACATTCTTACAGGATTCAACAGAGCTTTTAATTCTTTTGTGGTTTATTTGGACTAAGTTTACCAGTTTGGTCTCAGAATTAAGTTATGTCTACCGAGATTTATCATGAAATGCCAACAAGATAAACACAACAGTGGTCATTTTCAAAGCAGAAACTATTTATTACCCTATACACACATAAAAATGTAGTTCTAATACACTTCCTAGCTAGATACCAACATTGTCACCTAGGAGGGGAAGCCAAAATGGAACATACCCAGCTTTCTGCCATGGAAGTGGCATTATTGCATCACAGTAAGTTCCCATTAACCAGAGCTTACAGTAGGTCCTCTCTGGACACAGATTCTCCTTTCCTGCCTAGCCAAGGACAGGAGCCAAGATGACAACCTCTTCAGCTCAAACAACAAGGCAAATATCATCTATCAATTTGGGATAGAAAACATTTTGACTACACAACACGTTAAGAACTTCCCATTTGCCGTGCACCTACTCACAGCTTCCAAGGCTGCGCTCCCTTTGCAAGGAGAACATTTTATTACCCCATGTGTTCTTGCATTCCACTGCGTTGTCAGAACCAAACTGCTGGACTTATTTTGACTTTTACTTTAGTTCCAAAAGACTTTTGTATTTGGGTGACTGCCTGCTGGAGTGAAGAAGGGCTGTGGATAGGCATGTCTATAAATATCCCAAGCCTGCATTAGTCACAAGGGGCAGCTTCTGCTACAGGAATTGTTCTGCTGAATAAAAAAAAAAAAAAAAAAAAAAAAAAAAAAAAAAAAAAAAAAAACCAACAAAAAACCTGCTGTGCCTTCAGCTGCAGTGCCGGATCCTCCACCTCGCCTGAACTTAAACAGCAGCGGCAGATCAGTCAACTCCCAGATCCTTACTATTTAGGAAGCATCACTGCATATCTAACTAATCTAGTGAGGGAAACGTTTCAAACAACAATACCTCACAGAGAATTAAAAGGAGACAAAGAAAAACCTGTCTGAGTTGTTGGGCAACAAACTATCAGACTTGTCAGCAAAAACAAACAGTGGTGGCAAGACTACACTGCTTGATCATTATGTATAAATAATGGTGGAAGCAATTTGCTATTTTTGTGGTAAAACACAATTTTGCAATTTAGCACCCCTACACCACAGCTAACACAAAAATGAGGGCTTCTGAATTGAGCTTCCTTAGTGGAATGCTATTGAGGCTCATCAGTACTATCCGAGCAAATCTGTTCCACCCAGTTTATCACTTTAGGTCTTTCCGACCAAGAAACGCTGCACTGCTCTCCTCATACTGAAATTTCATCTCAAACGTTTTAATGGGTATCTTTGCATAAATCAGCACCAGTCTATTATTAATTAAAAAAAACCCAAAATCCATCCACCCACCCACAAAACCAAAAACCCCCAAACCCAAAACTATCTCTGCCAAGTAAATGCTAGGCTGCTCTCAGCTTTAACACAAAGCACTCCCAAAGCAGGTCACTGACTAGATCTTCTCTGCCCATTCTAGAAATGTTGTCTGTGGCTTTGCAGCAGTCCTAAACAAAGCAAACCATCCACACAACAACTGTGCTCAGGTAAGGAGAAAACCAGTCAGAAACAGGGAGCAGGTCTGCTCTCAAGAGACCACATAATAAAACAGAGAGTGGAGATGAAAATCTGGATCTTGTCATTCTCCCCACTCACAGGTCAAAGAAGCACTTTCTGTTCAGCTCAGAGATAGGCTATGTGAGTCTAGCAGAGAGACATAAGAAGCCAGTCTTTATACTGCAGGGAATTTCGTTCTTAGAATGAAATTTCTCAAATCAAAACCTGGCAAAGAAGAAAAATTGTTCTAAGGGCAAGTTCTTTCTCTTCCCAACTTCCTTGTTTCTCAAAAATTTAAGGTTAACACAACAGACAATACAATATCCAAATACTAAGCATCTTCTACTTTGAACATAGTCTTAGTAATACCATTTTAAATAGCAGAGGGGTGAAGTAAATTTTGACATCTGAATTTCCCATTAAATAGTGGTCCTAAATTTTTAAAACCTAGGAAGGTGAATGTGCCTTTCACCCTTTTCTTCAAACACATAACAAATCACCCAAGGTGTGCTTGTATTCATACTGTACTCCTCAGTTTGTGTAGCTAAGTAAGAAAACAAAGGGTGAATCTGCCCTTAAGTTCTGCTTGTAAGCAAGATCCATCCATCTTCAGGATCTCCAAAACTAATGGAAGCAGAAACATCTGATTTTGGCCATGTGGAAAAGCGTCAGAGATGTTAAAGAAGGCAACAGCAGTACTCTCATTCCCCGTGGCTATGGTGAGTTTGCAGAAGATGCTCAAAGTACAGCATCTGAGAGCGTGCACGCCGTGCACTGGTCACACTTGCTGCAGTGAGGCTTCAAGTGCTTCTGCTGTAAGTTCTCTGATGCAGGACAACAAACTCTTTACATTAACTGCGTTCTTTTCCAAGGATCAAAATAAATGGTTAGTTAACTTTCAGCACAAAGTACCAGTTTCCAAGAGAAGATTCATGTGCAGCTTCATGGAAAACTATGGATCACAACAGCAGTGATAGCTGATACAATGCATGCTCCACTGATCCAGCAGCATTCTTTTGAAAGGAATGTGTCCAGGATATTTTAAAACAAGATAATTTTGGTGTTCATCCAAACTGTATTGAATGTTGCAAACCAAACCCACGTCCTTCCCATACAAAGCACAAGCTTGGTCTTGATATCAGCTGTAGGATTGCTAGAGGTAAAATACCAACCTACAGGGGTGCCTTTTGCACCAAGGGAATTAAATTTGTAGGTTTCTGTTGTTGTTGTTTTTCAAAACTTGCAATTACTAAGCAAACCAACTTTACACCCTAGTAACGAGGTGATGAATCAGGAGCTGCAATTAAGCTCAGAGTCATGTATCCTAGGAAGGAAACAGCAGGCCAGCACGAGGAAGAGTCATTCATACACTAAAATCCTCTTCTGTTGTGTAAATTGGGCACTGGCAGAAGCTTCCTGTACAAAAAGGGCTTCCCCAGATGTGCAGCGCATTTCAGAACCTCACTGCTGCTGAGAGTCCTCATTATAATGGATGCTAATTAGATCAATTCCACATCCAAAGCAATTTAAAAGAAACACCGCCAATGAATTAAAGACATCTTTCATTTAGAAGATCAATATGAAGACATGTGGGGGCAGTTTAATCAACAGGATTTGACACGCTAAAGAGCTCTGTGCGTTACAAAAATACACATTTATTAATGGATAGAGTGCTAGATACAAAACGTCTTAGAGCCCAGGCAGGAAATAAACGCAAATACCCCCAAGTCTTTAGATAATAAAACACAAATCTGAGTTGGTTTTGTTTTCACACAAGTTTACGTTCAAAATCAGACTGCTAAAGAGCTACCCACGAAGTTTTACAGAATCACTATCAGGAAGGTAAAACGTTTCCTCTCTTCCAGGACCCTTCCTTACCAACCATCTGAAGCACTCTGTGTCACAAGGACCTGAGTCTTCAGGACAGTCAGTATGTCCTAGATTCTCACACACGTATTAGCAAGAGTTGAAAGGATTCATCTGAATAACATCTTCAGTTCATCTTGTAAACACAAGCTGCAGACATGCTGCCTAGTGCTAGCTACCATAAGGCTGACACTGCTATGCCCCACGTTTCTCTGCCTTACCCAAGCCTACTCTAAGCTTCATCATAATTCCATTTTAAAAACTGCAACTAAGAGAGTCAAGCCAGTAGAGGACCGCACCCCCTCACACTTCTAACCTAATCAAACACACATCCCACCTTAAAAATACGATGTAATCTACATGTTCACCTGGAATTGTCTTAAGTTAATGCAGCATCTCCTTTTAAACACATTCAATTGAACTGTATCACTTGTATGCAAGCCACTATTTAGAAATACCTGGGTTTAAGACAGACAAGCATTAGGACAGGCAACCTTTACAAGATTATCCTACTAACCTACATTACTGACACATTAGTACGCGGCAGTATACTTAAAGGACTCCGAATAAGTTAAGCAATTGCTATCTTGATATACAAAGAGGGCTGTGTGAATGCATCCTGACAACCAGAAATGCTAGAGAACCCAGAGAAACATTAAGATTTTGAGCTAAGCCAGTTTTCAAATGGGTGGAGTGGGATTCCCATAATGTTCACACCCACTGGAGCGAGTGGCAAATAAGCAGCTGCCTTTCCACAGAAATTCTTTCCAAAGTGTACCAGAATTAATAGGTGCGTTATTTGTTTTAAAAACTCCCCCTCGGTAATAAGCACGTCCTTATCAAATGACTCCACGAAACCCAGAGAGCCTAAATTAAAGATACAAGCAAGCAAAGGCACCACAGTATTAACAAGGCTCTTCTGACAGTTTCTGCAGGGACCTTTTAGGTTAGTTTGAAACGTAACTCGCAGAGTGCTACTATGAACGCTACTGTAGCCACCACAGAAAGCCACCCCCTAATCCTACTTCAAAAGGCAGCACTTTTTATGTACCCTTCCAGCGCGCAACGGTGACGAGAGAAAATAAAACAGTCCTCAGCAGCTGCTAAGTTGTAACAGAGTAGGCACCAGCACTCCGCGGAACACCACCAGCCTCCCATCGCACCAATCGTAGGAGCTTGTTTCCCTTCTTCCATCCGGTACCAGCTCCGGAGGAGAGGTCACGGTGCCAGCCAAGCACCACACCGGCCACCGCCTCCCTCCTCAGCCCCAATGCCCCCGGCCCGGGAACGGGCCAGCCCCTTACCGCGATCAATGTGCTGCTGCGGCCGTGCTGTTCGCCGCTCGCCGCCTCGGCGTCCAGGCCATTGGCTCCGGTCCTGTCGGCGCTTCCCGCGACTGCCGCGGACGGCGGAGGGGGTGCGGGCGGCGGCGGCGCCGGGGGCGGCTGCCGGTGCTTGCCGGCCCGCTTGGCCTTGGCCTGCAGGCAGCGCTGGTGCAGGGCGAAGGTTTGCTGGCGCTCCAGCTCCAGGCGCTCCGGGGACACGGCCTGGTAGCGGGACTCACAGGCGCTGTGGTGGCGCCGGCAGAGCTCGATGCGCCGGCGGAGCCGCTCCATCACCGCGCTGTGCCGCGGCACCACGAACTCCGCCATGGGGCAGGGGGGCAGCACCATGGACCGGAGAAACGAGAGGGACGGCCAGCGCCGTTCACCGGCACCTCACACCGGTACCCGCCATGGCGGGGGCTCCCCCCCTCAGGCCTCTGCTGGCCTCCACCGCTCCTCCCCCCTGCCGCAGGCCTTAATTAAACTCCCCACCGGGCTCGCCCCCTCTCCGGTTCCTCCCACCCGGCCCGGCCCGGCGCTCGCTCCGCTACCCCCGCCCCACTTCCTCCTTCTCCCCCGAGGTCGGTGCCGTTTCACTTCCCTCGCTCTCCCTCAGCCCTGCTCGGCGGCCGCTGCCCACTTTCTGCAGGACCCGGCTGGAGCCCGCTCCGCTGCCCCCCGGCGCGGCGCGGCGCGGCCCGGCGGCCGCCGCTCTCAGGCACGGGCCGGCCCCAACCCCTCCCTCCCCCTTGTTATCCGCGCCGCCGCCATCTTGAAATTGTTTTTCCCCTCAAGAGCCGAGTTGAGAATAAATAGGCGGAGCTTCCTGGGTGGTGGGCGACGTCACGCCGCGNCGCCCCCGCGGCGTGGCCCGCCGGGGGCCGTGAGGGACCCCCCCCGGAGCCAATAGGAAGCTGCAGGGGCGTGGGCGGGCACGATGGCTATCGGCGGGCGGTGCCAGGGTGTTTAAAAGGCACTAGCACGGAGGAGGTGGAGCCGTGAGGATGACGCAGCCACTCAGGGAGCCCGGAAGGCGGAGCCAGAGATGATTGACAGGCATAGGCGGCAGGGCGCTGGAGCGGAGCTGGCCGCTGCTCACCCGCGCCCAGGCGAAGAGTCCTCAGCCCCTGGAACCTCGTCTCAGAACCAATTCTTAAGCGTCAAAAGGGGAGGTCACGCCGTAGCTGCGAAGCACAGGAAAAGAGAGTCCTTCAGCAAAGGGAACAGCCGACTCCTCAGGGCCTTTATCACCTCATCAGCACTTGAAACCAGCGCCCAAAGAGTCAACGGGAAGGAAGGAAGATCGAGGCAGCTGTGCTAATCAGACAAAGCAAGCCAAACAGATTTAAGTTTCTTTATTGATTAGATCTTACATATGTTTTTCTCAAGTTGCATCTACAGGTACCTTTTGAAATGACAGGTCTTTCTGAAATGAAAAGCACAGTCCTTGTTGTTCAGCAACACTAAAAGAAACTACCGAAACCCTTTTTGGAACCAAGAGGCAAGAGTGGTATTAAGTGGGGGAGCAGTTAGGGATAGCCCCACAGAAGGTAAGCACAGCCTATGTAGAACACTGCTTTTGAGGAAGGAGTGAGGAAAGAGAGAGAGAACCACAGCGATGTACCTCGACTAGCAATTAAAACTTGCAAGAATCTCTTCAGGCCCAGGAGTCAAATCTTAAACACAGACATTTACAACCCATTTTACAGGTCACAGCTTGAAGCTGTGGTTAATTCACCATTAGCCAGGCCCAGAGTGGCTACATATCCACCAACACTTCTGGAACAGGTTAGTTGGTTAGCTGCATCTTTACCAGCTCCCTTCACTGAGCACTAGTTTCAGGAGAAAATCAGTTTTCAGCACATTCACTGCCTTGTGTTTCAGACTGCCTGCACTTACTCCCTAGGGTTCTGGTTGGATTTGCCATCTCAGTCTAACCTCCCACCTGCATCTTCAGACACAGCATGTTAAGCAGAGCATCTTTTCTAGAAGCTACCACTCTTGGGTGCACAGACACAAAGGGCCCAAATACACCTTCAAGTATTACTAACAGTTTCCACATATACAGAAGTTACAGCCAGGAAGGGCTTCAGTATTTCCCAAAAAAAAATACAGCTTCACTTTGAAATGTAGCCAGGATAAGCAGATAGCTACTGACTTTTTCTCACCAGGGCTTTAAAGGTAAGAGTAACTGTGAGGTTAAACTGAGCCACCCAAGTCAGAAAACAGGTTGAAAAGTAACTTTGGAATTGTCTATTTTGGAGAAAGTCTTAATTTATTGTAGTGATTATTTAAGTAGCATACACTATGGTATAAAAAAAAAAAAAGTCATAACATGCAGACAGGAGACCTTTTCAGGAGATTTAGCAGAAGCAAATGTAAATTTACAATTAGCTTTAATATAACGCTATTCAAAAGCTGGTAGCAAATCTTAAGTTCACTTTTGATATTTCCTATGCACATGAATTGTTGGGGAATTTAAGGCAATTTGCATATTAAGATTTTAGTAAAAAACCACTGGATTAATAGACTGTTGTGCTCAAAATGTTAGCTGAATTGAAACCATTTACATGTACTTCATCTCAAAGGACCGAGAGTCACAAATAGCAGCTGCTCCTTGATAAAAATACAGTCCTGAGAACAAGCTAATAGCAATGCTTAAGCTATGACATCTTCCATGTCAGAGTATAAGCTATTTTTGCAGTAAGGAGCAGTATTTACCAGGTGTTCAACAGGCAAAAGCATTCTAAACATGCAATAGCTTCCAACAGAAGTCTGAAATTACTTCCAGTATCTTGCTTACAATAGTTTATTTGCACACTGGAGAAAAGATCAAGAAATCCTGCTATGCATTTGTGATCACTAATATTTCAAACACAACAACCAAAGGATACAACATAAGGACAGGCAGCAAAAGGTGTTTTACAAAATAAACCAACCCAAACCCAAAACAAGTCATTTAGTAATGGGTTAGATTTGCAAAGGTAATTGGAACACTCTTCCCCCTCCCCAAACCCTGGGAATTATTCCCCACACTATACCTACGCTATGACCAAACAACACTGGAGTGTTTAAATTCAGTGCAAGAAGAGTAATTTCAGGACATTTAATTTCACTCTAAACAAAAGGCAAAAATTCATCTATATAGACATCCAAATGCCAGCATATTTGGTACAGTGTAATGAAGTCACATAGATTTCACCTTCAGAGGTATGCTCTTGTAGTGATGACCTGCATTCCACAAAAGAAGTGTTTGAAACAGTGTAATATGGTAGACTCAACACTTTAAAAAAAAATTTATTCAGCTGGAATTGGAACTCCCTAACATTCACGATATAATTTAGGATGCATTTGTTACATGAAGAGCAGATAAAAGACAAACATTTTCACATACCAGTAACGATATTTCACATGCTCCTTCCCCACCTACAATACTGACATCTTGGTTGGTATTATTTCTGTTTATCTGTTTGTTTTTTTCCTTAAATACTCAGTTCAACTTGTCTACCTGACTATCTCCACCATTCCTACAGGAGTAGACATACAGTGATAACAGTGAGAGGATATGGGACACTGTCCTACCCAGTGTTTGGACCCTGGAAAGGAGTAGGCCTAGCTATAAAAAATAATTTGACAATGAGCTGAACATGAAGCACATCAGCTACTGAGGCAAAGCTGCACTCTGAAAAAGCTGTGCAGTCACAGAGAAAGGAAAGCATCAGTGGCTGAACAGAAGGAAAAAGGGGAAGTAGCCTAACCCCCACCCCAAACAACCTATTAGCTTTACAAAAAGTCAACCCCAAAACTCATTATCTGCAAGACCTGCAGGATTAAATGCCACATTAAGATGACCCACTCCAAATCCTAGATCGTTTGTCAACACTTAACAGGGCTTTAGCCATGCACAGGATGAATATTCTATAGACTAACCCACTCCTTCCACCCCTTTTTCCTCTTTTCCCTCCCCCCACCCCAAAAAAGGAATTTGATTGATTAGAGAGTTTCACTACTGGTTTCCCCATACATCCCCCTCTCGTTTTCTTGAGGAGAGGGAGGTTGTCAAAAACCATTGACAACTTCTCTTTAGGCAGTTATCAAATTAAGGGATATAAAGACATTGGTGCATTTAGGAATTTACAGATTTGTAAAAAAAACTAGTTATAAAACTGCATTTTTATCACCTAGCACTTCCAAGATTTATGATTATTTTTTCACTAATTAATATATTAAATTAAGCCAAGGTTTGAGACTGGAAAAGTTCTACTCATCTACTTAAAAACAGAAAAGAATATTTAAAACCAAAAACGAAAAGGTTAGTTATGTTACATTCCAAAAATCCACAGCCCACTGTATTAAATGCATTCTTTCTACAGGAATGATGTTCTTTAAAACAAATGATTGCAAATATTTTACTGCTAGACACTCCATTACATTGGATAGTGTGACTGGAACCTGTGGATGGTGAAATCTTGAGGTTTGTCCAAGTTTCAATGTAAGGTGTCCAAGGTCCTCTCCCAGACCCATGTTTGAAGAAAAAAAAAAAAAATTCAGATCAAGTTCCTATGACTTTTTTTTTTTCTCAATCTTTCCTTGGCTTTCTGTTTCTGGGTGATCTATTCACAGTTTCTTCCTCCTGCAAGAAAATAATCAAATATTCTGTGTAAGCAAATAAAATTCAAGATCAGTCCTAAAAAAAAAAAAACCCAATTGTGTGAACCCACAAAAAATAACCTTGCACTTCAATGTTAGGACTTGTGAAAGGATCTACTGCTGTTACTGCCCTTCCTTTCCATACAGGGCAAACAAATCCTCCTGTTTTTACAGTGGATGTACACTACTTATTGAATGCTCAACACCTTCTGGGAGAACTCCTTTAACCTCAAGCAACACCCCACCCATTTTTAAGTCAGCCATTATGTCATTGTGAAGCAGTTAAGAAGTCACATCCTGAGTGAATACAAAGCTAAATGTTCGCCTCAAGATCTTCCACACAACCCCATCCTTCTCTCAGTGCAGAGCACACAGCAGTTCCTTTAGCAAGGTGCCCAGCCCCTGCCAAAACTGGCCACAGCAATTCATATTCTGCAGGGTGGGTTAAGTTTCCCAAAGTTCTGACACTGGGGTGAGTATCACATGAGCCAGGTTAACATTTAACACTTTACTAAGCCTTGTTCTGCATGACTTAAGGAAAAAAAATGCACAAGACTCTCCTCAAAGATTAAGCATTCTTACCTCTGACGCCGGTTTCCTGTCCTCGTCCTCCTCCTCTTCCTCCTCTTGACTAGCACTTCCTATATCAGCATCACTTCTCTGCTTCTCTTCTATGAAGAATAAAAAAATTCTCATTCTCGCTTCTGACTTTCCCTTACTTGACCATTAGCTTTACTCCATGGCTGCCAACCCTCCTGTTGTAGTATGCCAAAGAGAAAACACAAAACTGTTGCACAGTTATCTGGTCTACCTACCTAACTTTTCCTCATTTGTTTCTTCCTCATCCTCCTCTTCTTTGTCCCCTTTATCTCTTTCTTCCTCTTTGTCCTCATCCACCACATCAGGCTGAGGAGCATCAGTCTTTTTGTATTCTGCAGCACTTGGCTGTTTCTGAAAGACAAAAAAAAAAAAAAAAAAAAAAAAAAAAAANGTGCTGAAATACTTTTAAACATTATTCTGATTACAGAAGGAAACAGGTACCTTCCCAGAACAGCAGAAGAGGACAACAAGGAACACTGGCAAAGCCACAGTAAGGATGTAGACTACCCAAAGCCAGGGACGCTCTTCAGCAGCTGCCATCATCTGGCCCACAACACCAGGCTGGAAGAGAAAAAGAACTGTAAAATTTCCTTTCATACAG
The DNA here is from genome assembly GCA_013396835.1 of Psilopogon haemacephalus. Taxonomy (NCBI): domain Eukaryota; kingdom Metazoa; phylum Chordata; class Aves; order Piciformes; family Megalaimidae; genus Psilopogon; species Psilopogon haemacephalus. The sequence continues at coordinate 71,279 of VWZI01021471.1, forward strand.
CAAGCTGCAGCAGTTAAGTTTAAACTACAGAATTTTCAAATAGGCTTTCTGGGACTTCAAACATACTTCAAAAAACAATCAAGCTAACCTGTACAAGTTAATAATTAGGCTGAAGTTAACAGTCCACCTGTCAGGAGCAAAAACCTCTCAGAAGAGCAGTAAGTACTCACTGCTACTCGGAGCAACCATTACTGGATTATAATTAGGAACTGAGACTGCAGTCTGGGTTAGCATTACTACAAGCACTGGCACATATAAGTACATATTGATAAAGGCTGTAGTAAAGAACAGCAGCAATGCTCCAGTCAGAAACACACAATCAAACCTTTATTTCTCACCTCAGCAGCACCATCAGCTGCCTTTTTCAGTCCCCATCCATCACTGGCCCAATCATCAGCCACAGCTCTCTCAGTACAGATGATAAAGTTGTCAAAAAAGATGTCAGAAGTCATTGACCATAGCTCAAGTCCCACAGCACTGAAGGGAGTCATCTTGAAAGGCTCCAAGTCCTCAAAGAAATCCGGGTTTGGGATCTTCCTAGGTTTCCATATACCCTAAGATAGGCAAAAGAACATTAGCCCCACTTGCTGTATGACAGCCCATTTTATTTTCACCCCATTTTGAACAGGGACACGAGTCTACTGCACTTAATCCCAGTATCTGTGGGTGCAGCTCATTCCATTTTGTGAATCAATTTTCATCTGGACTACAAATAAGTAAGGCCAAGGAAGAAAGCACTTGTAATCTGTACAATCACAGCAGTGTTTGCATTCTTAAGCACATCTGCTGAATCTAAGTGTGCTTTTTGTAAACAGAAGGCTGTACTGTCCAGCAGTTTAAGCAATGAAAACACCAACCTGGTAGTTCACATTATCAATCATAGGAGGCTTCCATTTGCCTTTGTAGTTTGGATTGTCAATCATTGGTCTCTGCCAGGTACCACAACCAGGGGCTGTCTCACATTTAGGATTTGCAATCTGAGGTGCCTCCCATTCACCATCCATATCCTCATCCCTGTTAACAGAAATTCAATTTACAAGTCTGCCCCTTGCCTTTACATATAAGACTTAGGCACCATCTGACTTCTAGAAACAGTGACATTACAAGGTCTCAGTATCTCCATATTATGGTAGGACAGCACAGGCCAATAGATACAAACACCGTAGAAGGAAAGAGCATTTCAAGCAGCAGCTTAGAAACAGTATCAACAGAAGTGGGTCCCTGAGCACAGTCTTCCCTGCCACCCCTAGTGCAACTGCAAGATGTCCATGCCAGTCCTGTTCAGCTCATAATCACAGGAATTGAACTGTGAGCAGGTGAATGCAAGACAAGACTCCTCAGACCATTTCTTAACTTCTAGTTTGGAAGCAGGACAGCCTGAACCAGCAATTCTGTTCATAAGCCACAATGAACTGGGTATTCTTATACTTGCAAAGCCATGAAACACTTGCTACCACCAGGCAGTAAAACTTACCAGTCCTCAGGCTTCTCAGCATCAGGATCTGCTACATATTCTGGTTCATCATCCAGCCAGCCCTCTGGTTTCACAGCATTTTCATCTGCTATCTTTGCAGGTGCATCCTCATCCCTTGAGAAAAGAATGTTACATATTAACCCACAACACACAGAACTTCACCTCAAGGCATGATTCTACAGACACTGAACGAGCCCCCCTGAACCAGACCACCAGCTGATAAGGTAAACCTAATAACATCATTTCAGAAGATGCCTTGTGATCTGTTACCTGTAGGTGTGCCTCATGGCAGTCATGCTGGTGGTACTTGCTTTTTTTTTAAACCAACCTAGCAAGGGCATGTTAGAGCAAATATTTTATCTTTGTGATCACTGCAAAAGCACATTTGAGCTTGAAATCCAATCTGTGGATCACAAGGCATAGGCTCAAAGCCAAACCCAGTATCAGTTTCTGATTTAGGATGTCACATATTTCAGTTACTTATAACTGTGCATTGCACAATCAACTACAAGCATCTTACAGTTATACCTTCTGCAGCTCATCTTTTGATCTCATCAAGAATGAGGGCATCAGCTAGCACAGATATTGAAGTAAAAGCTTTCTGTGGCCAGAACAGTAAAAGAAGCACTGAACAGTTGTGAGTACGTGGATCCTCTCTGCCTTCCTCTACCAAACTGCTGCTCAGATGTAATCAGAACACAATCAGTTTAAGCAAGGCTGAGACTCAAAACCTTCTGTAAATATTATGAGGAAGATCTTGTATCAAAGGCTAAATAATCAGACTAAGGCATCTCTAATTCCACCCTTTAAGATCTCACCAGTCATCTGGTTTAACAGCATCTGGGTCTGGGATTTTTGGTCTTTCATCCCAGTCCTCAGGCTTCTGGTCATTGGGGTCCTCAATCTCTCGGGGTGGATTTACAGGAGGAGACATATCATTCAGCAAATTCCCACTGTTGACAACATTTTGATCAACCAGTATTTCAAAACTGTTATCAGGATTCAAGACTGTAAGGAAAAGAGTTGATGTAGCCATTAGATACAATACAAAACGTGTACCAGACAGCAACATTTACCTCACTGTACAACTTTAACCAAGCTACCACTTACTCAGCAACTCTTTCAAAGAACTTACACCAAAGTATAACTAGCAAAGACGTACTACATCTCACCTTCTAAGAGTTAAGACTCACTATAGGAATCCTACTTTTAAATATGATAAAAGCACAAAAGAAGCTTGTAGAGTGATTTACTAGTTACCACAGCAAGTTGAACTTGACTTTGTCACAGTAAGTATTGTTTTAGTGGTAAGAATGCATGTATTCACATTCTACTCAAGAGTGAGACTCACTACTACCAACTCACAGGATTTTCATTGCACTCATTTCTGCCTCTTCAGTAGGAAAAGCTAGAGATCCTTCTCCAAGCTTCCAGTCATAACTAATATACTAGACTGTATATACTTCAAGAACCAAGAGTTTGTCTGGTAGTAGGAAATCAGGGGAAAACAAAATTGAGAGACTACCCCTCAAAGTCTAAAGCCCAGTACACCAAATTTACTAGGGGGCAGCATGCAAGCACTTTTATAAATAAATGTTGGTAGTTGTTTTGGATACACTTCACATATCAAAGTACTCACAATTGCTCTGAAATCCAGCCTTCCTTCAACTATTCTGTTCAAGGTCTTAACCTTTCTTACACGAATCAAGGCTTCTTAAAAGGAAGAAGCAAGCCTTTCTACAGAAAGGCCAAACGTTCACATCCAGAACTTTGCCACGCTTTTTAGTTTTATGGTGTGGGGACACATTCACTCGACTTTTCATCTAGCTTATTTTATGAGCTTTGGATTCAGAAAACACAGTAGTAGTTATTAAAAATGCATGTTAAGTCACCATACCCAGAGTATAAAGATGAGTCTTCTTGTCAGTGAAGTAAGTCTTCAGGTCTGCATCTGGACGCTTGGCATGCTTCTCCTCGTATTTGCCAGTCTTTGGGTTTTTGTGCCGGAAGATGAAGTGCAATTTGTAGTCCTCTCCACATTTGTCAGGGCCAAACATGATAGTATATGGAGTTTTGTCATGGAACTGGTCCTTCAAAAGCAAGGCAAAACTTTCATTTCAAAATTAAGCCAACATAAATCACTGCCTAGCACAAGAACTCCCAGTTTGTTAGAAATCGTTCTGTAGGTTGGATAGCAGGCCAGTGAAGTACACCACAGCTTGATGCATGCAAGCTTCTAGAGAAAACACCAGAATTACTCCAGCTACTTCATTTCACACCTTTAGTCTCAACTTTCCAGGTGGGAAACAGCTATTTGAGTGTTATCAAATAAGAAAGTAAGTGACAACACAATGTTTAAGCATATACCTACATTAAAGAGCTTTAAAAGCTATCAATACAGAAATATCATGAACAAGTGATTTGCTTTCCAGTTCAGTGAGTTTCTTTCACAGAAACTGTTAAGAAGCATTAAAGAGGGAGGCCAAGTTGTGTTTAGACACTTAACTGGTGCACTGCCTCAGTCTAAGAGCTAACTGGATATAATCTCACCATTGAACACTGTAGGTCTCTGTTCTTGCCAATGTTATCTTAAAATTCAATATATATATGAAACTGGCTAGACAGTCAAGCAGTCATTTGGGTGTCCTGTTCTCTATTGAGTAATTTGGAATCTGTGCTAACAGTACAACTCCAGTGACACTGGAGCAGGAAAGGATGGGTAAGAAGACATAAAAGGCATAATTCTATAAAATCTAGGAAGATGGCTACAGAAAACCCATGGGCTACACAAACCTATTCAAGGTTATTCAGCAGTTAAGCATTGTCCAAATGAGCTGAATCAGTTTAGGTCAATTTCTCAGTAAGAGGAGAGAAAATGAATCCTTCGGAGCTCTAGCATAGTCTTTTCCATCGACCACAATACATTCAAGAGACATTTATGAAGCAAGTGGTTCTATATAGCCAGCATGTGCAACTGAAATGTAAAGCTGTATCAGTCTAGCCTCAAAGACCTTCTTTTTAAAATATACCCAGTAAATCACAAGTGGATTCACATGCCACAGATTAATGCAAGGTGTGGTTTTGATTATTTGCGTTAGTCTGGTTTAGAACATGAAACATGGTCTCTTCCTCTGGGCAAGAGCTTCCCAGGAAGGTTTCTCCTCACACACTGGTTACTCATAGGATACCTCCTCTTTGGTCCTTGAATCTAGGGAAATCCAAATTACTGCAGACTTTAGCAAAGGTCCAGAACTGCTTCACTACTAGGAAGCTCCAAGAGTTTCCACTCAAGAAGCTAGAAGCTTCTGAGAACAAAGTCCTTAGGAGATCAGGCCCAAAATACATTCCACTGCTGCCACTGCAGAGGTTTCTTCAGGAAGAAGCAAAATGAAAAAAGTTTTCTTTCATAGCTAGTACTCAAAGTAGCAGCACTACTCACCAGGTTCAGTTCAGGGGTTTTGGAAAGCAGTTTCACATACGCCCCACCACACTCTATTCCATTTTGGAAGTTTACTTCATACCTAATTTTAGTTTTGGACAGAAGGGGAGAACACGTGTGAGGAAAAGTTACTGCAACACACATCTACAGTTTTCAAGTACAAATTAAGAATAGGACTGGGGCTTTTTTGTTTTCTGCTTTCAATCATGACCCTAGCTATTATTAAAAATACATAATGCATTCTAAGAACTAAGCAAATATTCATATGGACCTGAGCAACAAGAAAACCTGACAGAGAAGATTAAAATAATTGAGTACTGGTCTAGAAGATTATGATCTAGAAAAGAGAGGAGGAAGAAAAAACTTCCCAACATACAAGACACTGAAAACAAGATTAAGCAAGCCAATTATTTTACCCACAACTACAATGGCAGACAGACAACTCAATCTGCAAGACCAAAGTGACAGCTGGATCCTAGGAGAAGCCCCTTTAGGGTTGTAGGCATACAACAGTATATTTAGGATGCCAAGAAGGCAGAAAAAGGCAACACATCTCTGTCAGGAATAGGGTAAGAATGCTTGATCTTCTCTCAATGCCAGCAGCTGCAGTAATGACTATTGGGATTTATTTTTAGACTTTTATTTCAAGCCAAAACTAAACAGTCATGCAAAGCAAAGTGACCAATTCATTATCTTCTGTAAATATGAATTATCTTACTCTTTGTTTAAAACTGATAAAGTAGGCAATAATCCACAATTCTCACAGAATTATTTTTTTTTTCCTTCAGCTTGATAGTCTAACAGACAAGTACATTCTACTACATCACTCGTGGCCAAACAGAGCTAACCAAGCTGTTCATCTTCCATGACAGATGGGCTAACACAAAAGAACAAAACAAGGCCATCTTTACCACTCTGTCCACTCCACCTTGGAAACAGGGATGGTTTACTGCGTAAGGAAGTGCACTGACCTACATACAGGCCAGCTTTTCTCTAAAACAAGGACTTTCACAATTAGCAGTACAAAAGTCAGTTGCCTGACCTTGTTACTACAATTACATCAAGTGAATTGAGGTCCCAAGGCAGGTTACCAAGTCCAGCCTCCACAGACTACTTCCTTCTTCAGGCTTTAGAGGGACCCATAGTGTTCCTACCTTCCCACTTTGGGAATATGGGTTGCTATTTTCTCCTTAAACAAGTATAATAATAGGTTACAGTATCTTGTGTCATCCATACCCCCAGTCAACAAAAGGTCAGTTATGGAATTAACTTCAGCCTGCTACCATGTCACTCTTGAAATAACAGAACACTGAATTATCCTTTACTTACTGTATAATAAGGGGTTTGGTATCAAATACAAAAGGCTTTGAAAGTTTGGATGAAATTGCATGATGCTTGGCTCGAGTTACCAGTACAAGCCCTTTGTCTCCTGGAAGCTTAGTGTCCTTCATGTCTTGGACTTCCCATTTACCTGGAAATAAATGAACCAAGCGTTATCATAACTTGTCTTAACAAGTTTGCTTTTCCTAACTTTGAACAAGACAGTCAAGTTTGAAGTAACTTGTTACTACAGGGTAGTACCTTAAGCTACTAGCATAATATCTTCATAAAAAAAATTATTTTCAAATGTTCAAATGGGTTTTGTCTAAACCAGACTTGCACTTGATACACTTAGCAGGGTATAAAACACTCCTCACATTTTCTTCTGAGAATACAATTTTAACTGGGAATGAAAATAAAGGTTTGCACCTCTTCTTCAAGTATGATAAAAGGCACCAGAAACATCTTATCACCTAAAAAAAACATTTTGGACTCACCATCATATTTCGCAATCTCATCATCCGTATCATCTTTTTTTGCCCTGGAAAGGATCCACCTAGAAGACATATCCCACAGTTGAAAAACCTCCTTTTTTTCCCCTCCACTAAAAATTATCTTGCTGTCCCTATGACTACACCCCAGTCTCTTGAACTCCTGAAGAGCTCTATCCCAAGACCACAAAGCAGGATCATGGTCTCAGTGACTAACTCCACTGGGAAGGAAAAAAAAGACAATTTACCACCCTCACATTACCTGAAGAAAATTAAGTCAGACAAGGATTAAAAAATGATGCATATAGCTCATCTCCCCCTTGTAACAAGAACTTAAGGAATAGCAGCACTTTAACAGCCAGCCTCATACATTCATTGCTATAATCCTTGCCAATCACTGTCCCCTGATTCAGTTTTGAATATCTCACTCAGCCTCCAAGCGAGGGTTTCATTGCCTTTCACTAAAATTTTACACTCTTTGCTATAAGCAAATCATCCTTCAGATTATACTCACCCATCCAGAGTTCCTTTATCAAAAGACTCCGCAAAATACACCTCACCAGTTGGGACTGGGGGTCTGTAGGTAACCTATGGAGAAGAGAGGCATTTATGCACTTTTCAAGACACATTAAGAGGCACAGTCCCACTCTACACTTAAATACATCTCACCTGAAAACCCTTGCATCATAAATACAGAAGTTACACAGACAGTGCTGCTTGTGTAAAGCCATTGTGCTGTTGTCTGCAACTAAATGGTAGTGTTTCAGCTAGATCCAGAATTAAGTTTACCTCCTGGCAATCACATCAGATTCCAAGGGTGGACCTAAGTTTTCAGGAAGTGCATGTGGCACATGAGAATATCAACAAAGCAGCTAGGCTTAATTCCAAGCCCTACTCCCTTTAATACCATCAACAATATATGGAATGCTAGTAAAGACAACTCTGATCAGACATATCAAGCACAACACAAACAGCAATTCAACTTTTAAAAGAAGGTCCATGCCAAACCTTTGGAGCTGGAGGAGGAGTGCTTGTTTCAGGTTTTGACTCTTCTACCTCCTCGATTCCATCATCCAAGTCATCTTCAATATCAACTATGTCATCGCCATCATTGTCATCATCCATATCATGTGCCTGGACAGCAAGCATCCCAAGAGCGAGCAGGGTCACACAGAGTAGCCATTTCAGCTCCATGATCTGAGTAAAGACAAGGCAGAGAGGTCAAGCTGCATGCAGAGTGAAGCACTGTACAAAGCCAAGCAGCCAAGAGGTGAAGAGCCCAGTCACACCACTGAAATAAAAGGGCAAACTTATCTTTACAGCTCTTTTTTACTGCATTTGGCTGGTTGAGACAGCTCTAAAATCTGGAGAGGAATACAACAGATAGCTAGAGTATTTCATACAAAACAGACAACTGAGTGGAGGACCACGTGTGCAAGCTCTGCAGATCATGCTGCAGAAAGGATCAGTTTTGCTCTTATACTGCCACAGTTCACAAGCAGACCAGCAAACACATGTTCACAACACCACAATCTGTGAACCTGCAAAAGCCTAAACAGAAAATCCATTTCTTGCTTATGAGGTACTGTAAATACATGACACAAAATGAAGTGTCCATTCAGTTTAGGAACTGAATGAAATACAACTAACTAGCTCTTACAAGCAAACAGTAATCTATGGGGCAGGTAATTAATCCACCATCTCATATTTTAACTCTTAACTGTGGGACACTGGTGTTTTCATTTAACCATCCTCTTCCACATGTTTTATTCTGGAATTGCTGTCAACCATCATTGATACTCCTGGCAGGTGTTAAGGCTACCAAGATAGACCCAAGAGCATTTCTTACTATTTAACAAACAGCTGATCTGATTCTTCTTTCAATCTCTAATTTAACAAGATGACCGAAGAAAGCCTGTTAACAGAAGCTTTACACAACTAAAATATCACACTTCAATTTTAAAAGGTGCCCACTACATTGGCATGTCTAAAATACAGCAAGCTGTAGCTCAGAAGATATTGTAAGTAAAATGGGTTTCAATTTCACTCTCTTACTAAAACTGTAAGATCACCATACCTTTAGGTTGATGCAGAAGGCAACACTCCTAGCATGCTTGCTTAGTTATTTGTTCTACCACCCCACCTCCACAAAAACAACTTGTGTCTCTGCCACTTTCTTGCCTTTTCTCCTCTGAATCGCATTCCTTTTTTTCCCCCACAACCACAGTTGTAACAAAATAGTATTTTTTTGGAAAGCAAAATCTAAACTCAAACATGCCTCCTTCCCTTCACACTCCTGCCTCAGGCTGTAGCCCTGGAGACTTACAAACATAATTTAATCAAGGTTAACAGTGCCTAAGATCATGCTAGAAAACAAACTTCCAACACTTTTAGGCAACTGAAAATTCAGTCTTAAGGGTTTGTCAGCACTATCTGACACCCCAAAACTACACTGCACACCAGATCTAGTATTCTTCGATTATTCTTTAACTTGCTTCTAATGACAGAGGAGATGTTTTATAACTACAATAAAACTGTATTTTAAAGACCCGTGATGAGGTCACGGCCAGCTTGTCACTACAGCAACGTGCAACTGCAGCTGGTTTTCTAACAATAGTGATGGCCTTGAGGATTATGGTTTAAATGCATGTTCACAACTCTCTCCCTTCCCCCAGCTGAGGCAACTGCACTGGAACACCTCTGAGCCAAGAGGACACCATTCCCCGCATGAGCTGACAAACAATTTCAAATGTTGTTACACGACCAAAGCTTGTTTGCTTAATGCGCAGTGTACAGCCAAAACTGAAAACAGTGACAGGCCTTGCAACAGCTCATAGCTCTAATGTAGGAACCACAATACAAAACCAAGGAATGAAAACTGTCAAGCAAACATTGGTACCCTTGGAAGTTCAGATAGCACATTCTCTGAATAAATTTATACCCACTAGCATCAAAACAGTCCAGAAAGCACTTATGTGAAGCCTGATTTGGAAAAGTGATCTTTAGAGCTCTGGATATGTCCCATGGAACTGAAGCAACTACAGTGAGATGGCACAAAACCACCTTTTCAAAAGAAGAGATTAATTTTACCTTACCAAGAGGGCCTCACTAAACACTTCTTCAGCAGAGCTAAATTCAGGAAGCTTTTACTTCAAGCTTTCTAAGTTCTTTCAGATTATATTATTCAGATGGAATGACCACTTCACGATTTGAAATGTTATGAGGAAATCAATCTTAAAATACAGCAAGACTAAAAATAATCCAATTTTCTTCTCTCCTCCAAAGAGGAAGGAGTTTCTGCATACCACCTCCTTATCCTGTGAAAAGGATATTAATGATTTAGTATGCAAGCAATCCCTTAAGCAACCTCACCACTAGCCAACCAGCAATAGTTCTGGTGACACAATTAAATCATCCCCCATAATTTTTGTGCCAGTACTGGTGCCACATGTAACATTACCTACTTCACAATCCCACTCCAACTACAACTCTTCCAAAATATTTGACAGAAGCTAATGGACTTTGGCAAGTTCTAGCACCTAAGAGGCAAGGCTGCAGAGCCTCATACTACAGACCAGGCTGCTACAGAAGTTCTTCCTGTAAAGCATCCCAGTCAAACTAAACAATTAAGTGACTCTCATACAACAGGGGCAGCAGCTCTGCCACATCTGTGCTATTGATACAGCCATGGGCACCTATCCTACAGGTTTGCATTTATCAGTTAATGCTGTCTGAATTTGAGGACACACTAACCCCAGATCAAGGTAGAAGTACTGTCTGTTAAAAGTAGACATACAATCTGTTCAAGCTCCCAAGCCAGACTTACTTTCTCTCCCAAAAGCAAGCTGGAATCATAAAGAAGCTAATCCAGTTTCATGCCCCTGCCTCTTTATAATCATTGGCAAGGTGCATTTTCAGGTTTATATCCCTACAGAAAGCTGTTTAGGATGGCACCTTCTGCATATTAAATCGGTCCCCAAATTCAACACTAGCCACCATTCACAGGATCACTGGATGTTAGTCATTGGAAGGGATCCAAGGAGATCATCAAGTCCAACATCCCTGCCTGAGCAGGGCCATACACAGATCACAGAGGAAGACATCCAGATAGGCCTTGAAAGTCTCCAGAGAAGGAGACTCCACAATCTCTCTGGGGAGCCTGCTCCAGTGCTCTGTGACCCTTACAGTAAAGAAGATCCCCCTTGTGCTGAGGTGGAACCTCTTGTACACCTCAAGTACAGACCAGCAGCGTCTCCTGCATCAACCAGTTGTCATGTCAAGCTCCTTACTCTGTTAATCTGCAATATACAAACTACCTCAATTACAGGAAGAGACACTTTTCTCAGACAAGCTATTTACATTTTATATTTGAAAAGCTACTACTGTCCATAATGGATGCACTGCTACAGGAGAACATTTTAACCTCGCTTTGCAGAGTCCTTAGAGAGACAACATAAACACGATTATGCTCTAGTAAATTAGGTTATTCCTAAATAGAAGATAAAAAAGGAGGGGAAGAGAGAGAAGAAACTCAGATTTTATACAAGAGAGACATAAACCAGCTTTTTGGTGGAGCTTCAAGTTGCTACCAACTACAAGTGTTCAGTTAGTCACCTAAAACACAGTCTAACCTTCAGGCACAGCCACCCACTATTATGATCAGATTTCTCCCTTGAAAGCGTCCAATTCCCTTGTAATTATCAGCATCAGCCATTTCTGACTTTGCCTTCACTTCTCTCCTTTAGGTTTAACTGTGTAATATTTCTAAACATTCACATATTTCAGATCATGCAATTACCAAAAGCCTTTAATAAGGGAACCCTTTCATAATAGGGGAGAGCTCCACATGTCTCCATTCCAGTGTAACCCGCATTTTTACTGTAACATTTACAGCTGATACTTAAGCACTGTTCACCTGACTGTCAAAACAGTGAAGCATTTTCCCTCAGCATTTACAAGACCTGTATCAGAGCACTGAAAACAGACACCTGCAACAACCACACTTCTAGCTTACCTTTTTATAAAGTAAAAACTAAACCAAATTGGAATGTTTAGAGACAGAGTCAGCTTCTTGCAACAGAAGGAAACTCTTAAAATGAAGAGCTAAGTGATTGCTACCTTTGAATTTCAAGACTGAGTAAGTCATGCATCTTCAGAAATGTATTTCCCCTTTCACTGGGGATAAAAAGGAGAGGTGGTTCTTAATTATTGGCCTGACACTGGAAACACTTGACCCATACAGCAGAGGGTTGTTACCATTCTCTCTAACATACATATCCTGGGGATGGACAGAGAGTGAAAGGGCCTGCACAAAGGAAATCTAACTCCTTTGCTATCATACTTCCGATTTAGAAGGCAACTTTGCTGTCAGGTCAAATAGAGCCTGCAAAACCAGTTTAATCATCTCCTTGGTTACTAATCTATTTGAATGGTTCATCAAGCCAGCTCTGAACACTACTTTCAGAATGTATAACTACATTTGAATTGATACTGGTTACCTAGCTTACTGTCTTTTTTAAAAGATAATTTTATCAATCAGATTAAAAGTGTCTTACTAGAAGTAAGCCATTTATTATGAACTACACCTCAAATTCACCGGGAGAGTATCAGTGGTTTCTGTTTCAGCAGCATCTTAAGTACCAGATGAATGACTAAGTATAGGAAGAGCAAAATTTGCTAGCAAAATCCTGTCTTCCAAATATCAGATTCCAGTATAATATTTACAGTGGAAGTACACCAGTAAAAACAAGCACAGTGCATCATCATTCAAGGCAAGAATCAGGAAAATGTAGACAAAAGGAAATTCATCACAAATGCAAGGAGACAAGAACAGAAAGGCTGAGGAACAGACAACCATTTTTCCTCTCCAACGAGATTTTTATAGTTTCTGAACAAAGGCTTAGCTACCATACTTGCTAGCCCACTACGGTCTTAAAGTGAGAACAACTGAAGAGCAGAAGAAATGTATTCGTCTCACAATCCCTCCACCTTCCACATCCTGACTCCTCTGCGGTGCCAGGGTAACTGTTTACACAGCCTCATGATGAACTAGCAGCTGGTTTAAGATGGCTCGAAGTCCTGCTGTATTATTTTAACCCTGAATCAATACCTCAATCCAATCCAGCATACAATGGCAAAAGGAGCTGCAGCAGGACAAGTGAAAGTACTGAGAGATAAAGTAAGTAGTCAAGGATAAAGGAAATAAAGCTGTTGGCAGCAGAGTCAGCTTAATGCCAGATTCAAGTGTATCCATCACCTGTGCTTGTCTGAGTCAGACCAACCTGTCTTTAGGCAGACTTGGGAGACTGACACCATGGCAAAGCTGTGTGGCCAAACTCTAATTTCAGCACCATTACACTACCTCGCCAACCCTCCAAGGATAGACTAAAATTACGTTCATCTACATACAACAATTTACATCATGCAGTCAACACATTTTCCCATTAAATGCTTCATTTTGCAGCTAAAAAACGTCCAGCAATGGGAAGATTCTGCTTTAAACATCAAAACTTAATCAGCAGATGCAGCTGAACAAAACTTACTGACTTACAACAAGCCCAGTGGCAGGAGCTCTGCATAGAGGTAGTTTGTACCTTCCTTTTTTTCTTATAAATGACAGTGTGGCTTGCACAGACTCTACACAAGATTTGAGGGAATTGTCCTAGAAAGGATTAGCCAAACCTCTCCTGGAAAGCTCAACAGCCCCACAGAAAAAGCTGCCTTCTGTTTGGGTTGTAAGGAGTACAAATCAGGCAAGCGATTAGGTGCGAAAGGGGACAGCGACAAAGCCTGTTTTTAATAAGCATTTCAAATATGCCAGTTTCTAATAATAACGTCCATGAGCATAGATAAAGTAAGGGAGAAAACACCATGTACTGTTTGTCAGCAAATAGATGATTCCCACAGAACTGGGAGTCCTTGGAGGGCAAAGACAGAATTGCAAGGGTTTTTGACCATAAAACAGATGGTCTGCTAGGGGAAATTACATTAGGTGGGGGAGATCTGGAGGTGCCCCAAGTTCTTTCAGATCATCACATCTAAAAATCAATTCAAGTTTGCCCTGCCACAGAATTGATTCCAGCAAGAACAGGCTGTCATCACGATTACTACTAGAGGCCAAAAACTGAAAAGCCAGAGACTGAAGAAACAAGGCTAAGCACAAGTCACAGCATAGTCTCAGTAAAAGATTTATACATCTACTTACAGGGAAGTGCTGCAGCACACCAAATGAGAGGGCAATCTAACGGAAGCTGCAAGTTCTCTTACTCTTTTGCATTAGGCTTCCCTTCCTAAGGCAAGGAAATAGGAGGGCAGTTAATACCAGGAAGCAGTTTACATCTTACACAGCTTGCGATGTTGTCTGTGAATTGTGTAAGTATTCCCTTCATGCCACTTTATTTTTAAAACTGGAAATACTATGACTTAATATAAGCAAAGTATAACATGAAAGCTTTTTCTAGTTTTAAGAGTTTCTGATAAGCCCACGCATTATGACCAAATCAACAGCAAAGGGGTTTTGAAGTGACTTCAAGTGCAGAACCTAGAGTAGCACATTTCAACCTCTATTTAAGCAATATTTGATCTCTGTTATCTCATATATTATTATACTTCCATTAACTCCTTGAAATATTTTTGCTACAGCCCAAACCACAGTGGGTAATACATCCCATAAAATCTGTGTATTGGCTATACTTTACAATGTTAAGAAACATACAGCACATCCTTACAGTCTAGTTTTCAGATATCTAATACTAAGTTCCAGACAGTTTTCCACACCACTCTACAGAAAGGCTGCAGCACTAATTACATTAACACTAATAAAGTCTGAACTTTTACCACTACTATTGTTAATAGAAGTCTGCTTTCCTTCACAACCAAATCACCTGCAGCATTTCTCTTTCTACAGCCTAGAAAGTTCTTAACCACAAAACCGCCGGTTAAAGTTCACTCTTCAGAACCAGCACAGCAAAGAAAGCAGTAGGCCATGGATGCTTTAACTCAAAGAAGAGAGGGGTTTTGTTTTAAAAGCACATAATGCAATCCTCAGCCTAAAAATGAGAACCAAGACATCATATAGATTGGACTAGGTGACCTTTGGAGGTCCTTTCCAACCCAAACGACTCTATGAATCTATGATATGCTATTTTAAAAGCACTCAACAGAAATGACATCTAAGTGGTAAATATCAAAGCATGTATTTTAAGTCCCCAAAATCCTCCAACCTTGCTGCTGCAGTCTTCTCGTCTGTACTTCACCTTTGGCCTCTCTTGCTGTCTGATTACCACATCTTCCCCACCTGTTGGGCCTTCAGTTCTGTGCCTTCAAGTCCCCCTTCCAGAGACTTCTAATTCTCCTCACATACCCCGAACGAGGCCATACGCTATGCTCCCCACCCGCCGACTCCCTTAGCTCCGCTCTGCGGGGCTTCCTACTCATAGTGAGCATTTTTAGGCGGCTCAAGACTACTTCCACACATTAAAGGCCGATACCAGAACACGAAGGCAGACAAAACTCAACCCACACGCCAATGCACACCCACCTCCAACCACCTCCTCAGAAACCACTCCTAGGCCCACCCTGTTGAGGGAGGGGGCAGACAAGCACCTCATC
>VWZI01021471.1:86669-118806 GCA_013396835.1 Psilopogon haemacephalus
TCCCCAGAGCACGGCCCCTCTCTTGCAACAGCTCCGGGGGGCCCACTTCCCCCTACCTCCGGGGAACCCGCTGCCCTCCCCGACCCACCACCAATGTACGGGTTCCCTGCCGCCCATCACACTCGAGGCCCAGCAGAGCTCCGCCGAGCTCTGCCCGCCGCGGGGCTCCTCGACAGGCCCGGCTCCTCCGGACCGTCCCCCGCCGCCTCACCCCGCCAATCCCCCGGCATGCCCTGCGGGCGAGCCTGCACCTCGCTCTCCCACCGCAATGGCCGCGAAGGTGCCTCGGTCGGACGGCGGGAGAGGGGTAAGGAGCCGCACTCACCCCGCCGCAGCCCCCGTCCACCAGCGCCGCCGCCCCCGGCCTCCCTTCACCTCCGTCACGTGTGCGCGCGCCCAGCGCAGCCGCCGCCGCCCGCCTATCTACCGCGCGCCAGCCCCGCCCCCGGGCCACTTCGCTTCTTCTTTCTCATTGGCGGAGAGCGCGCCCGCCCTCCCGCTCCGCCGCGCGTCCGGCGCTCTGACTGGCTAACGTTGACGCCGCTCAGCGGCCAGCCCGCCCCAAAACACACCCCAACGGCGCTGCCCTTCGTGGAGCGCCGTAATTGGTTGGCGGGATTGTAGGAAGTGCTGGGTGATTGGCTAGCTGAGGGGAGCCGTTGAGGTGTGGGTGGGGATTGAGCGGGTCTCGGTCCCCGGGCTCTGCGGTGGCTGACAGGGCGGTGTGGCCGCTGGCTGCCTGGCGGGAGGGGTTAAGGGAGCGCTCCCGTCCCCGCCGCCTCACGGCCTTGCCTTCCCCGCCTTACAGTCCTTCCTTCTCCGTTTCATGCACCCCTCCCCTCGTCGATGGCAGTGCCCCAAGCGGTCCCGGTGCCGAGGACAGGTTGAAGGGGGCTCTGGTTGTGCTGCTGCCGCAGGCCCTGAGGCCAGACTCCAGCGGCTGAACTTGCTTAAGCCCACGTAGCAGAAGAGCCCTGGGTCTGCCTGTGCAGCTGGAGATGCCGGCGGAGTTCACCCAGGAAATCTGTCCGAGGAGGCACTGCCTGTCACAGTGCTTCAGCGCCATGATACAGTATTGAACAGCAAAGTCACCTCTGTGTCTGTCTTCTCATTGCTGAGCTCCTTAGAAAGGGTTTTGAACTTTTCCCTGGCTATCCGGAAATTCAGCATACCCAGTATTTTTCGCTTGTGTACAAGCAGGGGGTTAAGAAAACAAAGAACTGACATGCTCTCATGTGAGTAGATGGTGGCGGTGCTGCTCGGGCAGGCGTTTATTTAAAGGCCTTGTGTAATGGAAGCCTTAGGCCACGCTGCGTTTCCAAAATCGCCAATGTATTTCTGCAGAGCTGAAACGCGGTGTTACGTGCTCAACACCTGGAGCTCGAGCAAGGACAGAAGCAGAGAGAAAAGCAAAAGTAGTAATTGTCCCTCCTGCACTGACTGGGAAGGAGAGGCTGAAGAATCATAGAATGGTTTAGGTTGGAAGAGACCTCAAAGCTCATCCGGTTCCAACCCCCCTGTGCCATAGGCAGGGACACCTCCCACTAGATCAGGTCGCTCAAGACCTCATCCAGCCTGGCCTTCAACACCTCCAGGGAGGGAGCAGCCACAACCTCCCTGGGCAACCTGTTCCAGTGCCTCGCCACCCTCACTGTGAAGAACTTCCTCCTAACATCCTGTTTAAATCTCCCCTCTGCCAATTTGAACCTATTACCTCTCGTCCTGTCATTACAAGACCCTGTGAACAGGTAACTTCGCAAGGGGCAGCACAAGTAACTGGCAGAACAAGATTAAACTTTAGGAGTCTGCATCTCCTGCTGCACACACCCAGCAGTGTGGGATGGCAATGAAAAAGGCCCCGTGCTGGGGAAAGCAGACTCCTGTTACCCTATCAGTAATATCACTTTTAAGCTGTATCTCAGCTGCTCCAGCTGAGAACAGTTCTAAGGAACTACAGTTCTACAAAACAGCTGTATCTGAACCACTTAGTTTAAAGCCAGCTCCTGTGTGGTCTGTAGCCTGTTCCAGCAGATAGGAGGTATTCTGTAGGAATACTAAATTCAGTTTGCTAAAAGAGATAAGAAGGAAGAAGAGGTATGGGTTTGGTTTTGTTTGGGTTTTTTTTGTAAACATAAATCTGGTCTGAGTTGATGCAATGAGTCAGCAACACAAGTCTCACCACAGAGAAAATTCCACTGTGTTAGAACAATGCAAGCAGGGCTCCAGAATTCAGAAATAAGGCTCAGCATAAATGAAATCAGCAAATCCCTGTTTACACTGAAGTTTAGAATCAAACACGAGCTACCAAGCTGGCTCTTAAGCCTGCCCGTTGACTGAGCTACACCCAGAGACTGAAAAGAAGATACAGACAGGCAGGGGAACAGCCACAAACAGGCAGCACAGGAGACACCAAAAAATAAGTAAGAAACGAAAATGTCATGGAGGAATAATTTAAAGGGTAACAAAGCAGAATAATTTAGTAGGCTCCTTCCTCAATTTAGGAAAAAAAACATTTTTCCATCGAATATCTTACTATTTCCTTTTTCAAAACAGGTTATTTACTCCAGTGTAACTCACAGGACAGCACAATACCACTGCTGCAGTCACAGAAGCACCAGGAAGTCAAATATAGGCACACACACATGCCTGTCACACATACTTCCCCCTTCTTTCCCACCCTTTCCCAAAACCAGAAGACATTCCTTCCTTTTACAACCTGCTGAATCATGGCACAGGCAGGCAGCCTTGAAAGCTGCTCCTGCCTGTGCTGCTTTGTCATTGAGGGTTACAGAACAGCCTAAGTTTAAAAAAAAAAAAAAAAAAAAAAAAANATAAAAGGATTACAAAACCAACACAAGAGAGACAGAAAATCCAGAAAGAAGGGAAAAAAAAAAAAAAAAAGAAATCATAAAAGGGATAAAAGGAACAGAAGAAACATGCAGAGAGATTTAACTGCTTTGGCAGCCAAGCAGGTGATATTTTTAGACAGAACTACAGGGCAGGGACGATGAAAGAAAGAGAGGACGGCAGCTACCACAAGGCAAACATGACATTGTCAAGGAAAACCACGCAGGTGTGCTCAGGCTTTGCTGCAGGAGGTTTGCCTGGTTTCACTGATAAACACTCGGGGAACGCTCTGTTCTCAGAGTTTGGCAGCCGATTTTGGAAAGGCAGAAAATGGGCAGTGTGGTGAGGCTGGCAGAGCCTGATCAGGCAGGACTCGGAGGTGAGAGGCAATCCTGAGTTTGTAAGTGAACAGCTTGAGTAATTATGTTTTGGGGAACTTTTCTTGCCCTGTCTAATACTGGACAGGGCAACTTCCCTTGCTTTCAGCGGGTATTTTCCATTCTTAATTCTCTCTAACCTCGATCTCCAAAGAATTCCTCCTTCCTTAATCCCTGCAGGGCACTGCCACATCTTTAGTGCTCTTCTTGCATTTCAAGCATTTGTAGTAGATCTTTACAGACTCATTCTCCTCTGGAAAACTGGCAAGAAGTGAGTGGAAAATCAAGCGGGTCAGAGTGGCAGGACATTAGTGACACCATACTGGCAGAGAGCAGGCAGTCAAGGCAGATGACCAGCAGGGGAATGCTGACTTTTGCTCTTTCAAACTTTGGACTGCAGGAGGGAAGACAAGCTCACGTCTCTGTACGGGGCAATGTCCATGTGCCCTGTTATGCTTTTCATAGAATACACATTTCTTTACAGTGACATCTCTGGAGAGCATGCCCCAGCAAAGGATGTGAAAAGATACACTGACCTCCTTCAAATGGGGGCTGAGGCTAAGTGTCTAAGGGAAATAATAAAGTCCTGCTGTTTTCAAAGCTAATAAATGTGGATGTAAGAAGTGTTATGAATTAGTTGTAATACGTGGAGGCAGACACACAGAAAAAGACAAAAGCACAGAGAACCAGAAGCAGAACAGTAGTGATGGATGGGAGATGGGGAGACAGTTCTAAGGTGAAAGAAGTTCCATCCACCTGATACCATATGCACAAGCTAGGAAGTGCCCCGGGAACAAGAACTTTACAGACAACTCCTGGAACCCAGAAGCTTAGACTTACCCAAGACAAGACATTAGGTGCAAGTTTTGTCTGGACATAAGCTAAGGAAAGCCTGATGGTTTCTGTAGGTTGTACTTTTGTGGCTCCCTTAGGCACTGCACAAGTTTGCTGGGCATTGGTTGGTTCCTGCTGTACCCATTTCCATCAGTTCTTCCACAGAACAGATGCCAGTTTGCTTGAAAGTGGCCTTTAAATGTCCCCACAACTGTGCTCTCCCTGAGGGTCTTGCATCTGAGACATTTTAATCTTCAACACATGCAACAGGACTTGGACACCAGATGTGTTTAAGATTGTGTCGTTGCGTTAGGGAAATACAGAACACCCTTCAGGTGTAAACACAGCATCCTCCAACCAGCTAAAGGCTTGCCAGCAATACCAACAGGCTTCTACCACCTTAGTGGCCTAAGTGCATCATCAATGCCCAAAATGTTTTGCAAAGGACAAAACTTTAGTTCCACACTGAGAGCCAGGGCACAGAAGGTGGTTCTGAGTGTTACTAGCAGTGAGGCCAACAGAGAGAATGTTGTGCTGAGACAATCTTTCTGCTTTAGCTCAGCTGGAGTCAGTGCTGACTGACAATAGCTGCTCCACCCCAGTGACTCAGGGCTCCATGCTAACTCCTCCATGACTGCTGTCAGGAATAGAATAGAATAGAATAGAATAGAATAGAATAGAATAGAATAGAATAGAATAGAATAGAATAGAATAGAATAGAATAGAATAGAATAGAATAGAATAGAATAGAATAGAATAGAATAGAATAGAATAGAATAGAATAGAATAGAATAAACCAGGTTGGAAGAGACCTCCAAGATCATCCAATCCAACCTAGCACCCAGTCCTATCCAATGGCACTAAGTGCTCCATGCAGTCTTTTCTTGAACACTTCCAGAGATGGTGACTCCACCACCTCCCTGGGCAGCCCATTCCAATGCCAATCACTCTCTCTGTCAAGAACTTCTTCCTAATATCCAGCCTATGCCTCCCCTGGCACAACTTGAGGCTGTGTCCCCTCATTTTGTTGCTGGTTGCCTGGGAGTAGAGACCAGCCCCACCTGGCTACAACCTCCTTTTAGGTAGTTGTAGACAGCAATGAGGTCTGCCCTGAGCCTCCTCTTCTGCAGGCTGCACACCCCCAGCTCCCTCAGCCTCTCCTCACAGGGCTGTGCTCCAGGCCCCTCACCAGCTTCATCACCCTTCTCTTGGACATGTTCCAGTACCTCAATATCTCTCTTGAATTGAAGGGACCAGAACTGGACACAGGACTCAAGATGTGGCCTGACCAGTGCCAAGTACAGGGGAAGGATAACCTCCCTCATCCTGCTGGCCACACTGTTCCTGATACAGGCCAGGATAACTTGCATGCACCAGCACAGGGGCTGCCTGGCTCAGGGCTTGCTGTTGTCTTGCCAAGGAAGCTTTTGTTTGGTTGGTTATTTGGAAAAAAAAACAACATTTCCAGGTTTACAAAGCTTTGACAGCCTGATTGGGTGTGATTAATGGCAACTGAAATTCCATTAAAATGTAGAACACCAGAGGGAGAAGGGAAAGAGGTAAATGGGTTTATGGTTTAGGGGAAAGAGTGGCAGAAAAATGTCTCTGCAAAGGAAGGAAAGCAGGATATATCTTCTTCTTCCATGCCAACCTGATTGCTCCAGGCCATGGTGAGGTCCCATGGCCAGGATTGCTCAGGAGCACCCCACTCAGGGCTTGGTTTCAGGGAACACAAGTGCCTCTAGCCCTAGGTAAGAAGCCAGGCAGCTGGGGCCAGTGCAGCTCTGGGGGAACTGGGCAGGATCTAGCATAGCATCCCCCTTGGCAGCTGCCTGCCTTCCCCACAGAGTCCTCTTCTTTAAAAACAGACCCAAATCGTGGTAGAGCAGCTGCATTCCTGACATGCCATGTAAACAGCACAAGGCCAACTTGCACCCGGCATCCTAATCCCAATTTGCTGAAGTCAATAAACAGGGAATTAGCAGCACTTAACTCGGTGACCTCTCCAGACGCCACTCTCCTGCTTACAGCCATTAGATCCTGAAGCCAAAGAGGCTGGATGGAAGGAGACAAACATTTCAGTCATTTTTTAGTGGGTCTTTGCCTGTGTTTGACCAAGAAACCCTCATCACTCTCTTTGAAGGAAGGCAGAAACCAAGGTGTGGTTGGTGCTCTGAATGTTGCCTTCCGAACCTTATTTTTTTATGCCTCTCTACTGTCTTCACTTGAATCTCCTATGAACCCATACTACCAGTCTGCCACCCTCCACCCAGCTTCCTCCTTTGTGCTGATGTGGCTGGAGGCAGACACCTGTCCCAGCTGAAAGCACACCAGCTGAAAGACACGTGCTTTGATCTCGGGTGGATTAGCAGGATTGGCTTCTCTAGGAGCAGAGCAGATGTAGGTATGGTTGAACAACTTATGAAATGGAATCTCTGACACCCAGTGTAGTTATTGATGATAGGTTTGTGCTGAAATACTCCACTAGCAGTCAGAATGGCTGAGGTGGGACATACATCCTACTCAGTTGCCCTTGCTGTGGAGCATCATGTTCTGGTGGATGGCTCAGGTGGAAAATTGAGCTTGGCAACCTCTTAAATTGCTATTGAGGTGCTCTGTAACTCAGTAACCTGCAGAAAGAGACTTGCTTCTGTGAAACAAGCCTCACGGGGAGAAATTCTTCCTAGGAGCAGCATGCATGAGATGGGAGGAGGAGCAGATGCCCACAGGGAGCCTCACAGCTCAGCTGTACTGTGGCCAGAGTGGCTACAGCTGCCCAGCAGGAATTTCATGTGCAGTCACTGTGTCTCTGCTCACCACTCAGTCATGCACTGGAGCTGCAGGCCAGAGTGACTCTGCACTTTCAGCTTATCCTCCAAAAACAAGTGATGGAGAAACCTTGCCTAAGGGAGTGGTCCGTGTCAGGGGTGGACCCTGCTTGTGCTCACCTCAGGAAGGTTTGAGGCAATGAAGGGCCAAGGTAAGTCTGTGTGTCCATTTCTCAGTTAGATATAAATTTGTCATTAATCAGGTAAAAATATTGCCCTATAAATTAAAATCACCTGAGAGCCATTTCTTGGTGCCTGCTGACAAACCCACCAGAGTCCCGGTAGAAGCTGTGATCACAGCAGCTCCAGTCCTTGCAGCTCCAGTCCTTGCAGCTCCCCTTGGGCTGGGCAGTGGTGCTCCCTCCCGGCTGCTTTGCCGGGACTGGTTTCAAGTCTCTGCGGTGTCTGCGTTTCCTTCCGCTGCTTGTGGTGTTCCCTGACCTAACCAGGCCTGGCAGGAAGGTGACCTGTGCCGCTACAGAGATGTTCTGCCCCAGAGAGTGGCTAGAAGATCTCCAGCACCTTCATCCCAGGCCGAATCCCTCCCTTTGCAGGCAGCACACCACTTGCTGTGCTGAGGAGGCTGCCATGCTCCCAGCTAGAGCAACGCATTTGCTGTCCTGTGGCTGCTTCTGCACCCAAGCTCCTGGAGACTATCCCCACCTTCCTATTTTGATGGTTTTATTTTCCTGTCTCCTATAGATTTTATTCAGAAAAAGAGGCTGAGGCACATTTATGTTCCAAAGAAAATGCCGAGGAGACTGTCGTTGTAAGCTGCAGTCTGCTGGCCTTTCCCAAGGACAGCCGAGGGGCTGAACGAGAGGACTACGAGCATGGAAAAGGGCAGGAGAGGCTCCTCCTGCTGTTCCTCGCCGAGGCAGGTCCCGCTGGGCACCCACTGCTCGCCAGCGCAGCTCCCCACTGCCTTCTGGTGGCAACAATGCATCCAAATCTCCCTCCCAGCCTGGGCTTCTCCCAAGCCGGCGCCAAACACTTGCTCTGGGTGTGTGGTTTGTGGCCCTGCCTCACACCCTTCCTGACGTCGCCTGGCCCTCCCCTCCCTGCAGAGCTGCCCTGAAATGCCTCCTCCTCTTTGCTGCAGTCAAAGGCTCCTTCTGTGCCAGGAAGCAAGGTGTGGAATAAACAAACCCTCTCTTCCTAGGGGTCCAATTCTGCCTCTGGGAGTGAGATGCATCTCCAACATTTCTTTGCCTCAAAAGGGCTCTCAGCTGCTGGCAGCTCCTTGCCAACATCACCAAGAAGCACAGACATATCCAAGTCTCTCTCTTGCTCCAGCTGCCCAGCAGCAGTGGGAATGGGGATTGTATTTCCACCCCTGGTTGCTGGGAGCCAAGCAGCCAAGAATGAAGGGTTTAAGGATTTGTTGCCGCTTGTATTTGCGATAGCCATCTCCTAGGAAAGGATTAGCTGCTGGGTCTGGAGGTGGTCCTGTGTCCGCCTGGCCTCTGAAGTCCAGCAGGAACAAAGGGTGTGCTGACTGTCGCCACCGAGCAAGCAGCTGCCAAGCTGCGCTGTAACCAGGAGCGCAGTGAAGTCAGCACAGCTGTGGGAGCAGGGCAAAGAGAAGGACCACGGCCAACCCTGCTTCCAGATCCCTGTGCAGAGCTGTGTGCAGTGAAGGCCACCTCCACAGGTCTAACCTGGTGGTCTGCCACAGCTTTCTGTGGCAGCCTGCTGCATTTGCTTGCATTGCTGTGGCTGACAAAACCCAGTTAATGTTACAGTGCCGAATGTATTCCCTCCCTCATTCGAATGGTTACAGGAAAAATTTCCTTTCATTCACTTGTTCTTGTCAGCCTGAGCTCTTGCCTGAAAGCACCTGGTGATGGGCAAAAGGTGTGCACCATGGAGTGGCACTGGAGATTTCTTTCATGAGAATCTCTATATTGTAGCTGAGCCAGCTGCTCCCAAAGTCTCCCTCGAGTATAAAGTGAACCTGAGACACAGCCTGTAGCGTCCATCTTGTCCTTGCAGACATCTGAAAACCCTTTGGATGAGAAGCAAAAGCTGTCCACATGGGCAAGTGTCCATGAGTGCTCCGCAGTCCTCCCCAGCATCAGCCTGAGGGCTCTGCTTTGGAGCTGCTTGTGCGTGACAAAGTGGAGATGAGGCACATGATGACTGCGGTTTTCCTTTCATTAACACCAAACATTTCTACCCCTTGTGACTGACCAAGGAGATAATGGAGCCTGTCCTCTAGGCTTAACTGCTGAGTTTAGGTCTCCCTGATCCTCCTGCTGATTAGCAGGGAACGAAAGGAAACACTGTTTAGCGTTACTCAGAAACCAAACAACTTTTTCCACATCATACCTAGGGAAGAGCATGCCAGTTAAAGCACGAATCAGAAATCCACTGGGTTTTCTTCTGCTTTGGAGTAAGGAGACTGATTAGCGTGACCCTAAGGGTGTGATGTTCTTTCTGTTCTTTACTTTCCCGAGCCTACATTCACCCAAGTTTTCAATGAAGCCATCTGAAAAGCTGGAAATCGTTAGAAACCTCTGAACACAGCTGTTCCAATGGTGAGTCACAGATTGAAAAGCAGCACTGTGGTTGTGTGCCCCAAGCGTGCAGAATTCTCTGTAGACTTAGAAGATGCAGAAGCTTTCTAACGTAGAAACTCCAAGAGAGTGTGGAGGTGGGGATTCATTTCAGAGCTGGTTGGCTATTAAAAAAAAAAATCAAACAGAAGCTGGGATGAGAGGCTTCCTCTGATGTATGAGCTGATAGGAAAATGAAGGTAGTCCAGAGGCAGTCACAGAAAATGTCTGCTTAGCACGAGGGAAGGAATGGTTAAGGTTAGACAAGGGAAACAAGGCCACCTTTGCTCTCATTTTCAAGTCAAGTAGTTTAGAGTTAGATCTTATCACTCAAGACCTGACTTAATCATGGGGTGAGTACTAGAACTGGAAGAAAGAGATCACATTATAAAGGCAAGCTGCTACCAAGCTCAATGGAAACTGAAAAGGATGAGGAGGAATGAAAAGAGAGATGTGATTAAGGCTAATAAAAATATCAGCTGTGCCTTAGGGAATGTCGCTGTTCTCAGTCACAAATCCCAGAATCAGAAAGTGCTGCTTTAGTTTTCCCTCGAGTAACCAGGCTAGGTAAGAGCTTCAGTTCTTCCAGAGCATGCTAACCCTGCTGAGATGAAGAGGCTTGCAGCTGAACTGCCCCCTTGTTTGCCTCTGGATTGTAACTGTCTGGTGCATGTCAAACTAACTGTTCTGGTTTTACATTTTCAAGTCGTTCCCTTCATTTATTCTAAACATTTCCCCCTGTTAGACTTTTTGTGCAAGTGTCTGTATGTGGAACTGAAATCAGCTCTGACTTACTTCATAAAGGCACATCATTAGCTTCCTGTCTTTTTTTTTGGGGGGGACATTATAATTTAAGGCTTTATGTTGTGAACAGGTACATTTTTAGCCTGTCCATCACCTCGGTGACAAAGCTCTTTCCTTTTCTTCCTGCTGGGCAGCCTTATCCAAGATATAAGTGGACTAAGCTGCAAGCTTTCTGCAACCCCAGACACACTTTTGTTAAAGGCTACTTTCTGGTACTTTTTTTCCCCAAGTTAGCCAAAAGAATCAAAGAGATCTTCCTCTCTTTGTGAATATAAAGATGGACAGCTGAGACCAACTCAGAGAAACCCCCAGATGAAATATAACATGAAACCTGTTTCTCATTTTGGTTTATAGCTGATTAGTAAACCAAGTTGTGCTTTAGCTTATAGCTCTTCATAATTTTTTTTAATGCACACACACACATAGATGTATATATATATATGTATATAATCATAGAATCATAGAATCATAGAATCATAGAATGGTCTAGGTTGGAAGAGACCTCAAAGATCATCCAGTTCCAACCCCCTGCCACAGGCAGGGACACCTCAGGACGCTCAAGACCTCATCGAGCCTGGCCTTGAACACATCCAGAGAGGGAGCAGACACAACCTCCCTGGGCAACCTGTTCCAGTGCCTCACCACCCTCACTGTGAAGAATTTCTTCCTAACATCCCGTTCAAATCTCCCCTCCGCCAATTTGAACCCATTCCCCCTCATACATATATATGTATATACTCTGTAACTGTATAATAAAAGTCTACATGTACTAAAAATACATGTAATAGAAAGCCCTTTACATGTATAGCTGGTTAAGATACCACATACTTAGGGTGAAGGCAATCAAGAAGGTACAAGAAATGTCAAGTACCAAAAGACTTGTTCATTAGAAGGCTTTGGGAGGAATTTGAACTCATTTTCTCTGGAGTGGGAAAAAAAAAAAAAGTGTTCTGCAGGGAGCAGGTGCCCATGTTAATTTATGGTAAATATTGAGCATCTGGAAATAACAGAAGGTGATTTTTCTGTTTGCTTTAGTGATAACCTAAATGCTTCTGCCTGATAAGTCCTGTATCAAAGCCACATCCTTCTTCAACAGAAATTAAGTGCTACAGAAACAAGTAGCATTCTAACCAAATCTCCCACAAAAACTGTGAGGATTTTATTGTCTTTTGACCTCTACCCTGCTATTTATCAGACTAAATAAAAGGCTTTTCCTTGCAGCACAGTCTGCTGGCATTTCTTTATAGAAAAGGTGAGGCTGATCTTTATAAAGTTAGAATCATACAAGCAGTCAGGGTTGGAAGGGACCACAAGGATCATCTAGTTCCAACCCCACTGCCATGCCCAGGGACACCCTACCCTAGATCAGGCTGCCCACAGCCTCATGAAGCCTGGCTGCAAACACCTCCAGGGATGTGGCCCCAACCACCTCCCTGGGCAATCCGTTCCAGGGTCTCACCACTCTCATGGTGAAGAACTTCCTCCTCACATCCAATCTGAATCTCCCCACCTACAGCTTTGCTCCATTCCCCTTAGTCCTGTCACTATCTGATAGCCTAAAAAGTCCCTCCCCAGCTTTTCTGTAGGCCCCCTTCAGATACTGGAAGGCCACAATAAGGTCACCTGGGAGCCTCCTCTTCTCCAAACTGCACAGCCCCAACTCTCTCAGCCTGTCCTCATAGCAGAGGTGCTGCAGCCCTCTGAGCATCCTTGTGGCCCTTCTCTGGACACACTCCAGCATGTCCACATCCCTCTTGTAATAAGGACTCCAGAACTGGACACAGTACTCCAGGTGGGGATAAATGCTCTTGGTGAGAATCAAAGTTCTCCTCCTCCACATCCCCAGTTCAGGCAAATTCTCCTCCAAATAGACTTTTCCAAGTGGTGGTTCAGGCTGAAGTTCCAGTTCTCTCACTGATCTTCCCTGCTACAAGTGACTGGCTCAGAAGGGGATTCACTTGGTTGGTTGGCTGTGGCCAGTCCCAGAAGCTCCCTGCTTTGTTTTGTAGCTGTCACTTCTCATCTTGCCTGCACTAGAAAGCCTGGCAGTCAGGCAGTAAGCAATTACAGTTGTGGTGATGAATTAAAAATCCTATTTGTCTGCCTTGGCCCAGGCAATGCCCTTATAGCATTGGCTTATAGCAGCAAACAATGAGTAGCCATATGGGTTATTGCTAATTCTCTTTCTGTGGTGCATGGCTTAGTGAAATATCTTCTAAATAGATTGTGAGACACCAGTGTTCTTCTTGGGCAATTGCAGGAATTTGAGATTGATCTCCCATAAATCCCTTTCTTATATAATCTGCTTTTATTTTTATTTTCTAGGGCTGTTTTCCTGCTGCCAAATGTTTAGTTGTCACTCATGCCAGAGCTCTTTTGTCCACCCAAATAGCAAAGGAAATTATTCTTTGGTATTTGCAGAACTACAGCAGAAGCTGGAAATTTAAAAGAGGTGTTCAGGAGGAGAAGATCAAGACAGTGAATAAAGTAACATAGCATCTGCTTGGGATTCCTGCAGGTGCTAAAGAAAAGGACTAATGCTTGATGTCCAACTGCCATGACTAGCACTGATGTCACAGCTTTCAGACACCAAAAACCATGCTCCTGTGTGCTGTCTTCAACTCTGACTTGGCAGAGGGTTTTTTGTTTTGGTTTGTTGGTTTTGGTGTTTTGTTTTTTTTTGGGGGGGGGAAGGGAGAAGTCATTTTTGCAAAAGCTGCTGACCTATAGGAAGAATTTGATCTCCTAACTTAGAGCTCCTATCTGTCTTTGTGTCCATGCTGGCTTCCTACGACACAGCCCCTACCTGCCTGTCTCTGTGGGACTACACCCTTATAAGGCTGAAGGTGTTGGAAGAAGGCTGATGCCAGGGGTGAGTGCCTGGTCCCAGTGGCTCCTCCAGAATTGCTCTTGGCTCAGCTCTGCAAGCCAGGAGTGGCAACAGAAAGGGAAAGGCTCAGGAGGTGCTTCCAATTCTGGTACCTTGACGCCCCCAACTTGAGACACTGAGAGTGGAGTTATCTGCAGGTGCGGAGTAGGGCTGGGTCAGCCTTCCTGTGGCATCAGGGCTTTCTGTGGCCGGAGGAATTGTGCTCCCATGGCATGCTTCCCCAAGGACTGTCCTTGTCCCTGCTCTCCCTGTAGCTGCCACCACTGCTGAGTACACCCAGATCAGCCTGACCTCCTCCAGGCTCTGACACACAAAGGCTACAAAAAGTAACCAGAAACTCATCCATTCCCAGACTTGTGCCTTGCCCCCGTGACCTGTGGCTGTTGCTCTCTCCCTGACTCTGTGCCAGCAGAAGTCACAGAGGCCAGCTCTGTTTAACATCTCCTTTGGAGACAGGAGTAGGGACAGAACTTGGTGTGCTCCCCTGAGCTTAGTTGTTTACTTGACCTGGACAGCCTTTCCATACTGCTTATGCTGCCCTTGCAGCCTCACAGCTGCAGCATGGTGTATGTGTCCCTTGCTGGCAGCATCCCATCCTATATCCCATCTCTCTTCCTTGCCCAGTTACCCCAGTCCCTTTGGGTGCATCACTCTGGGCATCTCCTGGAGGTACAAGAATGAAACAAATCAGAGAACCGCAGTGCAAAAAATGACCTGCTGTCATCTGCAACATCTGCCTTTGGTTCCTTCCAGAAATGTTTTTCAAAATCCTTTAACACCACTGACATCAGAGAAGCTTTACAGAAACATCTGTCTGGCTCCCAGCACATCTGGCTGCACTGGCCCCACCACCTTCTGCCCTTCAACAAGCTCTGCCATGGGTCTTATCCTTTGTCCCATGCTGATGGCTGGAGACTTTGTTCTCACTTTGCTGTGTCCCAGGGTCATGGATGAAGTGACACAGGGCAGGATGCTTGGCAGCATGTGGGTCTTGCCACAGACTCAGTCCTGCAGTCCCAAGCAAGGAGTCTTGAGCAGCTCTGATAAGGGCTACCAGGACACACAGAGATGGCCACACCAGCCCAGTGTGATGAGTGTCCTCCAAGGAAGCCAAGCTTAAGGCTAAGTCAAATAGCTGGGTGCCTGGGGACATGGTAAAATCTGAATGCAAGGGCTTGAGGTTAAATTCATCTCCTGACTAAACGAGGAAGTCCCCACAGAGTTTTTTTGTAGCTCAGACATCTTTCCAGCAGTGTGATCCCCATCCCCACAGCTGGCCTCCAACACGGGCAGCCCATCCTGCACATGGCACTCTGCTTTCCACAGGTCTCCTCCTAGACCACCTCCCTTATCTTCCTGAAATTCCTCCTTTCTCCTGACCCCTCCTGGGAGAGGACTTTGGTGTGAAAAGTCACCATAACAGCAGTGGGAGCACTGCCCTCCTGGCTGTCATACTCCTGCAGCAACACATACCCCTGCAGCAACTCATCCCCACTTCAGGCAAATTCCTCCCACTCTTCTCCTGGGCCTGGCCAAGCCAAGGGTCTCTCCTTCAGAGAAGACCTCTCAGGAATGCCAGTCTCTCCCATGGAAAATGTCATCTTAGAGCTGCCCTTGATCAGCCTCACTTCCATGCCTAGCCCAGCTCTGTCCCAGAACTCGGTAAGGCTGGCTAGAATCTGTCTTTCTGGCCCAAACAAGAGAGAAAAGCTAACCAGCTGTATTTCTTCACCCCTATAATTTAGGGAAAGGGAAGCTGAACTCCATGACCACTCTTTAGCCTTTTATGTTTTCCAGTGTGCTCTGTAGCCTTGCAATTTTCCACCCCTCCGCATCATTATAGGATAACACTAAGTGTATGTTAACATAAGAGCTGCCAAGGATGTCTGAAAGGCTTGTTTGTCCCTCTGCAAAGGGAATTCCTCCCCCTCCCTGCCATATGCACTTAGCACTCCCAGAGTCTCATTCTTCTCTGAGCTAGCCAGTAGTGCACTTGCCTTTCTGGCACTGTTCTTTTTTGTTTATTTGTTTGTTTGCTATTTCTGACATTCTGCCTAAAAGGGAGTAGGAAAATTGGCAAAACACATGGCAAGGAGTTTCCTCGTGTGACAATAACACCAGACCAGGCAGGACAGCAGAGGGATTTAATTTGCCTATTTAGTGTTTTTAACAGCTGTTGGCCACAGGAGGGGCAGTATTCATGTGCATGTATCAGTGACTTCTGGTGGTGGGTTAAGGGGGGAATTTTGGCACTGCTTCCACACTGATGTGCCCTCTAGTTGGATTTAATGTGCAGACACATAAAGCTCACCAAATGCCTCCAGAAGAAAGCTTTAAATAAATTATCCAAATTATCTCTGACTAAATTAGTATTTATATACTCATTATACACACACACACAGAGGTATATAAAATATACTCATTTGTGTAGTCTCCCAAAGCCTCAGCTTCATCTTGCTCTTTGAAAATGGCTTTGAATGTTTTCCTGGTGTGATCTTTGAAGTGAAGCCCTTCACCTTTACAGAGATAAGCACTGTCAATAGGAGCACTTGGCCAAGGTTCTCACCATGCAGTGGCATTCAAGCAGAGGGTGAAAGCAGACCAAGGAAGATTGGTTTGGTCCTTAGAAGTTTTGCTGTAACTCATCAGAAGGACATGGACCTGTTGGAGTGGGTCCAAAGGAGGGTCATGAAGATGATTAGGGGGCTTCAGCACCTCTCCTACGAAGACAGACTGAGAGAGCTGGAGTTGCTCAGCCTGGAAGAGAGAAGGCTTCAGGAAGACCTTCTAGCAGCCTTCCAGTACTTAAAGGGGGCCTACAGGAAATATGGGAAGAAAGTTTTTACAAGGCACAAGAGAAAGAGGGGAGATTTAGAGTAGGTGTAAGGAAGAAGTTCTTCGTTGTGAGGGTGGTGAGGCACTGGAACAGGTTGCCCAGAAATGTTGTGGATGCTCTATCCCTGGAAATGTTCAAGGCCAGGTTGGATGGAACTCTGAGCAACCTGCTCTAGTGGAAGGTGTCCCTGCCTGTGGCAAGGGGAGTCCCTTCCAACCCAAACCATTCTATGATTCTATGCCTTGAGAACATTTACATGACCTCTTTGACATGCCACAGGTATGGGTATCTCAGAATATCCATCTGAAATCTGTGCAGGTGAAGAGGCTAACACACACCTCCAATATATACTGAGTTTGAACTCCAAGGGATGCTTCACTTAATGCCAGCCAGGATGTTACTGACAGAACTAATGACCTACTCTTTCACTGTCTGAAAGAAGGAGCCTCTGGATACATGCACATTTTAGGAAGACATGGTAATTGTTATGCATGGTTAGTGCGAAATGCAGAGCTCAGGACACATTTCAGAATGCTCAGCAGATCTGAGCCCTCTTTTGCCTTGCTGAGAGCCCTGGTAGAAACCACAGAGCAGAAACTGCCTGCAGCTGGCCCAGCTTCCTAGGAAAGGACACATATGGCAACTATGTCATCGTAAGGGGAAAAGAATCCATGACTTGGTCTTCGCTTGCCACGTTTTCAGCCTGTCCTTTCTCACAAAGCTGTACAATCCGAGAATTCCAGGAAAATCAAAACACATGGTCCAAGTTAATAGGCATGGGAAAGTGTGCATCCAGCCCCACTACCCCAGCCTGAAGGAGCTGTTAGTTGAACAGATGGAAGTGCTCGGGGCTGAGCTCTCTTTTGTTCTCTCCAACTAGAAAAACTCTTTTTCCTCTGTGTGCCTTTTAATTCTTTGGAATAAAACCCCCTCTCTCTCTTTTTTTTTTTTTTTTTCCCACATGGCTGTTAGAAAGGCAGTGACTGTTCTTCAGAGCAGTTCCATAGTCACGGGTTTGGA
Organism: Psilopogon haemacephalus; assembly: GCA_013396835.1. Taxonomy (NCBI): domain Eukaryota; kingdom Metazoa; phylum Chordata; class Aves; order Piciformes; family Megalaimidae; genus Psilopogon; species Psilopogon haemacephalus. The sequence continues at coordinate 103,664 of VWZI01021471.1, forward strand.
TAGGCTCAGTAGCTGCAGAAGAATTTGAAGGGAAAGGGAGCACAAAGCTTTCCCAAACTAGGTTAGAAAAGTCTTCCTTATTTTTACAATCCAATTGGAAGGACCAGGTGCCTCCGTGCCTCACATCAGAAGGGTAAGTTGCTCAGCTGCAAAGTGCTCCCTCTTCCACTAACAGAAAGCTTCTGGCCTGATGTAGCCTAATGAAATAGATTTCTAGGGGGGTGTTATTGCCTATAACGCTGCTGGACTTGTTGCTGTTGGCTTCTCCTTGCCCCACTGCTCCTGGGGAGCAACAGATACTGCAAACACTGTGGCTGCTTAAATCTCCTCCAATACTTTTGTGGTGCTTATTTTTCTTCCCTATATTATGTTGACTTCAAATCAGTGTTGGAGTCCAGCTTATGGTGGGTGTAGCCCTACAGTGGTAGTTAGGAGGCAGAGAGGATCAATGGCTGTGGGAAGAGGTGGCAGAAGCTACCCCGGGCACAGAGAAATACTTCTAGTGATGGCTCAGTAGGAGGGCTGAGGAGCTGAACCACACCAGGTCCAGCTGCCATGTAGCACAGGGCCATATTCATACAGTGTAACTCAGAGAGCAGAATACATGCTGGGAAGTGAAGAATGGGACAGCATTTTGTTAGCTCTCACTCAGCAAATCCATCCTGGTGAGCCTGGGGCCACATAACTTCTCTTTGCTTAGGAGGAAATTAGGCTGCATGAGCCTTGGACAGTGAAGGTTTGCAATATGTTTAATGCTATGTCTTTGCAGGCAGATGATGACAGTGGTGAAACCTTGTCCCTGTTGCCCCACCCTGGCCACCCCTCCTGCACCTCTGCTCCTGTGGAGCCCAGAGACATAGTGTCCATGCAGCCAGATGGGTTTGCTGAGCCACCTGCAAGCAGATCTCCCTTTGCTTGTGGTCTGGAGAGCTTCTCTCTGATCAACAGGGTGATCTGAGTCAGTTGTGTAGCTGCACAGTTGTTAGGTCAGATGCAACCAGCAAGAAGGTGTCAGAGGCCAGGATGTCAAGGGAGGGGCATATCTGCCACCGAGAGCCTGCTGTGCCATCCCATACATAGGAATACTGGTGGCAACTGTGGTCTGCAGGATACTGAGGCTGTCCACTAGTGACAGTCCTATCATAGAAGGGCATTTGGTGCTGGGAGGAGGGTACCTGTGTCTGCTTCTTGGAGCTACCAAGTGAGAACAGAAATAAAATTAGTTCTATTGGTGACAAACAGGGACAAGAGAACCACTGTGCCCTTCAGGAGGTAAAGACAGACTGAAAAATTATGGAGGAGGGAGGAAGAGAGGAGGAGATCTGTGCTTGGTTGTTCACATGTTTCCATCAGCCTTTCTTACGTTTAGACTACACTAGATGCTACTAGAAGCATTTTGCATCTACTGATGATCTGCAGAGCAGGAGTACTCTATGGCAGCCTTTACAGCTCCTCCTGGCCCAGGTCTCCTTACACACATTTGACACGTTTTAAGCAGGTCTGGCAGCACTGTTATCTGACAGAGACGTAACCTTGGATCCTCTTCTGTTCAGCTCTTTTGCTTTGTATTTTCTTTGTCTAGCAGGCTGTGATCAGACAGGAGTGGAGGGAAATCAAACGTCATTAAGCACTGCAAGACCTCTGCCCTCTCTGAGCTGACACAGGGAGATCCTTCATTTCTTTGACAGCTAAATGGGAGAAAAGGAAACACAATGTTCCTTGTCTTTCCAAACAGTCACTGGAAAGAAAAAAGGGACAATTCTGAGAGGAAAGAATTCATCTTAAAGCTGGTGCTTGAAAAATACCGTTGTCTGTGTTTGGCATTTGGAGAAATGCTAAGCCTGGCCATTGTTACAGCTTCTTTGGATGCCTTTATCCCTCAGAGAGAGGCAGAAAACCACGACCAGCTTATTGCTTCTTAGAAAGTCTATCAAGGACATCAGGTGCACGATGTAATTTCTGTAAACTGCTTTAATCTGATCTTATTTTCTAGAATAGTGATGCTTAACAATCATTCTGTATTAACTTGCTTCCCTTTGTCCCTGGTCCAAAGGGAAAACTGTTCTAGTAGAGAGGAAGGAAACAAAGCCGGCAGCCTCATTAGCTTCCAGCCATGCCCAGCCCTTGCTCTTGGACAGGAATTAGCTGAGCAGGCCTCTCCTGACATGTGAAAACATTCCTGATGGATTGTGCAGGTTTTTATCCACAGAGAACTCTCTCTGGTGTTTACAATGAGAGTTAGTTTGGTCGAGGATTGATCAGAAGCCTTAAACGTGCAGCTCTCAGTCTTTCCACTACAAATGGCTATGAAATCCATTCGACACCCAACAGTCATTCTGCAGGACCCATCCTCAAATGAAATATTGCCATGCAAGACAGATCTGTACCTTTTATGCCTTATCCCATCCTGTCTTAGAGCTGCAGTGGGTATCTCATGCAGAGGCTTTGTCCCAGTGCTGTGCCTGTAAGTTGTGCTCCCTGCCCAGCGCATGCTTCTCAGGCTCTGTGCATGCAGAGCTGCAGACCATGAAGTGCCACCTGTGCTGATGCTGGAGTGGTGCAAAGCAGCTCGAACGAGGCTGTGGGTTCTCATGCGACATCAGCAACAGGGAACATGCCTCAGCCTTCCTTAGGAGTGGGTTTAAAACCAGGTGCTCCCAGTGGGGGCGTTGCTGGGCTATTGAGATTTGTTCAGCTTCCAGTTCCCCTCTCTTATCGCTCACATTAGCTCTCTGCTAACATTTAAGAGGTGTTTCCCAGTTGCCTGTAACTCATTCCTCAAAAAGAGAGGGTGGGAACGGAAATATTCCATTAGACCTCTTTCCCCTGACTTATATTTCTACAGTGCACATGGTAATGGGCAAGCCAGACTCCTGGTTGTAAGCATAACATAGAAATCTTCCCTGTTCAAGTAAAGCAAACCTGTGCTGCCAGCTACCACTGCTAACTGCTGCATCAAGAAGGACTACACCTGGCCAGAGGAGCTTCTGATCAGGAAGCCAGCTTTTCTAGTTTCTGGAAGAGGCAATATGTTGGGTGAGATTCATCTGCTGGCCGCTGTGACAGTCCTGGGAGTCCTGGAGCAAGGTAGGGACCATGGGACATACATGCCCAAATACTTGCTGGGTTGGTCTCTAGTACCTCCACTGATTTCATTTCACCTCTGTATTTCATTTGTGTTGTTGGACTTCGACTTCTCTGCTTTTCAGACAGTGGACTTATACCTTGTCAGTGCTCTGAAAAGTATTCAACAAAATTCATTTCCCAGGCAGTATAGATGTCATGGTAGATCTTCTCTGCAAGCATGTAGAATTCCTTTATTTGAAAAATGGGTTTACAGCAGTCCCTGAGGTTAGGCATTAACATACAAAGAGCACTGTGGTGTGGCAAGGTGGAAGAATGGGCTGTGGAGGGTCACATGGAACATCTCCCAGCTGTGGTTCCACATTGCATGACAATTTAATTCAATGTCTGGCTGACTTATCTGTGGCATCAGTTCCCACCTTCCTCAGCTATCAGGATTTAGAGAGGGAAAAAAAAATAAGGATTGGGGGGGAAAAAAGGACAGTAACAGACTGCATCTGAACTGTGCAGAAGCTTCTATAGATAATAGATAGTCTGTTAATTATGCAAGAGAGAAAGCAGGTATCTGCTGGTAGTACATGACTGCATATTCCTCACTTCACTGTTGCACTGAGTCATTCCTTTTCCTTGTCTCAGACTTGATCTGTGATTTTCATTCAGCTTTCTCTGTTATGGGGGGTACAAGTTTAGGAGAAGACAGCAGGTCTTTTTCCCCTACCTCTGGCAGTTTCCTGACCCCACTGTACCCAGCCAGAGCATTGAGTACTGCTACTTTTTTTTCCTCTTTTGCTGCAGCCTACTTCTTCCTCCAGGTGATCTATGCCAGGAGAGCATTTGGCATTTCTCCTCCAAAGATCTCAGGCCCACCTGAATTTGAGAGGATCTTTCGAGCACAGTAAGAAACTCCTCTTAAAAGATGCTTTCCAGATCTCACATCTAACAGCACTGAGCCTCCCCTGCTTTGCCATTTACTTCTCAGGCAATTCAGGAGTTAATGGGTTTAAGAGTAAGCATCAGATTGTGTTTGCTCACAAGTCCTAAACACACTAACCATTTCTGAGAGAAACTTGTCATGGTTTCACCCCAGCCAGCAATGATTTCTTGTGCCTCGCAAACCCCATTCCTTCCACTGTGATTCTGGTGAGTAAAAGTGGGATGGGAACTGCAGGGAAAGTTGAAAGCATGGAGGCTCTTTATGGTTGACCTCAGCTCTAAAAAGCAATGGCCTCAAACCTCTGGAAACTGCTTGGGGAAGCAAAAATGAAGGATCTTCCTCTTTTCTCTTGTTTATAACCTTTCTCTTTCATGCCAGGGTGAACTCCTCTGAGTATTTTCCCATTTTCCTGGCACTTTTGTGGCAGGCTGGACTCTTCTTCAATCAAGGTGAGAACAGCCCATTACCTGGTTTGTCACTGGATCCGTTCCTCTGAGTGCTGGCTCAATCCTCATGTCCTTCTGAACAATAAATGAGTCAGTAATTCTATCTGTGATGGGAGGGTAGAGCCAGGAGGACACAGAGCCTTTATTCTTTCACCTTGGGCTATCTGCTTGGCACAAGGTAGCTCTAAAAAAGCCTCTGAAGATGGTCACTGTGCTGCCTCTCAACCACAGGTCTGGCTGCAGCCTTGGGTCTGCTTTATCTCTGCAGCAGATACTGCTACTTCAAGGGATACAGGACATCGTCCTCAGAAAGGTAAACACCTCTGCCATCCTGGAGCACCTGGGGGTTTCCATCTGGGAACAGAGAGTGTTTTGGGGAAGCTTTGGACATCCTCTGGCTCCTCCGGGGTCCCTGCATGACTCAGCCTTGCCACGTTCTCTCCAGAGCATGGGTACAGAGCTGGGGGCAGAGACAGACACAAGGCAAAGCTGGAGCTGCCCCGAGCGCTTGCGGCTGCTCCCTCGAGGCAGAAACTGGGCGCAGGTCCTCATGTAGGGGACAGGGAGCAGCCAGGAGCTGCCTTTCCACATCCCTTCCCCAGGAAGGGAGGGACCATTCCCGGACAGGAGCAGGGAGGCTCACTCTCAGCAGGCTCTCTCTCTCCCACCAGGCTGGCCCCGATATACTTCAGCGCTGGAGTTCTGTGGGTTCTCCTCACAGCGGCAGCCTTGGGCATCTTGAATTTCTTTCTCTTCCACTACGTGGGGCTGGACGTGCTCCGGCTTCTCACAGTGTGACCTGCTGCTCTGTCCCTCAAGAGTGTCCTCGCCTTCCAGTCCTGCTCCCTCCCACCCACAGGAAGGGGACTGGCTGTAGTTAATACAGCACAAGTGACAAATCCACCCTCACGTGAGTTTTTAACACCTCCCTCCCCACTGCCCGGCAGCAGCAGCACAAACTGCTGACCTCTTCAGGAGGTCATTTTCCCCATGGCATTCCATGTGCCAAGCGATCCATATCTGGCAGCTCCATCATGCCTGATGTGGAAACACGGAGAATTTTAGGAAACTCAAACACATCCAGGCAAACTCAACTCAGCCTGAGCTTCCTGGTGAGCTGCTGCAGGGAACTGCCATGTGTTCCCCTTCCTCCAGCAGCTCCACCTTCAGCCTGGGCACCAAACCAGGGTACATCTCAGCTTTCCAAGGCCTACATTTAAGAAAGACATTTGTTTGAAAACAGATGTGGGCTGTGGCATAACAAAGCAAGCAAGGGATAAACAGGAGCAGGCCATCACCGTGTGGTGTGAAAGTCTATTGGTGCCTTGGTAATGGTTGTTAGCCATTGCCTGTAAGTGGTATCATAGATCAGACTGCACAGATCAGAGCCACTCCTGCATGTATAACTTTGGATACTGCTGAGCAACAATGTGCACAAATGAAAGGGCACAGAGCCTGCTGTGCTGGGTCTGCAGCTGGCACAGAACAAAATCCTGGGTGTTTGAGTGCAAGGCAGCTGCCTCAGTTTCCCTGATGTGCAGTGCAGTGCAGCCTCCAGCCCTACCTCCCATAGGAGAGCTGTGAGTAGGGATAAGCTGATTGTCAGAGGTGCCAAGCTCCTGGACTAGGGGCTGAGCTACTAAGCACCAAGGAGTCCCCACTGGGTATTTTGCCCAGTGGTTGGGTCTGCCTCCAGGCATGGCTCTGCTGTGGCAGGAAGGGCTGGGTTTTCATGCCAGCCCAGTGTTCACAGTGCTGATGCTTTTGGCCATCGTTCTGCTTACTTTAGAGACAGAGATCAGGAAACACCAGAGGTTCTCTGTGCCTTCACCACACAGGGATTTCACACGAAAAACAGAGAGCAAAAATAACTGCATTACCATGCTGCCTATCTAAATGTTGTCCCCAGACTGGGCACATGACCAGGGAAATCTCCTTGTTTCTTACTTCAAGGTACATTGGTTTATTATTATTACTATTTTTTAATCTCTGTTTTGAAAGGCTCTGCTGTCTTCTGCAGAATTATTTAGCCTCTTATCTCTTCCCAAAGCCTGGTCTTGTGAAATGTATCATCTTGGTTTAATTTATAACCTTTCATCATAACCACATTTTAAAGCCTGCTGTCCTCCTCTCCCTTCCCCAGCAGTAGGCATATCTAGACTATGTAAACAAAAGGCAGGGGGAACTTGGAAGAAGTGATTAATTTTTAACATTGTTTTATTTCCTTCCTCACATTTTAAATCAGCTTATTCAGCAAAGCCCCCAGTCTGTGTCCCTTCTGGGCCCTCCTGCCTTGGAGTCGTGCTGCCATGTTGAAGTTGGCAAACACTGCAGGGAAAGGCTTAAATCCAAACAAAAATAAGGGTACAACTCTTGCTCCTGCAAAGTTTTTGGTGCATTGAGGCCCCATCCTCAGAGGAACCCCCAGGTGTCACAGCAAGAGAAACAACAAAATAACTTCTTTTCTAGCAGCTCTGACGAAACACTTTGCTAAAAGTTGAGCATAGTTTAATCCAGTCTGTGCCTTGGCAAGGCCAGGGAAGAGCAGACAGGCCAGATGCTCCCTGAGAGATTTTACTTTAACTTCCACATGTCCCACCACCTCCTGAAGTGAAATCTCAGTCCTCATGTTTTTACCAGTATAACCAATCAGCTCCCAGAGGGTTAACACAGAAAGACCAGCCCCAGCTGCCGGTGAAGGTCCTGGCTCCGTGTCAAAACCCTTCTGTCTTGGGTTAGTCCAAGGGGATGCTCACCAGGTGTGTACACACAACATCCATCTGCTACACGGCAACCAGGTTTTTAACCCCACTGTACTGTCCTGAAGTCACTACCCACCACAGCCCTTGTTTGTCTCAGCTCTGTGTGTGACAGGGCTGCAGAATGACTCAGAGGGGAGAAGTTAATGATTCAGCAGTGAGGCTGTGGCAGGCTAGCTTCTCCCCCTGGATGCAGAGGACCATTAAGACTCCTGGTGCAGTACAGCCAGGCTCTGGCCTCAGCTGCCCGCTGTTGATAGTTCTGCCACAGAAGAACCACCTCAAACATCAGCCCCTTCAAACAACTGTCAGAGAGGTCATTTCAGGCGCCTCTGCAGAAGAGAAGTTCCCCCCTCCACCTGGGGATGCTGTCATTACTCTGGTACTTCATAATTGGAGCTCTTGGCAACTTGATCTAATTGAAAATGTCCCTTCTGTAAGCAGGGAGGTTGAACTAGGTGAACCTAGCCTCTTCCAACCCAAACCATTCCGTGATTCTACAATGGAAGAAAATCACTTTGCACTGGAACATAGTTCAGCGATGCAGTTGATGGTTCCAGGATGCCGTTGGCACAAAAAAAAAGCACTGGTGCCTTATGAAACCTCTCCGTCTACCTGCCAATTGCTGCAGAGATCCTGGGGAGGCAGTTTTGGACTAGCAGTGTTCTGTGCTGGGTGGGACAGGGTCTGCCCGTGCCACCCCACGGTTCCGTAAGCTCCAGTTTGAAGGGCAGCGCAGTGTTACTGCTGCACGGCCGGCTGCAGAACAGCAGCTTCTACTGGCGCTAGAGAGTGAAGCCTTTCCCGAGCCCCCGCACAGCCGGCAGCGAGCGCGGCCAGCCCCACGCCGCTTCCCTTCGCTGGCTTCCACCGCTCGGGAGAGGGCGCCGGTGCGACGCGGCTGCGGCTGGCGGGGGAGCGGTAGCAGGACCGGGGGGATCGGCAGTTGTCTGAGGAGGGCTGTCGGCCAGGAGCTGTGCCAGAAGCATCGATCGCGGCACCCAAGGTGGCCAGGGCATCCTGGCTGCACCCGAAGCCATGCTGAAGGCAGCGGTCGCACAGGCTGCCTGCAGGCGGTGCCATGCTTCGTGCCACTCGTGCACGAACCCTCCTGCTTCAGGCTTCGTCTGTGCCGGGCCAAGCTCTGGTGTTAAAGTTATTGGGGTGGGGGAGCCCTGGAGCCCCAAAGAGATCTCCCGGAGGCGGCTTACAACAGACACAAGAGCCTCCTGCAAGTGCTTCAGGGATTCCGAGCTGCGTCCTGCACACTCCCCTTCAGCCGCCCGTTCAATGTCAGCAACGGGAGGGAAAAAACGGTTTGGTGTTGAGGTATTTGGAAGCAAATCCATTCCGATGCTATTATAGTGGCCCAGGCAAGGCAGCTAGCTGGACGGGAGAGCAAAGGAAAGCTGCAGAGTCAGCGAGAACATGGAGGCTGAACTTGTTTACAAGGCTCTGTCCCCTGGTAGGGCTTGGTCCCACGTCAGCAAACAAGTGCGAGCGAAACTGCACAGCTCTGCCCCGCCGCTGCAGCTGCTGCCATCCGCTGTAGGGATCACTCACCGCTGCAGGCATTCCCATTCCTGTGTTGGCAGGAACCCAGCCAGGTGCCCATGAGGCTTTTGTACCACGTCACAGAACGCTGTGGCTTATTTTTATCTTGAATATCTCAAGGGCGCCCATGTGTACTTTTTCCTCCATGTCATGTAGGTTACCTGCAGAGACAGGTCTGGTGCACTGACAGCTGCAGGTTTATGGGTGGCTCTCAGCACCCATACACCACGCCTCGGGACTGGGGAAAAAGTGCATCCTGGCACTGGAACCCACGAAAAAGCACCCCACTTTTTCCAGAGCACGGCTTGGTGGGGCACACCCTTGAATTTCCGCGGGAAGCAGCACTGCTAACTTTCTTTAGAGGTGTGTTTGGAAGGGGAAGGGCCTCCATGCCTGAAAGAGAGAAGGCTGCAGCTGGTGGTCCTGGCTGTGTGGCACTGGCGTGTCACGCAGGTTTCCATAGCACCAGCATCCATAACACAGGGCCAAAGGGAGGGGAAAAGTAGGTCAGACTGGGCTAACAATACCGAGTCCAGTCTATCACAGCCTGATCTGGGGAAGGGGAAAGAGCGGGNTTCCTTCTGAAAAATAAAGAGCTTTTAAAGCCACCTTTGTGCAGCACTCAGAAACTAGCACCCACCTCCTGCCCATCTGACCAGAGACATCAAGGGAATTCAAATGCTAATTTGGAGCCAGACTGCTCAATGGCTCTTTATTTCGGCAGCGGCTCCAAGATCTGAGCTCTGGGGAAGTAGTCGGCTGGAGCTGTGAGATTAGTCTGCAGACGCTTTCCTCTCCCCGCTCTGTTTCTCATCCCGATTTTGTTACTCTTTTTCTTAGCTTTACTTGTTTACATTCAAGTGACTTCAAGGACAAGGAAAAAGAAAGGCACACTGGAGTTGTGTAACTGAAATAACTATGGTAGTGACCCATTTTATATGCTGAGTCTGCAGAGGCCTCGCTGTCAACATAACTGTGTTTTGGGGATTGCCTGTGCACACCACGGGCATTTTGGATGATGTATCTGTCACTGTCAGAGCTGAGGACATTATGTGCAGGAAGATCCAGAACTCTCTTGATCTGAGTAAACGTATGGACACACAGATCTGTTGGGTGTGCAAGAGAGCAAGATCACAGGAAGGACGGGTGCTTTGCCTGGATGAATTGAAAGAGCACAACCCTCAAAGGAGAGATGGAGGTGGACTGTGGATGATCCACGACATACCTGCAGTTTGCGAGTAGTGTGTTTGGTCTGAACATGAAAGCATTGCAGGAGAGATGCAGCTGGGGGGTGTTTCAGACAGGCCTGTGAGAGCAGGGCCCTTGCCTGCAGGCAAATACTCTCTTTACAGTAAAAAACATTCCTGGGTTAGATAGTGGGGTGAAATCCAAGCAAACCCGAAGCTATCTGCCACTTTGCATCTTAGCAGGTTGAGACAGGGAGTCCAGCATGCTCTGAAGTTACCAGGTTCATCCTCATCGGTTTTATACCTCCAAGCAAATACCACTTACAAGAGAGCACCAAGAATTAATCCTTTCCCTAATGAGGGTAGAGCCACAGTATGTACAAGGTGGACAGGACTTAACGTGCCCTTTTGTGAATGTCCCCCACCAAAAGGGAAATTTGCATATTTGCTGTGGTTGCTTAGGAAAGTCTATGCCCCACTCCAGCCCCTGACTCTGTGTTTAGGGTGTAAGACCTAAATCTTGGTGGGAAGAGCAAAAATAGGGTCAGCATTCAGGAGGACTTGTAGAACACTTCTGGAGTGAGAACATAAAAGAGGATCTTTGTTGCATTGCTTTGATGTTGAACTATTTGACAAGAGAAAGCTGGGTGACCCCAAACAGCTAAAGCAACATTTACCTGCAAGGGGTGGAAGTCAGGGATCATCATGTCAGCAAGGACAAAAACAGTGAGCAGCCTGCAGTTGGTGAGTGCTTATAATAGGCTCCATTTCATCAACATGGTTGGCTACAGTAACTAGAGCTCAGGCACTGTCTTATCTGTCTTGATACAGATACTGCAGCACACTCTTTGAATAATTGACCCCACAGTGAAGTATTTACAGCTTTACAGACCATTCTCCTTCTGGAAGAGTGTAAGGAAATGCAGACGAGGCTTGTGGCAAAGGATGCCAATGGACACTTGCCCACCAATCTCCTGACAGGTACATGGCTGAACTGCCAAAGAGCTGTAAATGTTCTGCCTGAGTGAAGAAACCTTCTCTGAGAGCAGCTTGATGAGCTTAGTACAGCACTACACTGCCAGATGGCTTCTGGATCAGAGCTGACTCATACCCACCTAGCTCAGAGTCAGGCAAAACATGCAGATACCTAAAATATGCTGGTAGAAGACACCTCGGTTACTGCTGCAATTGCATTCACAGCAAGGGAGCTAGCTGTGTCGGTAAAAACAAAAGGTGTGCTGCCAACTGCCATCACTACAACGCTGCAGAACTGAAATGGTAACAGGCCTGAGTTACACTAATGAGCATCAGAGAGGTGAACTCCCAACTGAGCCCCGAGGGGATGGGACCACTGAGGAAACAGAACAGAGGCAATTCTTCCATTTCCTTTTGACAAAGGATGGTGAGCATAAGCTATGGGTAAGATGGTATTATAAAGGGGTGGGTAATCCATTCAAACTGGAGAGCAGTGGCCTCCAAGGAAGGACCTGGGTTCTGCTTTCCACTAAAGCAGTGCCTGTCAGCCTCTCCAGTTGGTTTCCAGGTGGGCTTGGCTTCTTAGTGAACTACACTTTAGGAGAGCTGGGAACATGAGCTCTGCCCAGTTGCTGCTGCAGATCATCATGTTCAGAATAATGAAGAAAAATGAACAGATAGTAAAAAGGAAGAAAATAAAGATGAGGAGTAACCAAAAAGCCTCTTAAATTGCCCAAAGCAAAAATGAGAGGGAGGGAGGCTGCATTAGCAAAGCTGTGAATTGGCAGCATTAGCAGATGATGAATGTGGCCAGGTTATCTAATATGGTAGAACACAGATCATGTATATTTAATAGCATTTTTTAGTTCGTATTTGTCACAGCAGCCAACTAAAGGCTGTTTCTGAAGTCATGAGTAGGGACAGAAAGGTTGTAATTGAATTCCAGGGCTTTTGACTGGAGGTCACACACACAGAGACACCTCATTGGTTAGAGTAAGACTTCCATACATTCCCTCTTTTCAAACCAGCTGCTAGCAGCATTTGATGAGACTTAATCAGGTTTGTAAATTAACTGTAAGATCCTGAATTATAGATGCTTATATGCAAATACAGGAAACATGCATCATGTAGGTGAGACATAATGGAGGAAGGTTATGATGGAGGTAGAACATCTATCTAGGAAAGAAAGGGAAGGTACATACAGCCATGGGCTAAGGATGAGAGTGAGTTCTGTCAGCTGTTCAGAGCAGTAAACTCTGCTTAGTATTCCCTTCTTCCTGAAGTGGAAGTGTTGACCCATAAAAGATTTTTTTGTCATTGTCCCGTGTTTTGTTTGGTTTGCATTGCAGTAATAGCCCCCAAACTTATTCAGAAAACAGTTTCTGTATCACTTCCAGACACACCATATGTCTCCATATATTTAGATGCCCATAAACCCCTGGAATCAGAGCTGCAGATTTTCTCCATCATTTTCTTAACAATATAACAAATAGAGATTTATGACTGACACCAAACAGAAACATCCTAAGCAGGTAGCAGGCTTCAGGAAAAAGCTTTACTTTGGCCCATCTTAACACCGAATTTCTACTCAGCCCTGTGCATCTCTCCGTAGCTTGGACTGGTGCTCATGTGGTCCTGGTGCAGGTATCTGATCCCAGCACCACTCACCAGGAACTCTGAGGGAACCCAGGATGTTGCACCGATGTGTGCAGATGATCTGGCAGATCATTTCCCCAGTAGATTTACACCCGGGAGGCCTCCTCTTTGCCCTTTTCCCCAGACGGACTATGAAATCCATCAGGATGACCTTGACTTGGATTATAGACCTCCCCAGGATGATGTGAACAAGGAGAAATTTATCTTCTGGGCACGCAAGTAGGAAAAGGAGAGTAGCTCCTGAGCCCTGCAGTCTGGGAGGTGGGTGTGCTTTTCCCCTTTGCAGGAACAGACCAGTGAAATTCCAAAATAGAATAAAGCCCTTTCAGAGAAAAATCCACTATACCTGAAACTGCAGCCTGAGTTCTTGACAGACGATGCAGTTTAGTGGCATCTGCTGGAAAGGAAGGTACAGGTGTCAGGCTGGCACCATAAACCAAAAAAAGTCAAGTAATGATGATGCCTTAGTCCTAGAAGAAATCACAAAAACAAGACCAGGAGGTTACGTGCATAATATATATATCTATACACATTTTCTTGCTCACTAGACATAAGAAAATCCTATACAGGTGCCCCCAGCAAGTTTTTTATCCCCATCTCTTTCTTTGCAAGCAGTTACCTGAGATGGCCTCTCAGGAAAAGGGCTGCTGCTGTTAATTAAGAACTCTAGTTGAATTGTTATTTTGGTCTTTCAAACACCACATATATATTGACTAATTATGACTCTTCTGATAACTATTTATGCCTTTGCCCCTGCTATTCAGAGTCACATTCTTCCCCTAGAAGTGGCTGTACCAAACTTCCTGCTGACTGTGTCATATTTCAAGGCAGGCAGGTATTTTGCCTACACTCAACAGCAATCACCTCTTTGCAAAGAAGTCATATGACCTTTCTTCCAGCACTGAATAAATGCATGCAGCAGAACTTCTTGTCAGTGTGAACACAGGATGATTTTAATTTCCTAAGCAACCTCCAAAGAGAAAACTTATGGAGGAATGCTGTTTGATTACAATAAACATTCAATCAAGATATATTTGACAGATTAGGGTTTATTTATTCCTGAAAATTATAGAACAAAAAGTCAGCCAGTACAGATGGCTCTGAAGCCATCAAATCACATGGATGATGATGTGTAAACAAGAGAGAACTGATTTTTCCATTGTTATTCAAATAGAGTAACAGGGACTAAAAAGACCCATCAGACTAATGAAATGACACACGGTGAATGTACCCCTGTGTATAACTATTAATATACATTATAGGGAAGCAAAACTTATCACCAACTCACTGTTTGGCCTCAATAAGGATTAGTAACTCCTCAGTCAGAAATAAAGCTGTGAGTAGATGCCACACCTCCGGAGTCCTAAGGTCACTGCTTATCTATTTAATCACACTGACTCCCTTACACCTGTATTTAATCTAGAGTTATTTTAGCTAATGATTCTAACCGTATTTTGCAGAGGGAATTGGTCTGGTTAGGCACGGAGCAAACGGACTGCAGGGTGCAGAGGGCAGGCCGGAGAGTACCATTTTGTATCACCCTGCCAGGGTACTGGTTAATTTTCAGCTGGAGATGCATCAAATAAGCCTGCCTGTATCTGAGCCCGAATAAACAAATAATCGCTTTGAAAACACGATCTGGAAAGCTCGGGGTTGGCTACTGTTCAGCCGCTGCGGTTACTATCCTCATTGTTAATATTTCCGAGTCCTGGCCTGTAAAAAATCGTCACTTGGACGCAGCGCGGGCAGCTTGCCCAAGGCCTTTTCTCGCAGCCCAGGCCCCAGCCTGCGCGGCCGCCATCTCGGCCTGGAGCCCCACGCAGGCCGCGCCTCATCGCGCCCGGCCGCGCAGCGCCCCTCGCTTCTTCCGCCGCCGCCTTCAGGGCTAGCAGCGCGGCCTAACATCGTTCCCTCAAGGCCTGGGGCCTGTGCCTCCCGAGTCCAGCCCGGCCAGGCTGCGCGGCACCCGCCCCGCCGTGTCCCCCCCGCGCCGCGGCGGGAGGCGGAGCCCAGCCCACCTGACGGCGGCGGACGCTGCTGCAGTGCGCGGAGCCGCCGATCTCCGCTCGTCACCGGAGCCCCGCGGCCTCAACTCGCCGTGAGCAAGGGTGTTGGGGGGGTGGTATAGAGTTCAAAAGGCGAGGAAGGGGAGCAGTCGGCGCGGCAGGCGGGGAGGGACAAAGCCGCCGCCATCTTTGGGGTTTAGGTAGGAAAAACCAGGCGAGGCGGGCCCTAGAGCGAGGCTCAGCGAGGGGCGTCAGACCCGGTGTGGCGGCATGGGGGGGCTAGGGCATGGCGGGTGTGTGTATATCTGGGTTCAGCGCCCGCCAAGGCCATTGCGGGACCCCCCGGGGCGAGCACCCTCCGCACCAAACCCCCCCCCGCGTGGCTGCCGGGCGTGACTGGCTGGTTGAATTTGTCATGCTGCCATTGGCTGGCGAGCGCTGCGTGACGTCATGGCGCTGCGCAAGGCGGCCGCGCGGCTATTTATAGGAGCGGAGGGGCGCTGCGCAGAAGGAACTAGCAGGCGGATTGGGCCCGGGAGGCC
>VWZI01021471.1:134593-153968 GCA_013396835.1 Psilopogon haemacephalus
AAAAAAAATTTTTTTTTTTTTTTTTTTTTTTTTTTGTAAAGAAACAATATAGGAGCTGTGTCTGAAATTCAAAAAAAAGTGAACATTTGGCATGTTAGTTCTAGTTTCTTTCTTTTAATATCCTGTAAGGCACGTTAAAGCTTTTTTTTTTTTTTAAGTTAATGGGGGAAACGTGTTGAGACGCAATACGGCTACTTTAGGATTTTTGGTCTTGGTGTTCGTATAAAATTCTGAGGCCTTGATTTAATCTTTCCTTGTATTGTGATTTCCTTTTTAGGTGTATTGCGCTAAGTGAAACTTGTTAAATAAATCTTCCTTTTAAAAACTGGAACTCAGTCCTTCTTGACCTCCAGCTTCTGTGGGGTAGCTGCACCTGCAGAAGCGTTGCTGTGCTCCCATGTTCTCAGTGACCGTAGTGCTCTTAACATGCCTCTGCCATGAGCCTTGTGACCACTCTTCATGAGAATTGCCTAAAAGCTGGCCTTGTAGGATGTTAAAGTGACAGTTGTTTCTGGGTGGGATCAGGGAAGGAAAGCAGCATCTGCTGCTCTGGGTGCTGGATGTGGTGTTGGTTCAGAGTGCCCCAAGGCTGTGACATGACTGAGGCTCTCAGTCTCAAAGCTGCAGGCTGGGGCTGATTGTACTTCTTGTAGGCATCTCCTCTTTGGCTCCGAAGTGCTGCATCCATGGACTTTGCAGCTTAGTGCAACCACCTTTCAATAAATTCAACTTGTCAAACACCCTGCCTGAAGATGTGGTTTTATAAGCAGCTTAGTTACAGCTTTTGAGCACTGGAACTTCCCCCTAGAATAACATGGACTCCGCTCCTTTGCCTTTTCTAATTAACCATTCTTCCCTCAAGGTTCTTTTCTGCAGTGGAAAAAGCCTTATCCCATTCTCTAGCACTGGAGCTGTTGGAATTAAATCCTGAGTTCTCCCTACCACAGCCAGGGTTGTCTTTGCTTTATTGAAAAATGCTTCATCGAGTGGGTGCTGCCTGCAGTTGAGTCACAGGGTCTAGGAAAGGCCCTGGTTCAGCTTGCAGCAGAGCTGCAGGCAATTGAAGAGCCAAGTGGCAGAGCAGTCATCTCAGTGGGGTTTGTACTGGTCTGAAGACTGAAAGAACACTTGGCCATGATCACCCCAAAAGCTGTCCCCCATCTGGTTGCACTTGTTCAGCAGTGTGGGTGCTGTTAGGGTCACCTGGCTGCGATTATTGGTGTGATAACTATGTGCCCAGACCCAACAGCAGTGGAGCTTGGACATCCACTGACACTGTACCACAAACTGCTGTTGAACCAGCTTGCCTCAGCTCTGAGGGCAGCCCTCGGTGCAGCCCTGCTCAGCCCACAGAAAACAGCTTTGCTCGTGAAACAGGCAGAAGGCCTGTGGCCCAGGCTGGTTACAGCAGGCTGGTGTCATTGCCTGCTGCTTCCTGGGAAAGCATAGAAGCAGTCACTGGCTTTATCTGGGCTGCTACTGGAGAGTACACACTTGGGTGAGTTCTCTTGGGATCTCTAGTTTAAACCCATACATGCGTGTGGCCACGACAGAAGATTCCTTCCCAGGTCTGTGACTGAGAGCTGTTAAAAATCAAAACTACACCCTTTTCAGTTTTTGCAAAAGGCTTTACTGTGTAACTACTGTAGTGTGGCCACAGCAACTTCCAGAACAAGTACAAGGTGTGGGTTTGACTACCGTGAACAGAAGGCACATTCATCACTCATCATAAAGCTCTTTCTATAGACAATTTATAAATCAACTTCTCTCTGTCCTTGCAGCAAATACAAAACTGTACATGAGCCAGTGAGACAAACAGGAGCAGCTACAGTGAAGATCTGAGAGGACTTAAGTGCAGAAAGTGACATGGGTGATGGTCAAATAAACACAGAAATGCCATATACAAATTTTAATACAAATTACCTATTAAAAAATCAGAAAAGTGGATTTGCATTTTAGTTTTCAAGTGAACTTGGAAATTACATGGAAATTACAGCTGATACGATAGTCTAAATTATTCCAGTTGGAGAACCATTAGCTTACAAGTTACTCTACACTGCTGGCTTACAGTAGAAGCTATGGGAGACCAGGCAGCCAACTGCTGCACAAGTGGTGCCTGGGATTCAGGATTAAAAAAATAATGGCTACTTTCCACTGTTAAACGGTCCCGGCTGGGTCAGGAGAACCTTAGGAGGAGTTGGACGAACAGCGCTGAAGGAGTAAAGTGTGACAAGTGTCGCAGACGCGGACAGGCTTGGGGTACGATGGCAGCGCCAACTCGTTGCTGGAACAAGTGTTGCAGAAGATGTCTCCGCAGTTCCTGCAGTGATGCTGCAAATGGAATAAGCACAGCTGCCTCAAGCGGAACAGCACGAAAAGAACGCGGAACTTCGGGAAGCTTTCCCGGGTCACTGACGTCATCGCGCCCAGCGCTCCCAGCAGCACTTCCTCCTGCGCGCAGGACTGAAGGCAGTGTGAGCCCTGCGCAGTTCAGCTCCCCTCAGCCAGCAGCTGGCAGGCAAAGCGAGCCTGGCCAGAGGCTGGAGGACGCCGCAGCTCCCTGCATCAACACCCAGCCAGGCCCGGGCTTTCTGGAGATCACACAGGGTCTTGGCTTTGCGTGGAGGGAATCTGGTGACTGGTTTGCAGGCAGCCTTCAGCTGTCCCAAACCACTGAGCAGGGCCCCAGCAGCAGTTCTCTGTGACTGAGGGACCAAGAACAGCCTGTTGGCATCCAGTCCTCAGTACACACAGCTCAAGAGGGAAGGGAGATAAACCACAGCATGAGAACCCAGCCCACAACAGCTCCCCAGGAGGGAAGGCATCCTCACAGAAGGACGTTATTTTTAGGGTGGGAAATGCCAAATTTGTTCTTTGCAGGTACCATGCCAACACAATCCTGAAGCAGTGTCAGTCTTCCCTAACAAACTGCAACAGCAGTTTTTGTTTCCTGTAGCAAAAAGGAAAAATAACCCACTGAACAGCACCAACCTTCCTTCTGGAGATGGAGAATTCCTTTTCACACTGCTTGCAGTGTGTGGCTTCATCATCCTTCAACCAGGTATGACCCTAGAAAATCAGAATTAAAACCTCATTGTAGATACAAATAAATGTAGAAAATAAAATTCAAGGGCAGTATACCAGCTTTGTTGGTT
The DNA here is from genome assembly GCA_013396835.1 of Psilopogon haemacephalus. Taxonomy (NCBI): domain Eukaryota; kingdom Metazoa; phylum Chordata; class Aves; order Piciformes; family Megalaimidae; genus Psilopogon; species Psilopogon haemacephalus. The sequence goes on from VWZI01021471.1 coordinate 137,749, forward strand.
TCAAGAGCCATAGTGAAATCTGAAGGTGTTAAATGAAATCTGTTTATCAAAATCCCCATAAGATGGAGAGTACCTTTAGAGCTTTATTTACTTCTTTAATATCTTCCATCTTCAACTTTGATCTGGAAAAAAAAAACATATATATATTCCCTCTGCATGACTTTACATTTACTTGTGTTCAGTTTTATCTGCTGCTCCACTGCCCAGCCACTGAACTGAAACTAATTCTTCAGTCAGGTCCCTGTTCCAGCTCTGAACAGTCCAGAACCACCAGGAAGCTTTGGCCCCTCAAGTGTGGCCCCATTTGGTACACTGAGCAGAATGTGGGCAAAGTCCTGCTCTAAGAACTGAGTGTTTATTGTGTTATTTCCTATCTCAGCTCCTTATCCATACAAGGATCTTCCCTCACTTTATTTCATGGCTGTTTAGTTTCCCATGCAGAGTAATTGCCTCTCAAAATTCTCACATTTATGGGTTTCTACAATGGAGTTAATTCTTTGCAGGAGTTTGATCCTCCCTGTTCCTGGTTATGGCACTCACAGGAGTTCAGTTCCTAGAACTTACTGGCTGAGGTGGAGTCCCATTTCTTGCAGAGCTTGCTCCTGCTCTTCACAGACCTTCTCTAAGTGCTGCTTCTCATCTTGCAGTTTTCTCAGTTCCTATAAAATCAAGGCAGTTATCAAATGCTAAAGCTGACCTAGATCAGTCTATCCAAGCCAGCCAGCAGTTCACAGGAACCAGCTCCTTTACAAAGCTGCTCATCTGCCTCCAAGGCTTCCCTTTTAGAATTACAAGTGAACTACCCAAGGGTTCTGCCAAACAATGAAATCATGTAACCATATTTATGAGAAAAATGTTTCCATACTGCCTTAAGCATGGCTAGAATGTAGCAGTCCTGTGCCCACACATGAGCACACAAATAGTGTTGTACAGTTGTCCCCTCAAAACCTGCCTGCTGCATACACAGGCACAAATTCAATTCAGGTTAGCAAGGAAGTTCATGCTTCAAAAGTGAATTGCCTGCAGCTGTTCTGAATGCTTGAAAAAGTGTTTATTACACACAGCTGAAAACCTTGCAGTCACTGAATGCCTAGAACTTGCCATTTCCTCCCTGAGCAGTAGCATCTCACTAGGGGACAGCTGAGGAGTGCTTTGTACCCAGCCCTGTCACCTCAGCTGCAGCTGCTGACACACAGTGGCTCAAGCCCCCTGAAGCAGAGGCAGAGCAGGTAGCCAGGACTGGCCAAGGAGGTTGCAAAGTGGGGTTTTTTTTGCCTCAGTACTGCACGAGCACTTCATGTGCAGGCTGCTGTGGTCAGCCAGGCTTCTGAAACTCCTCAGAGGAGAATGGTCCAGGAGAAACACTCTGCAAACATTGCACTGGTTCTAAGTCAGCACTTGCCATGGGACAGGTTTACACTGTACATACCTTTTTCAGTCCTTCCATTTGTTGCAATTCTGTTTTGAGCAGAGTGGTAGCATCCTTCTCTTGGTGCAGTTCTTTTTGCAAAGATTGTCTCTGTTCCTTTTCAGATTTTAACTCCTTTTCCAGAGTTGAGCTATATAAAAATAATTCATTCTAAGAAACCCTATAGCAGAAAAAAATTCTGTTGCACTTAATGGATAGCAGAAAAAACCTTATCCAAATGAGGGCAAAAACTAGAGTGGTGTTCTGGGAAAAGAAAGAACAGGGATGTTATGGCAGCAGCCATCAAAAACTGCATTAGCATTTTTTTGGTCAGAGAAAAGAAGTCACAATGAATGACCAGAAGAAGAAGCCAAAAGAACTCCAACCCAAAAGACCAAACCAATCCCCACAAGTACATATTCAGCTTCTTGAGTGCAAACCCTGACACCTGAACAGTGAAGAAGCATTTTCTCGAAGTATTAGAAATCTTTAGAGGAACCCTTAAGAACACCAAGATGCTTCCCAAAGGCCTCCCAAACCCTCATTCTGTTTGGATGGCAGGATGAGTAGCTGTGCTCAGCCTACAAGCATGGCCATACCCAGCTCCTGATGCAGTAAACCAGCAACTGAAAGCTCTGCTGCAAGTCACAAAAGCCAGATCTCCACTGGCACTCTGTGGGACAAGCACTTGAAAATCCTCATGCTAACCACACTGCACAGAAGTGCTGTGCTCTCCTACAGCTTGCACACCGCTGGCAATAGTTGCTGACCTCCCAGGACTCAAACCTACCCCTCTTCGGACCTTAGCACAAAATGATTAGAAAGCACTTTGTAAGTGACCAGCAGAAGGGAAGGAACAGCCCTGACTCGATTAAGTACCATTTGCTGTCCAGCTGGGACATCTGTTGCCGACAAGTGTCAAGCCTGCCAGCAAGCTCTTGCTTCATCTTGTTGCATCTTTCTTCTGCAGCCTGTCTTGCTTTTTCTGCATGCTGCAACCTACAAGGTAAGGAGCATTAGTTGTCAATTCACCTACACTTTCTCTTTTGGATGTCAAGAACAAGTTCTGTACCATGAGGGTAGTGGAACACTGGAACAGGTTGCCCAGGTTGGTGGTTGAGGCCTCATCCCTGGAGATATGCAGGATGAGGCTTGACAGGGTTTTGGGAAACCTGATCTATTTGAAGCTGCCCCTGCTGATTGCAGAGGGGGTTGGACTGGATGACCTTTGGATGTCCCTTCCAACCCAGACCTTTCTATGATTCTGTTCTTTCACCAAACAGAGCTTAAACTGAAAATGCTAGTGGGCAAAACCAAGTTTTGAAAGCAATAGTTGGAGCACAAGCCTCAAAATGAGTGTCCTTAAACAGCCTGCCTGTCTATGGAAAAAGCCATAGGTTTGGAAGGGGTCAAGGGTGGGCCCATTTGCCTGGCAAAAGATAACAGGCAAGCACAGAGGGTGGAGAAAGCAAAAAACACATTGTGCTGGCACACATGCCCAAATGTCTATAGGAGCTGTGTGGAAGGTCATCTTGTAAAGGTTTCTGGTAGAAAACTTTCTACTGACTTCAGTGCTGGGAGACTTGTAATTATTTTGGGACTTTGGGAGCTTGTAATTATTACCTCTCTTCCATTTGTTTCATAGAGGACATCATCTCATTTGTTTTTCCTTCAAAAGAGGATATTGCTTCTGTTTTCTGTTGTAATGAACACTCTGCATTCTGTAGGAGCAAGCAGATATTCCAGGTGAGCCATTTTAGTTTTCTAAGGCACAAGAGTTAGTGTTTAACGGCAGCCTGTCATTAGATAAAGAGTGTTTAGCTTGTTTCAAGCCATGCCTGGGCTTAACTGGAATGTACAAACACAATGCTGATAACACCAAAGCAGACACTCCTGTACTTGTAAAGAGCTCAGGAAAAAAAAAAAAAAATCTTAGCTGTACTAAGTTTTGACCTGTGAGGCCAACTATGAGATAAAAAAAATCTCTTTAGAAACGAGCTTGAAGAAAGGAGTTACCAGATGAAGTTAGCAGGGTGAGAATATCCATTATGATTTGAATTTTGAAAGGCCTGGATAAAGTCTGAACAGGAAGCAGTCCACAAAAATTGAGAGAAGTCTCTGGATTTTTGGCACCAGGTCAGGGAAGGGGAGACCAAGTAACCTCTCACCTCATTAACACAGACAAGCTCTGCATATTTTGTGTGAACACTACTACTCCATCCCTTCTAGAAATGCCTATTGATGTACTTTTTGTATAAGTAAAAACCAAACTACCAATCAAGACAAACCACCACAATGCAGCCAAACAACAAATACCACACAAACACATCCCCAACCCCCTGCACTACCAATGCCAAAAAGGTCGAGAAAGTTAACTATAAAAGCTGCCAAGGTAAGGAAGACAAGCCCAGAAAGCAAAATGTTTGCAATTTAATTTCTAGCCATCTTGCATCCAGATGGTTTGACAGCTTGACCACAGAATTCCTCCTGCCTAAGACCCAGGGTTGCCTCTCCTTGGGCTGTAGCACTCAGGGTGCAAGCTGGAGGAGATAGACAAAAGTAACCCACAGTTTTCTTTTGGCTTCTCCAGTAAACATTTACACATGGTGCAAGTGACAGGCAGGACAACACAGGTGAAAAAGAGATTCAAGACAGTTCCTGGCTGCAGTAAGTAACTTTTTTAGACTAATAATTTAGTGGCTAGAACAAAGGACTCTTGCAAAAGCCTCCTCCCTTGTGACAGCTTTTCTTTTATCGCAGTGTTTGCTATATGATCCTGAGGCACACATGCAGCACACTCAAGGAAACCTCCTTTCCTTCCAAAGATACCCAATATCATACCAATAATAACACATAATAAAAAAATCCCAAACCAATTCCCTAAACAGTCTTAAGAAAATGGTTGCATCCAAGCATCACTTCAGATGCATCCCCAGCACATGACTAACACACAAAGAGCAGCACTGCAGCTGCTTTTTCTGTTCTCCACTAGATACATACCTGAGATTTGTGGAACATCTGCAAGTTAATAGCCTTCACTTCTTCTAACTGCTGGCGAAGTGCAACTAAAGTGTCTTGCTTTTCATGAGTATCCTTTTCAAGGAGTTTCATGGCAATTTCCATTTCTGTTTTCATTCCAATTTGTAGCTCCAACTCTTTCTCTAGTTCCTTACAAAGAGATTTCCCAGTTACTGCTATGTGGTCCTATGTCAGGGGTAAGTATTTCTAAATCCCACATAAGCCCAGCACACAAGCTATGTAGGACTCTGAGATAATCCCAAGCTAGGATTTCACAGAACTAGGTTTTAAAAAACGAGTAAGACCAAAATATCATTTCAGCCTTACAGATCAGGTGTAGACCTGCTGGGACCAAGCGTGGAGCTCAGTGTGTAACTCACACAGTAGCTTCCATGTGCACATGACTGCCATGACAGCTTTACCTCCACAAAGTTGCCTCTCTTTGTTTTAATCTTAGCCTCTGCTATAATAATGCAGATAGGTTATTAAACAGAAAAAGACCTTTCCTTTTCAGCATTCCAAAAGCCCCAATTCCCAGTTCTTTACAGACACTGTTAATGACCAATGCCCCTTGTAATTCCTTTATAAACCCTCAACAGCTACAAAATGTGCACAGCACACATCTTAGGCCTGCAACACTACCTCAAAGCATGCAGGATCCTGCATCTTTTCATTTCCCTTTCTACAGGCAAGTTTCCTTACCATCCTAATTTTTTTATTTTCTTTCAACTGCTTCCAGACATCAGTGTACATTTCATCAAGACCCTGGCGTGACTGCTTGTAAGTATCCAATTCCACTTTTGTATCCTCTTTTGTTACCTACAAGAAACAGGAGCAGAAAAGCCACATAGAATCATAAAGGTTAGAAATAACCCTTAAGATCATCAAGGCCAGCCATAAACCCAAACCCACCATACCCACTAAACCATGGTCTTTATCTATACATTTTAAAACTCTTCCAGGATGGTGACTCCACCACTTCCTTAGACAGCCTGTTCCAATGCTTGGCCACTCTTGTAGTAAGGAATTTTTCTTAATATCCAATCTAAATCTCCGTTGGTACAACTTGAGGCCATTTCCTCTCATCCTACTGCTTGTCACTTGGGAGAAGGGTCTGACCCCCATCTCACTTCAACCTCCTTCCAGTAGCTGTAGTGAGGTCCAGTGAGGACTCCCCTCAGCCTCCTCTTCTCCAGATTAACAATTCCAGTTCCCCCAGCTGATACTTGTAACACTCTTTCTTTAGATCCTTCAGGGAAGCTTTGTTGCCCTTCTCTGGACACGCTCCAGTACTCAGTGTCCTTCTTGTAGTGAGGGGCCCAAAACTGAACACAGTAAGATCACAAAGCTATGTATTTTAAAGTGTGCCTTAAGTTAGGCTATTTCCATGTGCCAGTTCAACACTCCTATTTTACAACTGATAAGCTGAAATTTCAAAGAATACAGTAAAAGTAAAAAGAAACCATTCTAGTGTTTTAATTTCTCCCTTCTGCAAGTATTTGTTTGTGTGTAGTAAAGAAGAGCAAAATCTAACACCTGAGCAGACTACACACAAAACCAGTGGTCTGCACAGCAGCAATGCGGAACTGTGCTCAGTGTTCTGGTTCACTGTGCTGTTAAGAGGTTGAGTACAGCTGATCAAAGATCACTTATTAGAAGGATCCTCATTATCTTTCAGAGGTTGTCCCACCTCTACGCTTTTCTCACTCCGTTCACGGATTAATTCATTCTGTTGTTTTAACTGCTGCTGCTCTTCCTGAAGGGCTCCGATCCGGTCAGTGGCTGCTGCAAGCTGTTTATAAAGAGAAGACAACTATATTAAATCACTCTACAAGCATTAAAACATCTGGAGGAATTCTAAAGTTAGTAGCTCAGCCTTTGTAGCAGGTGCACTTCTCACTTCCCCTTTCATCCCAAAGCTGCATGACCTTGACCACCTGACTTGTGGTACGGATTGGAAGTCATGGAGCAAGCCAGGGCTGGCATTCACTGGTGGAACCTTGGAGTGCTTTCAAGTGGAGATACCCCAAAAAGCATTGGGCTATGCATACACGCTCTGAAATAAACCCACTAATATAACTCCACCATTAACAGCCTCCAACCACCACTATCATCATGCTACTGCATCCCTTTCAGCTCCCATATAGGGAAGATTTCCTAACAGAAGTGTGATGATTTTTCATTCTCTTTTTCCAAGTTTTGAGAACTTCATGTGACAAACAAATACACACCTGCATGTGCAGAGAAGGGAGGGGACAAGGCATGCTCATTACAGGAGTGTGGTTACTTTTGGGTGGAGACACCAGTGCAACTCAAGGAAACTCAGCTACCAAACCAATGTCCAAAAGCATTTTAACAGCTGACATAAAAGGCCTTCCATAGAGCTTTCCCCTTGTATGACTTCATGCCAGTCCTACCAGTCCCCCACATTTCATTTGTATCAACTCAATTTAGGTTTAAGGTATATTCTTAGGGAGTTTTGCCTGTGATGGAAGACAGCTATGAGAAATATTTAACGAATGAGACACAAACCTCTTCCTGCAGTTTCGAATTAGTCTTTTCTAAGCAGTCTATTTTGTTTTGAAGATCTGCAACCGTGCAACTGTGGCAAGGAAAAGAGATGCATAAAAACAATAAAAGAAATGTCAATGTATTCCCATCCTCAACCCTAATTTTACCATCTTGCATTTGTTAACAATGAAATACTTTGGTGAGCTGTCAAAAGGACAACTGTCCCTCTTTAGCACTGAGAGGGCCATGCATTTCCCTACAGTTGGCAGCCCTGTTCTAGTTTAGCTTTTGCTGTCTCAACACTTCTCATGTTCAAAGGGTAAGTGAGGCCTGCTCCTCCCACCAGGCAACCTATGGGGGAAGAACAGAGACTCTTCCTCCAAAGAATAATTTCCAGATGCACTTGTAATAGTTTTCTCTTAAAGAAGCAGCACCACAAACTTCTGTTAATCACTAATAAGTCTCAAGAATGGTAAACTATTATCACACAGACTCCTTTTCTGCATTGCATACACCAGCAGAGGAGTAAGATTACAAAATTAAGATTTCAGGAAATAATCAGAGTAAACAGAAAAGGCATTTCAATGTCAGACAAAAATTGGCAAGATGGAGAGCAGAGACATTCAAAGGCATACTGGAAAAGCTAAACAGGACAAGTGTTTGTGCATTAGAATAGAGGAAAATCTCACCTTAGATGTCGGTTAAGTTCTTCCACATAATGCTTCTGGTCAAGGACAGCTGTAATGTCTCCATCTCTAGTTGCAAAAAAAGAGAATTTCTTGACTGAGAAGAAACCCTCTCCTCTCAAGGGTTAGCTTGCACTTGGGTTTGCAGCACAGACACCCAGACTGAGCTGAAACCTTTTCTCCATTTCTTAGAAAAACACTTGTGCCTGAGCTAGACTGGAAGCACTACAGAGACAAACCAGCTGTTCACCTGCTGCTCCCCTACAGCTAACCAGTGAAGTGCTCTGAAGTGAGAGCAGCACACAAACCATGAAGGCCCCTTCATTCACTACAAGGATTCTAGATACAGTGATGCTCACAGCTGCAGAATCCTTTTTTTTTTCTTTTTGTCTTACAAAGACAGCTACTTAATTGAGAGAGTTTCTGAAACAGTGCTTAGAAGCTTAGAAAGCAGTGAGTGACCTGGCAGATCATGTCTCCTCAAACCAAGTAAAAAGGGCCATCTAGAATTTTGGGTGGTTTTAATTTGGTCCCAGCTCTAGACATAAATTCCCATGCCACGCTGTTAAAACTGCCATGGGCTCAACCTCTGAAAGCTAATACTTTGTTTAGCTAACAAAATCCCTTTTGGATTCTCTTTCTTTGTTTGATTAAAGGAGTTTGAAATAGCTAGCACTCATGTACTCCCACAGACTGTCTGACAGGTCTGTTCTATTAAAAACACAATTTAGAAACACTAGTTCACCATACATACTGTTTGCCATCACCGTCCTGCGTTTCCTTAAGGTACAAGGAAAAATCAATCACTCCAACCTGAAAAATACATCGAAGATATTAACACACCTTTACAGTGCCATTCTGCATAGCAGCAACAGCATTATTTTATATTGGAAACAGGTTAAAATTTGAAGTGTAAGTTTATAATATCTATTATGCTTCCTAGCTGAAGCAAATGTGCAAGATTATTGCTTGTCATAAAAGCGTCAAAATAACCATATTCAGTGTGCTCAGTTTTCCAGCAATTATTTTTTTTTGACAGCAGTTCTACAAACTGCTACTTCGAGAGATGGATACTGTTATACTTCTTTTGATGGGGCGCAGGAAACATGACAAGCTTCAACACAGGACATTCTGGGCAGAATTCTGGACTCATGTCAGCAAAGCATTTATGGATGTGCCTCGTTCTACTAGAATCTTATGCCAACTGATCATATTTAACCTTTAAATCTTCACCTGGGAATCCAAGTCTTCTCCTTTCAAGCAAAGATTTGCATCAATAACATTCAGTCCAACTAGCAGACCCACAATGACTGCTCCTTCCTCCTCCATCATCAGCGCATCAGGTTCATAAAATTCACTAGAAGAAACATTGTCACCTGTCACTCTACATCAAACAATTCTCACGAAACCATACAGACAGCAGTGTAGCCCTTACACAGCTATGCTGATCAGCCCCTTCTCACTAATTTACTGCACAGAAATCTCAGAATTGTTCCTCTGCAATTTCAGTGCAGAAGCAATGAACAGCTTGCTCCTTTGAAGGTTACAAGAACAAGCTTGAGGTTAAACTGGCCGACTGATGGCCTCTTGCTAGAGGTCAAGGTTCCAGTGATTCAGAGAATACAATCTACATATGTCTGCATTGTTACCTTAAGAGATGCCTATGGTCCAAGAGTACTTTGAGATAATCTGCCAGTTTCTTTTGCATGAGTGCTAGGTAAAGCCAAGCCCTTCCTCTTCCCACAGCAGTCCTAAAATGAAAAGTTGTTCGTTTTGATAAAAGAAGTGGTTTATTATATAGATTTGTGTATCTCAGAATTCTCTCTTAACTAAAGGAGATGAAGGTTGTTATTTACTAAAAAAAAAACACCAACCAAACAAACCCAAACCTAAAATTAAAATACCTGGGGAAATGAAATGTCTCCATAACACAGAAGCATTTAAGTATAACCCATTGCTTCAGCAAAGGGAAGGCATAAAGGCTAAGTTGAAAGGATATACATATTTTCAGCTACCACCATAACCTGACTACTGATGCATCCTAACACTCAACCTAGTCTCCTTCCACAAATACTAACGCATGCACAGAATGACAGAAAGCCATAGAAGTGAGGGGAAGAGAAAGAAAGAAAGTGTATGTGAAATCTTTAGGGTTGTCTTTAGCAAGGTTATAGAAGTTTCCAAACGCCGTTTGTAATCTGACAGCAACTGTCTGAATCCAAATTGTTGAGTATTCTGAGCTACCCTCATCTCTTGGAGAAGTCAGTGCCTCCTACGTGTCGGCACTCTATTCTTCTCTTTGGGAAGAATAAGATGGGAAGACACTACAGGATTTCTTTTCCCAGAAGTACGAGTGAAACGCATCACCCCCAACAATCAACTTACTTCAGCTCTGGCAGATTTTTAACACTGGTTGCTATATCCGATGCTTCGGGACAAAGTTTTTCCACTAGCTCCAAAGGACCAAAAAACGATTTGTTCTGTCCGATGAAAGTCTTCTTCGCTAGAGGAATTACAGAGAGATGTTGGTGAGGAAACACAGCAGGCTTACAGTTCCACACTTACAAATTCTAGTCTGTGTTTTACTCCATTTTACCAGCTCCTTAGGTGTCAATGAAAAGGCGGTGTTAAAAATACCCTGAGGATTTAGGAGGCACAAAACACAAGGTAACCACATAGCTGTATCTGTCATACTGATTTAGCATCGCACAGGTGATTAATATTAAAGTGGTTAAAGTCACACACAAGACAAACTGGAGACACGGCAAGACACGACACAGACTGATGTAGCAGCCCCTCGTCAGCAGGGGAGCAGGTGCCCACCTTTCAGCCCATGCTTGAGGCAGTGCTCCAGCACCACGAAGAACTGCTGCAAGGGAGGGAAGTCGGAGTCCAAGGTCCGGCCCAGGCTCAGGGCCGACTGGATCAGGATTTTGATACTGAGCTTCATCATGTTCATGAGGTTGGCTCGCTCCTCCATGGTGTTGTACCGCGCACCTGGGCGGGAGCAACGCGGGCGGAGAAAGAAAAGCTGCTTTTAGAAACTCGCTCCTGAGCCCTCACAGCCCTGACAGGTGTGGCGAGTCCCCGTCCTGGCCTCCATCTTGCGGAGGTGAGCGGCTTGAGAAAAGCTTTCAGACACAGGTGAAGCCCCACAGCCACACCGGATCGAGAGCTGACACCGGGGGGCAGCGGGGCCGCTGCCAGCACCCGCCGCCTCCCGGGGGTTGGACACGGAAGGTGCCCCCCGGAGGGGGCGCGGAGGGCACAGCGGCTGCCGCCCCCAGGCCTAGCGCCGGCGGAGCGGCCGCGGGCAATGCCCTAAGCTGGGCTGCGGCGGGCCGAGGGCAGCCCCCCGCGGCCGTCTGAGGAGACCCCTCCGCGGCCGCGTTACCATGGCAACAGCGCAGGCAGCGCCGCCGCCCCCCTCCCGCTCTCGCGAGCTGTTCAGTGTTGAGGGCGGGCTGCGCCGGGCGCCATTTTAGAACGGGTCGGTGCGGCGTGGCGCTGGCGCAGCTCCCGGTGCCCGGTGCCCTGCCTCAGCGCCTCCGCTCAGCCGCGCCGCCGGGCGGCACCTGCTGCGCCCCCCGGCCAAGCCCCGACAGAATTTCCTTCTTCCAGCGTGAAAGAGAGCGAGCCAAAACCAGGCTGTCATCAACTGCTTTTCCTTCGGCCCACCGCAGGTTCTGACATGCTGCCACTTGCAGACCGGTGGCCACCTAAAGGTTTTGAGCCGGCGGTGGGGCATTAGGAGAATCCGCTGACATCTGTGGATCAAACACGGTCGTACTCACTTGCAGTTGCAGAAGACCTGTTCTAATAGGTAAAGCCCCAGTTAGTCACGTGTAACGTGGTTAACTCTGTCCCTAACACCATACTGAAGTCTCCTCAAGTCTTGACTTTCAGTGTTACCTTCCTTCCTGTACACGTAACGTTCACTTACGTTTAAAAGTGAGCGAAACTTGTATCAGAAGGCTGAGAACAGTCATTCTAATCAAATTAATAACCAAAAAGCACACAAAAGTCCTGTTTTCTCAGCACCCTCTTGCATCTGACTATAGTCAGTGTAGTGAGTGCTTGGAAAATTGCATAGAATGTCTTGAGACTATCAAAAGGGCACTAATATTTAGAATTTAGGTGTCAATATTATCAGGAACAGGGAAAAAAGCTGACTGCAGAAACAGAAAAACTAGTGAAGTTTTTTTTAGGTACTGGGATGTTTCTGTAGCAACACCACAACTTATTTTGATTTCCTATACTTGGATTTTCACTCTCTCAGGCATAGCTTGTTTGTAAGCCTTGCCCAGGATACATATCCTGTTATTCACAAGACTTACTCAAAACAACCCCAAACGAATGAAAACACAGCAAAACAAACCCCCTGAAACTGAATGAAACGTCCTTTACAATCACAAAATGGACTTGGTGTCATATAGTAAGGGACTGTATTAAGTAATTACTTGGACCATATTTTTAGATTGCTGTAAACTTACACAGTGGAGCACACGTTTTGCAAACTGTGTACAGGTTGGCATGTGCAAAATGGAGAGGTGTTAGACACGTTACCAAAGCCAAGCCTCAAAAGATGAGGAATCAACCCAAGTGCACAAGGTCACAGACATTATGCTGCAGTCTTTAAGAATGCAGTCCCCTGGCCTCCTGTCTCCTTCAATTCAACAGATTCCTCTGAACATCCTTTTGAAGCCCCATTCCTTGTTTACCGTAATTATTCTGCACACTTCTGAAGTGTGAAAACACTGAAGCAAGAAGAAAAGCTAACACTGCTCCCATCTCTCCATCTCAAAGGCTGCAAGACTTCCTCGATTTGTGCTGGTTTTAGTTTTGGAGCTCCCAGCCTTTTCTGCAAGGCAGGACATAGCTTCTTCAATGGCAGACACTGACTTTATGATGTTCCTCCCTATGTGGCTGCAGAGCGTGCTGCACAGGTTGCAGGTGATCAACACATCTGCAGTAGCAGGCAGAGGTTAGAAAATCTCTGGAAAAATAAGATGGCAGCACAGAACAAGTTGCTAGTTTTACACAAGTGGTCTTGCAGGCCTCAGCTTGTTTCTTAAAAATACCTGCTTTAACGGGAATTTCTAGAGAGTGCTTGGGAAAAGGTGAAAATGGACAGGCACAACAGGTGTTGTAATTTAGCCTGTTCACATTTCATATCTGAGATCTGAGTTAGGAACAGATTTCTCATAGGGAATTGTCCATAAAACTTAGCAACATACTATCCAAGTACTTTGAACAATTTGGGGATGTGTACTGTTATACTCCCTAACTTCACAGACAAAAAGCAGAAAGATTATGGTACAAGGTCCGTTAAGTGTAGGAGCTCAATTTCAGGCAAGAGCACAAGTGCTGCGTGTTGTTTTGAGTTACATCTATTCACAGCATTATTCCAAATGCAACTGAAGAAAATAGGATATTCTGCCCTTTGTCAGGTTAGATCCCCGTGCTCAAGGTAGGCATCCAGCAAGCAAATCTGTGAGAAGTTTGTATGAGACTTTGTCTGGAGAAGAGGAGGCTCCCAGGTGACCTTATTGTGGCCTTCCAGTATCTGAAGGCGGCCTACAAAAAAGCTCTGGAGAGACTTTTTAGGATATCAGGTAGTGACAGGACTAGGGGAAATGGAGCAAAGCTGGAGGTGGGGAGATTCAGATTGGATGTGACGAGGAAGTTCAGCATGAGAGTGGTGAGAGCCTGGAGTGGGTTGCCCATGGTTGGGGCCACATCCCTGGAGGTGTTTAAGGCCAGGCTGGATGAGGCTCTGTCCAGCCTGATATAGGGTAGTGTCCCTGCCCATGTCAGGGGGGTTGGAAATAGATGATCCTTGTGGTCCCTTCCAACCCTGACTGATTCTATGATTCTATGACTTAGAGATGCAGGGAAAGACAAGAATCTGGTTCTGTCTGGACAGAAGGCATCTCAGACTCAGAGTATGCCACACTCTGGGTTTTTCCGCACACACACACACACAAAAAAAAAACCGCAATGGCCATCAGCAGGAACTTTTTTTCCAACTATGCATCCACCCACACACAACTCCAGTTTGAATACTTAGTATCATTTTAAAAGTCAGCACCAGTTTGCAAAACAGCTCCATGGCTCCAAGACCATTAAGTGCTAGTCCGAGGCCCTGGAGCACAAGACTCCGGGCCTCATTGCTGCTACATTTGAATGGTTCTGTTCCCATGTTATGAATATCGCTGAGCTTTAATTCCATTTGAATCCAACTCGCGGCCCTTTGAATGCAGTTCTAAGAGACCTGTCCCACAGATCTGTATGGCTGCTATGTGCATGGATACAGAGCTTTAATAAAGCAGGCTGTGGTTACATAGAAAGCATTTTTAGCACAGTTAAAAATTAGGTTATAACAAATCTTTATCTTATCTCGGTCCCTTTCTGACATGCAAGCTATACATGAAGCTCAGTATAGCACAGTATGAAGCTGCACACCTTGCAAAGATAATAAATTGATTAGAGCAGCCAGGCTGCTGCTAAGCTGAACTTAAAGGTAGAAAAAGCAATTAGATATAAAAGCTTACTGCATAAAAAACTAAAGTAATTTCACCCCAAATATTAAGAATTTCTGAATCTTATGATTCCAATAAGTTCTACATCTGGGTAGTTTGTGTAACTTTGCTTAAATAACCCCCTGCAGCATCAGTTTTAAAGAAAATAAATTCCAAGTAACAGCCACGCATCACTGCCACTGCCCAACACCACTTACTGGAGCAAGCTTACTGGCGCACCATAAAAGCAAGTGTACTGAATAAGCGTCACCATACTTGTTTTTGCTGTGCTGTCATTGCTGACTGCTTTGGGTATGAATCCTACCAAAGATGCAGACTTCAGAGCGTTGCCGTAGCTCAGCGCTAAGTTTTCCGAGGCTTTCTTGGCCAACGATAGGATAGGAGCAGACCACCTCCCTTCCTCCGTTTTCTCCTTTTCCTCGTTTTTCAGCTCGGCCGTGCTAGGAATCTGCTTTTTGTCAATAATCTCGAAGTCTTCTTTTATTTCGGCGGCAGATGCGGTGCAACTCTCCCCTTCAGCCATCTTTAGCGAGTCATATGACACAGTCATGAGCAATCGAGCCGCCAGCCCCACGCCCTGCCCGCCGGCCGCGGCTGCGGGGGAAGGCGGCGACCGGGCGGCCAGCGGACCTACCCCGCCTGCTGCGTGCCGGAGCAGGCTGCAGACGAGACTTGCCAGCACGGGGCGGTTTCCTTCGTGTTCACCCTGAGAGACTGGAGGGAGAAGGGGCGGGGGGACGGGACGAAGAAAGAGTTTACTTTTAAACAAGTTACAGAATCATAGAATGTTAGGAGTTGAAAGGGATCATCGAGTCCAACCTTCCTGCCAAAGCAGGATGACCTAGGGAAGGTCACACAGGAATGCATTCAGACAGGTTTTGAAAGCTTCCGAAGAAGGAGGCTTCATAACCTGTCTGGGTAGGCTACTCCAGTGATCCATCACCCTCACAGTGAAGAAATTTCTCCTCATGTTGAGGTGGAGCTTCCTGTGTTCCTTGTCACAGGATCACGGAATCACAGGATGTCAGGGGTTGGAAGGGACCCAAAGAGCTCATCGAGTCCAGCCCCCTGCCAGAGCAGGACCACACGATCTAGCTCAGGTCACAGAGGAACGCATCCAGACAGTCCTTGAAAGTCTCCAGAGAAGGAGACTCCACAAACCTCTGGGGTCCTATTACTGGACACCACCACAAAGAGACTGTCACCTTCATCTTGACACCTAGCCCTCAGATATTTATAGACATCAGCCTTCTCAAGACTAAGCAGCCCCAGGTCTCTCAAGTGTTGGTGGGAAGGCACCTCAGGGATCACCTGGTCCAATCTTTCCAGGTTGGAGTTTAGATGAGATGGCCCAGCAACCCTGTCAGGAATACATTTTACAGGTTTTTATTGCTGTGTTGCCAAATGCCATTTTCAATTTGAAGATGTATAATATCTTGACAGCTCAGATTTATACAGTTAAGTTGTGACAACTTAAAGAGGCCTTTGTTACTCTGCCTATAGTTCAAGCCATCATAACTTGATGAAAATAGTGGCTCACGGTTCTGAAAAGTGCTGGCTTGCATCAGTGACATTACAAAATCAGTCAGTAAGGCTGCTTCATTAATGCATTTGGCCTGTTGTTGGGTAGAAAAGATCTGTCATGAAAGGGAACTGAAATTGGCCTGGTATGAAAATTTCATCTTACTGAGTGTCTCAAATATTGATGTAGCCTACTGATGCATAGTGTATTATCAGTTTTTCCACCCAGCAACTGTGTATATTTGAAACACCTCACTCACGTAGTCATGAGACAGTAGGTGATGCTTTCTTTTTCTTTTCATTTTTGCTACATAGGGGAAACTGGGTTGTGTTGTTAAGAAATGTGAGAAGGACAAAGGAATGGGGGAATTGAGGAGAATTTTTAGTAGCCTTGAAGCAGAAGAAATCTTCAGGTCTGTGTCTTATTGTCCTATAAGCCACTTTAAGATCTGTTCTGTCATATAGACCATACTGCAAATTTAACTTTTATTCCACAAAGTTTTGTTTTGTTTTTTTTTTTTTTTTTTTTTTTTT
>VWZI01021471.1:153983-222222 GCA_013396835.1 Psilopogon haemacephalus
TTTGGTTGGTTGGTTGGTTTTTTTGGGGTTTTTTTTGAGAATTCAGAGATCAGCAGCTTCTTGTTCAAGCGTGATTCATAAGACCTAGAAGCTACTTTTGCTAAAAGCTTCCAGGATTAAGTTTTACTCCATCTTGTGGTCTCCAGCAGTACTTGGCTGTGTTTTTAATGAAGCAATGTCCCAGAGCTTTGTAGGTTGCTGTCTTCCTGCTGACTGTGTGAGTGACCCTGTTAGATTTGGCTTTGGTTTTCTGCCTTTTGCCGTCCACATAGTATTAGTGAGGGCAATATTGGCTAGAAAAGAAAAGCAGAATTCTAGAGCATTGAACTAATGTCTCTTTTTCAATACATCTGGAGAACAGGGTGTAAAACTTTGGTGATTGAGAAAGTAAGAGCAAACTTAGACTCCTATTTACCTTGGAAGGTGTGTTGCTCCCATAAGGTATTGCTGCATCAGACTCACTTTTACAGCTTTTGAAGCTACTTTACAGCCTTATAGCTACTTTGTAAAAACACTAAGTGAAACCACAGCTGGATTCTGTGATCATATTTTCTTAAGTTACCATAAAAGAAACATTTAATCACTTTATTTCAGGTGTCTGCTGAGATGAAATAGAGAAGTTTATCCTGTGCGTAAGCAATTTGCTACATTTTTTGTTTTGCCACGCAGCCATACGATTTAATTGTATTTCATTTAATACTATTTGGTCAAAATGATTTAAACATTATGAAGCCAGCCACGGAATGCATTAAATATCCTCTTTCCTCACACTTCTTATCTTAAAGCAAGCAACAACTCTTGTAACATTGTGAGCCCTAAGTTGAAGAGGCTTGTTTTGTGTACAAAGTATAATTTTCTAAGAGGTGAGTCATTTGGGGAAGCCACAAAGGATTTGATTATACAGCACACGTGGCTTTAAGTACATTAAAAAGACTTTTTTTTTTTTTTTTTNGGTGTTACTTTGGTTTCAGTTCACAGATTTTTTTCAGGCAGAGGCACTATGCATTAATATCATTGTTCACTTTTAGTTTTGAGAGCAGGCTTAGTTTTATTTCTCTCTTTTGCAGGTGATATTTCACCACTAAAGTCTCTTTACCACTATTTCATCTCTTTCTACTCATGTGAAGATGAGCAGTGTTTTCTTTTGAAAGCCCAGTATGGCTTGTCTAGGTCAGCCAGACTACATAAATGTCAGTTCTATGCAATCATAAGAGCAGAATTTTTGAGACTTAAAATTGTTAGGACTCACAAAAACAGTAAGTCAGGGAACTAAGTGACTAACTTATTGCTTTTTAATTTTCCTGGCCTTAGAAAGCAACAAGATGCTTCTAAAGAAAAGGTATAATTATGGAGCTGTCTGAGCTCAGTGAAATTCAGTTCCTTTTTCATGCAGATCTTGCATGGCCTTGTTTGGTTTTACCATCCCTACTCCTCTCTCTTCTTAAGGGGGGAAAGAAAGTGGAATCACAGTTGAAATATTGAAGTAATGGCAAATTAAAAATACAGAAAAATATTAGTCCTGAAGGATTCCTACTTTAATCAGAAAACTATACAAAAAGCCTGCTAGGCAAAATGGAAGATAGATCATTTCAGAAGAGAAGAAGCAGTATTATTTCTGTTCAGTGATATTGAATGGAATATTAATTTCCATGCAATTGTGCTTAGCAAGACAATTGATTTGGTTAATTCCTCTTCATGTCAGATTTATTGGTTTTTGAGGTAGTGTTTTAGGAAGTTTTTCTGACACTTAACAGTTCAAAAGAATCACACTTTAAATATTTAAAATCGTCAGAAATGCCACTGTATGCCAAAGGGTGAGCTTTCATGATTAGTTGTCAGTTTTACCTTGCATTCCTACAACATCTCCAATCAGCAGAACAGGTTATGCTGCAAATGAGCTAGCCAAGTTTCTGACCTTTAAAAAGCTGCTAGTAATAAATACCAGGTGTAGCCGGGATAACATTAAACCCCCCTCATTGCAGTGTGTTGTATGTTTAACAGCAGCATGTTTCACAGAGCGATACAAATCACAGTATTTAGCAAGAAGAATTCAATGGTTGCTGAGTAGAGCTGGGTTCACCTTGCACTGGCATTCTGGCAATAAACCGTCAAAAGTCATATTCCTGTGACTGCAGCACCATCAAACACCAATAAAACACAGGGTTTTGTTTTCCTTTTTGTCATGTAACGTTACTTGTGAGCTCTGCAAATAGAGGCAGCAAGCAGCACTTCCCACTAGGTGACACTACGGCACTGCTTCATTCGCTGCGCCGCATCCACCGCGTAGGGAGGACACAGAGGATTAAGTAACACATGAAGTACCTGGGGAAAACCAAACAGCTCACAAGGTGCCCGCTTCCCAGCAGGCGCTGTAAAGATCCGATTTTTGTGCCAGCCTTGAAAGTCCACGTGGATTTTAGAGACAGTCTGTAAGTGGTCTTCTGTTGGGAACAGAACTGAGCAGCTGCACAACAATACCTCTTTAAAAGCTTTACTTGGAACAATGTTTTTAAGATAAGAAAAGAACCAAGCTCAGATGCTCACCGGAGCAACCCGTGAAGTTGTAGTGCTCTGTGATACAAGCTGTGCCAATGAATACCATCTGGGCAGAGGGAAGTAGTAGCTTGGCCAACGTTTAAAGGAGGTTCAGCTTGTGACAGTTGAATGTACCCAGGAACACTCTCTGATGTCCTCTGTTAATGACCTCAGGGTCATTTAACAGTTATAGAGTTTTGTGTGGTGTTATGAAATGATTTGTATTTTACAAAAGATTTTGGTCTGCAAAAAGTTGTTACATAGTGTGCCAGACACTTTGCAAGAGTAGGGAAGTTTGGATAAATGCTATAATTTGGTCTAGTCTACAGGCCAGAAATCAGAGCACATCTGTACAGACTTCATGACCAGTATGGTTTTGGATTACATTTTTTATGACTTACCTATTTTTTTTCCCCTTAGCTCTTATTAGCTTGGCTTTTTTTTCTGCTATTACATGAGAAGTACCACACACATCAGATAATAGAGCGTTTTGCTGCTCCAGTGAGAAAGGAGTCATTAGAAAAAGGACAGTAAGCTTCCTACAACATATTTAGGTGGAAAGTTTCTTCTTCAGTAGAAATGCTAAAATAAATGTTTCCATTTCAGATTCTAAAGAGCATTGTGTACAATTCTGGTGACACTGCACCACAAAATATATATCTAAGTCTTCTCCACAAATATAGAGGTCTTATAACTGAGTCACATCTGTAAGATGCAGTAAACCATGAGTTGGAAAACATTGCAACAGGTGCTGTGAGAAGTGCAACTCTTGGCTTTTTTGTTGCCTTTGATTTTCTTGGGTTTCTGACTGCTTTGTGAATGACATTGCATCCTAATTAGTGAGGTATCTAGAGAGCCTAAACCCAAAGTGAAGTCAATAAATCTTTAGCTAGACCTTTTGTTTTGCTTTATATAGAAATAATATCTTCTCTCTTCCTCTCCTTTCTTTCCTTTGAGCTTTCATCCTTGCAGAGCTGTAAGGAAGAGTTGGTTTGCTACACTTAACAATAATTCCCAGGTCCTTTGAACTGACAAGATTTTTTTAATAGGGGAAAAGGGAAAAAGGTAACTGGGAGTTTTAGGGATGTGCAAGAGCACCTTAATTATTGACAGAACTAAAGGGAAACTTAAGTGTTTGGGTAATGCAAGTTATCACTTCCCCTCACTTTACAAGTTAGGCTGATTTCTCTTAAGCTTCTCCATGCTTCATGAGGAAAATGGAAACTTCAGTAGGTATCTTGGATGTTAACAGTGAGATTACTTAGTGCTCTCTCACCAACAGTCTTTGCTACTGCACTTGAGGGAATTAATCATGTGTAAGCATCTCACCTTTGGAAACAGAAGGGGAAAATCTAGGGCACTAGTGACTCAAGTGGTTTAAACTAATCTAAGCTGGGCCACTGGAGTGCTGCTGTTCTCCTTTTCCTCCAGCTGTGTGTTCCCATTTCCTTACAACAGCTCTGCTCCCCATCTGACCTCTTGATAAGCCAATCAGAAGTAAAAAATGACAGGAAATTAAGGCTGTAGCTCTTCAGCAGCCTAAGGCAACCTAACTGCTGGTTGCCTTGTTGCTCTCTCTTGCCTCTGAATGAACCTTTTCCCCCATTCCCTTGGTCACTGGGTTGCTGAGCCATTTCAATGCAGAGTTGACAGAAAACTAATACAACAAATAGTTTTCCTGCTGCTTTAATGCATGAAACAGCTCATATTTTCCAAATTACCTGTTGGAAGAATTGCTCACTGTAGAGACGTCCTGCTCAACCCCAAGTTTTCTGCCTGCCCCTAGTTCTTCACAGAGACTCCATGTGGCAGACCAGCAAAATGGATGACAGACTTAGTACCAGAGTGCTTTATCTTAAACATCCTTCTTTGCGTCTTTTGTCAGTCACATAGGCTGGTGGTATCATACCAGGAGTAAATACATAGGGAAAAAAAATACCAGAATTAGAAAAAAAAAAAAAAAGAATTGTTGCCTTGGTGAATTCCAAAAGCTTTTAGTAACCAATAGATTAAGAACTTTCTGATTAGGAGCTGTGTCTGAAGTAGCCATCTTTGGATGGAAAGAGTAAGAGAAAATCTAGACTGAAGGCTTGTGTTCCCAAAAGCAAAACCTCCCCAGAAGCCTTCAAATGATTATTCTTTCAAATTTGTTCTATTTAGATCCTCAATTTATTCTTTTCCCAACTTACACCTTTAATCCTGAATGCTGCTAATATCATATGGGTATATGTAACTGCCTTAAAGTCTGAAAAACAGAGCAACCAAGGCAACAATAAAAATTATTCAGATAGAAAAGAAATTAGAAGAGTCTAATAATGGCAAATACATTTAGTGAGCTACAGATGTCACCAACTGGGAGTGCATAGCATGGCAGATTTCTGTTGACACCTCACTTCATGCAATACAGATCTCTTTAAACTGTCTCACACGATCAAGAGAGCTCCTTTTTTTATACAGAAGGCCTCTTGCTTAGGGGTGAACTTTAAAAGCAGATAAAGATGAAAGATACAGAATTGATCGAATGGTGAGAGAGCCATCATTTATAATAACTAGGGTGGCAGTAAAGAAGTGAGAGAACACCTTCGATGAAATGGAGACCATTAATCTTTTTAGGTGAACCTTGTTTAAAATTTTGAGTTGGGGGAAAGGAAGAGACCTCTAATTGAATTGCCACTTTGTAAGTGGGGAGACAAAGCCACCTCCGGTAGATGTCTGTGTTTTGTTAACAGAGTAATTGGCACCCAGCTGTTAAGATACAGTGTCTTGCCATCTTTCCTTTTCCTCTCTTCTGTTAGTTCCAGAAGATTTTTACACATCACCCTGCCTGCTGCTTGGAAAATGGTCTTAGTAACTGTAGCAAAATTGTATAGTACTGCATTTGAATAATCTCCCTCTTTTAAAAGCCAAAACCAGCCCCCCAAAACCCTCATCTGAAGCTGGACCTATTGACTGAAAGGTAGAAAAATGCAAGGCCCTAAAATTGCAATAAAAGCTGAAGCTCAGCAGTTTAATTGTTTTCCTAATAAAAATAAACATGTTTGTTTTACGTAGATAATAAGAGCAATGAAAAAAATCTGTCATTCTCTGCCAATTACCATCTCAGGCTGTGATCTTGTCAAATTTCATAAGCTCCAGACTCTAGCACTGCCAGGATATGTTGGTATTGATCTCCCTTGAGTCAATGCTTTATAATGGTTTAGGGCATAAGGCCACCCAAGGCGCTAACTTTCACATAATACTCATGTCCTACTTGGCTCTTTAATCACTTCAGGCTAGCCACATGCAGTCTGCAAATAAGGAAGGCAAAGATCTCTTTGGTTTGACAGCATTGTCTTGGTGTGTCTTAGAACTGGTAAAAAAGCATGGCAATTTCAGGTGTGTCTCCAAGGATTCCCAATATGGTTCTTGCCAGTCAGGCAGCTGCTACCAAAGTGCTCAGATTTCAATTTTACTATTACTGTTTTCCTTTTGAAAACCCCACAGGTACTTTCAGGTAGAGGAAAAAAGCTGGATGTGCTGCTGAAAAAGCTGAGTAAATGGGGTATATAGGCAGTCACAGCTGGCTGCATTTTAGTTGTAAATTGGAAAGTCATTAAAGAGTGCATGGCATCAAAAAAAAAACAGTTGGGTTTGCTTTCTGGAGAAAATGTGATGTTTATATGCCAGACAAATACTACTTGAGTAAAAATCCTAAATCATAACTGCAAGAAGCCTTATGGCTAAGACACTGGAGAGACTTAGAAGATGTTTTTTTGTAGTGGTTTATTTATGTCCTAACACTTCTATTGTTTATTATTCAGAACTTTGCCTTAGTTTGCTTTCTACTTACACTGCAGGCTGTTTGGAATGGGACCTTCTTATTGTATTACAAAATGTATATATCATGCCTGGCACAATCAGAGATAATGTGGTTTGGATAAGTAGATATATTTAATGCTACTGTTTAAAAAAAAACTGTAAAGTGCTGCTGTTGAACTGGACTGCTTCCAGTTAAGGTTACTTTTATGTCTGGTTAGAGAGAAAATGTTTTGCAGTGAAAGCTATAAATTTTCATTAACAAAACCAACTAGATTTGCCACAGGCTTCTAACTGCAGCTCATGACATGTCTTTGAAAGTAAAGTATTTTATTTCTTTGTAGAAGGCTGAGCTGCATAATCTGTGCTTGGGAAATTATGTAGGTATGATGGATCCCAAAATAAGAAAGAGGGAGGAGAGGCAAGACAGTAAAATTTTGTTGTGAATAGAGTGAATGTGAGAGAGCGTTTGAAATGTATTTCAACTTCTGGATTGTGCAGTTGTAGAGACCTAGAACTGTATAGAATAGAGAAAAGTTCTAACCTTTTCTCCTTCTCTGACTTTCTCAGCATTGTGCCTATATTTTATAAGACCTAGTTGAAAACCACTTTGATTCTTAATATAGACATGGCCACAATTTTAGCATAACCTTTTTTTTTTTTTTTTTTTCCCTCCAGGCTGGTCTCCTGTTAGTGCAGATACAAAGAATAATGGAGCTGTGGATCCAGATGGCAAGGTAACTATTGTAAAAAAAATATTTTCTGATACTGAGCTGTTTTCATTTGACTGTGACACTCTATAGAGCTTCCACATTACCTAACTTTTTTTTTTTTTTTTTAAATTACATTTTAGATCAGAATCATAGCACTGAGCTGTTTAAGTTCTGATTTTACTCATTATGCAAAGCTTTTCTTCTAGAGCAGGAAAATACTCTTCTAGGTTAGTTCTCATTCTGCTGCACTGGTTAGAACTGCTAACAGTCTGATTTGCATGTCACTGTCTACAAACTTGTTACTTTCCTTTGGCTGTGGTAGTTTCCTACCTGCTCTGCAGAGTGGTGAAAATTGGGCTGCTGTGAGGAACATGTGGTACTGACACTGCTATGACTTAGCAGGTGGCCCTACACGTTAGCTGAGTAAGTGGCTATTCCTTAGTTTGCAACTGAACGGCTACTGTTTTGTTGGAAGAATTACTACAGTGAGGTGAAACTTCTTTTTACTTAGCACATTTCTCCTGCTTATAATTTTGCTGTTGTTTTAGCACCAGCCTGATGTAAGAATTGAAAAGAATTGAAAAGCAGTGGCCTCTAAGCCAGCAGTGTGCCCAGGTGGCCAAGGATGCCAATGGCATCCTTACCTGTATCAGGAACAGCCTGACCAGCAGGACCAGAGAGGTCATTCTTCTGTATTCAATGCTGGTCAGGCCACACCTTGAATACTGTGTCCAGTTCTGGGACCCTCAATTTAAGAAAGATGTTGAGGTGCTTAAACGTGTCCAGAGAAGTGCAACGAAGCTGGTGAGGGACGATTCCAGCCCTGTGCGGAAAGGCTGAGGGAGCTGGGGTTGTTCAGCCTGGAGAAGAGGAGTCTCAGGGGAGACATCAATGCTCTCTACAACTACCTGAAAGGAGGCTGTAGCCATGTGGAGTTGGTCTCTTCACCCAGGCACCCAGTGACAGAACAAGAGGACACAGCCTCAAGCTGTGCCAGGGCAGGTTTAGGCTGGGCGTTAGGAAGACATTCTACACAGAGTGATTGGCATTGGAATGGGCTGCCCGGGCAGATGGTGGAGTCTCTATCCCTGGAGGTATTTGAGAGGAA
This sequence comes from Psilopogon haemacephalus, assembly GCA_013396835.1. Taxonomy (NCBI): domain Eukaryota; kingdom Metazoa; phylum Chordata; class Aves; order Piciformes; family Megalaimidae; genus Psilopogon; species Psilopogon haemacephalus. The sequence goes on from VWZI01021471.1 coordinate 162,135, forward strand.
GCTGCCGGAGGCATTTAGTGCCATGCTTTAGTTAATGAGAAGGGTTAGGTGATAGGTTGGACTCAATGATTCTAGAGGTCTTTTCCAACCTGGTTAATTCTGTGATTTTGATTCTGTGATTCTGTTTCAGTACCTGGGAATCTCTCAGACCCCTGTTTTTCTGAGGCTTTTCTGACTAATACACTGCATTATAAAGGACAAAAGAAAGAACAAGAGTAGGATTTATTATAATGGTAATAGGAAATATTAGGAGATAGGAACTATGCCTTTATAGAAGTAGCTGTACTGGATTTTTGTCTCCTCAGTCTTGCCAGACTTTTCAGTTTTAAACCAGGCAAAATTATTTTTGTACCATGGGCAGAAACACTGCCATGTAAAACTGGAAATAAAATACGGATTTTACAAGGTTTCACATTTTTGTTTACCTTAATGCATTCAAGTGTTCATCTTAATTTTGAAATGTTGTTACAAGACCTGGGATTATCTTAAAGGGCTCAGTCTGCTGCTGCCTCCACATTTGCAAAGAAACTTGGGAAACCCAACCTTGGAAACCTTTTTTTTTTAATGTAGTTTAGAGTATACAGTTCATTACTGTCACCAAGACACTCAGATTTAGCTTGCCTTAAATGTCAGAAAATATTATTCAGGTGTGAAAGACACCAAAGATCACAGATAACTGGTATATTGAATCTTAATTAGCCAGGAGACCACATAAAACTCAGAAGCTTGTATGAACTAAGAAAACATCCCTGACATTCTCTGTTGGGCTCTGGGTATTTGTTCCTGACTTTGATCTCCAGTGATAATCTCCAAAGAACTCCCTTAAAAATTGGTTTTACTTTCAAACTTTGCCTGTTAAGTCATTATTCCAAATAACTCTGGAGGGACTAGAACCTCATAAAAGGCACTTCATTTCCCATTAGGAGAGTTAGAGAGTAGGCAACTACATTGCATAAAGCGAAGCCTGCTGCTTCTCTGCAGTTCAGTTTACTTAGTGTTAACTAAGGAACTGTAAGAATTGTAAGAAACTGCACTGAAATTGTATCCTGATTTTTGTTCTTTCTTTTTAACAGCCATCGGGGTTGGTGCAGTCCTCATTATGTTTAGAAAATATCCCCAGATTTGTAAACAATATAATAAACAGTTGTGAAATGGCCTAATGCATTCATTATCCTTTGCTTGAGATAAGCCCACAGTCCACATGATAATTAATGGACTTATCTGTCAACTTGGAAAAAAAACAAAAAAGAGGCAGCTTTTTCTTCCAGTTTTTCTTCTTTGATATTTGTTCTTGGCAGGATTATTTCTAATTAGATTGTTCCTTTTCCTAATCTTAGAAGGGACACAGAATATGAGTGAACAAGCAGACTTTGTAGCTTGTGCATCTGAACTGCAGCTAATAAAGTGCAGACTCTCTTGCTGGAACTGTAGCTAAATTTATATTTTTAAGACGTCTACTGTCACAACTGATTACACAATTTCCCTTTGTTCTGTAAGGACATGATGGGAACAATCTGTGAAAGACTCTACATCAAACTTGGACTTTTATTATGGTAAAGTTTATGAATTTACAGTGTGACCTTGGGGAATACTTAAGGAAGTCAGAACTCTGAGATGAGGTTACCTTTTATTTGAGACAGACATGTTAAATGTTATCACATACTGATGGTGAAATTTTATTGGCACCATGTCACCTGCGTTATGAAAAAATCATTGGGATGCCAAACTGTTTCTTTCTTCCTGACACTGAAAACCAAAGCTGAAATCTCCTATCAGACAAGTTGGGAAACAAGCTCGTGTTTGTGTTTAAACACAAAGAAAGCAACCCTGAGCCTCTTTTCTCATTTCTACCTTAAACAATTAAACCCCATTGCTGGTATTTTCTAGGCAGTTAGCTACCAAGGTCAATGAACTGGTGTACAAGTTTGTATGAAGTACTGCATAAAAATGTTCCAGGGAGGCTTTCTGAATACTGCCATGAAGACCTCACTAGCAAGTGCTGTGTTGTAATGGTTGTTGTGGTAGGACAAACCTGATGAACACCTGTTGGATGCTGAAGGTGATGCATGGAGAGGATGAGATCAATCCATCCTTATAAAGTGGGTTACCTAACGTTTTGGTTGGCTGTAGCAAACAAAGCTTGATTGTTTTGTGTTTCTGAAGCTTATATTTATCATGGTGGAGGAACAGGTGTAGCAAGTTTCACTCCATGCCCAAATGACTGAATGGAGCTGATACAAACTTGTAACTTTCAGTCTGTAGGAAGTTCTGAATTCCATGTTTTGTTTGCCTCTCAGGATTGAAAGAAATTAGCTTTCAAAGGCAATTATATAATGCATCTCTGTTTAAACTTAGTTTAAACATTGCTGACAGAAATTGTTTATGGTAGGGCAACATCAGTTTTCCATCCTCTGCTTTGCTTCATTCTGGTGCATTCTTCAAATACTTAACTGCATGTCCACTGTCCTCCAGGCAACAAGGGAATATCATTGTCACAACATACACAGGACATTCTCAATGCTGTTAGTTTTGCTTCTAAGGTTTAGTGACATGGTTGCAAATAATTCTTTTACCTTGGATTGTTTATCACTTTCTACTTTTTGGACTGTAGATGCCAAATTTTCAGTGCCCTTTTTTTCCCAGGGTTTGCAGGGCAAACACGTGGGAGTGTAAATCTTAGATCATGACCCCACTATAGTAGGTCTGCTCTAAAACTGAAATAAAACAGATTTTGTCCCAGAACTCATCGTATCTTTGTGAACTCGGGTTGTGCTGTGGCATCGGTCAGTCACACTGATCCTATTAGAGCTTAGCTGGGTTATTTGCTATCAGTTTCTGTCTGGCCTCAGCTGTGTTTCTGCAAAATCTGCTGAAACTGTTTCTCCTGATATTTCTCTGATATATTCTCATGTGCAGCTCTTCAGCAACTTGGACACGGCTTGAAGCCCTGAATAACTGTGGTGGGGCAAGCAGAGATAAGTACTAATGATTTGCATTTCACTCAGCTCAGAGCAAACACAGACTCGATACTGCAAAGGCCTTCAGAGAAGTGTAACATAACTGTTACTGACTTACAGAAAGCTTTGTTAATTGTTTTGCTGTTAACATATTCCAGGAGATTCTGCAAGAAGACAGGAAGTCACATTCTGTGTTTGCAGACTTCATGCATTTCCACCGTCAGGGGAAGGGGGCAGCAAAGAAGATAGCAAGAGAAGACAGTTGGTTCTTGATCAGAAACTGAAATTGTGTCATAAATGCATCCTATGCTTTTGTATCTCTGTGTCAGTGTGACAGCTCAATAGTTTCTCTTGGTAGTGTGGGGACTCTCGGTTTTTTTGTGACCTGTTCTAAGAATCAATGAAAACAACCTGTGTAGCTGTGCTGAAACACATTCTACTGTGAAAACCATTGTAACAAATCGATATTGCAGTGCTATTAGTGGGAAAAGAGGTGGCTGGATAAGATAACAGCAAGGAAGAGAATAGAAAAGGACAAGTACATGGCAGAGAAAGCTAAGAACAAGCTTGACAAGGAGTTGGTAGTCCGAATCTGGGAAAAGCCCCAAAGAGTTCATGTATCTCAGTGGGATATGTAGTAACTTTCTAACCTTGATCTGTTGATTTCAATAAAAACAAAACCACAAGTAAAGCCTTTGGTAGACATGGCAGAACCACCTGACTGGATGTTAAGGAATGAAGGTTTATATTTATAGCTCAGCAATATGTACAAGCAGATATTTACAATATATTACAGATATTTACAGCTATATACAGTAAAAAGCTATTACAGAACCCCCACACCCCTCCCAGAGATCAGAGGGATTCCCAACCACCCTTTCACCTTCCCCCCCCGCCCAGTCTTATCCCAGAATCTATCTTACATGCCAGGTAAACAGGGAAGATTGGCCAGGGGGGCTAGAAGCAGGAATTGATCAGTTGGGTTACACAGATCCAGCTAGAAGGCAAGGAAAGGGAGACGAGCAGCCAGAGTGACCTGGGCCCTGGAACAGGTTGCCTAGGGAGGTGGTTGGGGCCACTTCCCTGAAAGTGTTTAATACCAGGCTGGGTGAGGCTCTGTCCAGCCTAATCTAGGGTGGAGTGTCCCTGTCCATGGCAGGGGGGTTGGAACTGGATGATCCTTGTGGTCCCTTCCAACCCTGATTGGTTCTATGATTCTGCGTTGTGAACTTCAAGAAGATTTGATGCTCATTGCTGTTTATCATACTTGTTGTATGTTAGGACTAAGAGGCATCATGTCTACCATCTGTTTGTGCTAGACATCAGACTTAAAAAAAATAAGATCAGTGATAAGCTTTTCAATGACACTTTTAGTGGCAGGATGGGGATTTCTGTATTTATGTGTGTGTGACTTCAGTATCTTCTGGTTCTCATTGACAGAGAAATGGAAACAGTATTTATTCATCTGGTGTGCACTAAGTGTGCTTTGGCACATTCAAATGACTCTTAGGTGCTAGATGCTTATAAATAGTTGCACAAGAGTTACATTAGCTTAGTTTTATTTAAGGAACAGTGTAAGATGGAAATACTTCAACTGATTTCCAAGGAAGAGGAAATGTAGGGCATGTAGTAACACACTACATTTAGGAATTTACAAAAACATGTCTTTTCATTACAGCCTTTGCCTACTATTGCATCTATCTATCTATCTATCTATCTGTCTATCTATCTATCTAATATTTTAATTTCTGCTTTTTATTCTGCCTATATTTGTAGAAGAGGTCATTCATTTGTAGTCTGTGACTGTCAACTCTTCCCTTCAGGAATAGATTATTGACCACTTTCTAGTGCCTTTAGAATTAGAGGGTGATGGAGCACTGCAACAGGCTGCCTAGAGAGGTTGTGGAGTCTCCTCCTCTGGAGACTTTCAAAGCCAGCCTGGACGTGTTCCTGTGTGGCCTGCCTAGGCAATGCTATTTTGACAGGGGATTGGACCCAATGATCTCTGGAGGTCCTTTCCAGCCCCTAGCATTCTGGGATTCCGTGAATCCTTTGTTTGAGCTTGCTGTTGGTGAAGAAGCCATCAAAAATAATCTTAGTAGATCTGGATAAAGCCTGTAAGTCACATGTTATTTTAGCTTTTTATCCTATTGAATTCGGGAGGTGAAAGTGACATAGTAATGAAAAGTCAGAAGGCGGAGAAGTGGATCAATATATTGCTAAAGTCTTACAGAAATTCTCATGCTTAGGCTGTTCTGAGTGGTTTTATTTCTGCTTAACATTTGCTGAGTAAAAGTCATTGCCCTAGAGATACAAGATTTATTGACACACAGAGATGAAAATGATTAGCTAAAAGGTTTCTGCATGAAGAGAATCAAAATCAGCTGAAACACTACAGGGTGGCTCATATATAGGAGGCTGAGATACTTCAAGTAAGTTATTAATGTTTGAAGCTGAAAGCTAAGCTTGTTAGTATTCTACCACTTGTTTATTCTTTGCATCCTTTGCAGGAACCTTAAAGAAAAAAAAACAACCAAAAACAAAAAACCAACCCCAAAACCCCTTTAATTTATAGATATATTTATATGTTCTGCACACACACTTTGCTTGTTAGAGTTCCTAAAGGCATTATTATCTTTTTATAGATTTATTTCTTAATTAAGTAAAGGTCCATTTATCTGCAGATTCCAACTCCTCAAGAACTGACTTTATGGAATGCTCCTGCAGTTCTGAGACAGGAAAAGCTCTGGTGACAGTATATTCGGATTCATGAGGAACCATGCTTGCTTATTTTCCTTTTGATTTCATATGCCACAATCCTGGCATGCTGGTATGTCATATTTAGCTTGTCAAACTTCTGAAAGATGGTGGCACAGTTTGGCTTCCAGTGCATGTGAGCCTGCCAGAAGGATTAGGCAGAACTTCTACTTTTTGGCCTACTGAAGAGCAGGTTGTGTCTTCAGACTTTGCTTTCTCTTAACTGTACAGGCAGAGTACAGTGAAGCCTGGGAATTTTGTCAGATCAGGTTGAGTTAAAGTGTGGTTCATGGTTTCAGAAGTCAAATACAGGGACAAATTAATTCTCTAGCTAGGTAGGCCACATGTTTGCTTCCTTCATCCAGTTGCTGAATGAACAGTGTTCCTTACTCATTGTCCTGAAGGAAATCCGTGGTACTTTGGAAGAACACACTGTGCCCCACCCTAGAGTGCCAGCAATGATGCTTGTTGCAGAAGCTGGAGTAAGCACAGAAGGTGCTGGAAACAGTTCTAGTGTCCTGGTGGTCCTCAGAATCAGAACTGGATTTCAGAAAGGGGATATCTTGCTGTTCAGCTTGTCTTGACCAAAGGACAGGACTTTCTATATCTTGCTGCTTCTCCTTATTAAATCCAGAATGTTCTAAGCAAACCCAACTAAATAAAAAAGATTAAATACAACTCACAATTCAGAGAAAATGAGATGAGAGATTACTGAACATCAGGCAAACCTGCAAGTATTGAATAATTATGAATATAGTTGCAGGAAATGTTGTATGAAATTTAATTCTAAGTTTCATGCAGGTTTTAAAGCTCTGAGCAGGTTTTCTTTTCAAATAGAAATGGTGAAATATAATTTTTCAATACTTTTACATGATTAATGTAACAGGCTGATATTTCTTTGAGTACATCATAAATACCATCCACACTGGTGTGTGTATGGGGAGAGTTTTATTGCTGCAGCACTTTATGAAATTATTCCTTGGGAAATTATAGGTAGTCAATGAATAATTCAAGGGAAAGGATAAAACAAAATCTAATAAACTCTGTGTCTGATTGAACTTTGACATTATTACGGTAATGTGTATATACAAACCTCACTCTTACTCAGGAAAAATGATTCAAGTAGAGCTTGATTTTTATAAGAACAGACATTTTCACAGTTACCTTGTCTGAGAAGAAAAGTGACAATTATTAACTAATCAGTAACCTGAACACCAATCAGACATTCTTCGGTGTCCAGGGAAGTAAGAGCAAAAGGTAAAACAGATAAATTGTTGAGGAGATAACTGGATTTTTGCCAGAGATTCCAATTACTCTAAAAAATTCTGGTAGTCTAAATCAGAAAACTAAAAAACCTTGAGGAAAGGCACATCTGACAGGATTATAACAAAATTTCTGTGCTAGGCACAAAGAAAGCAGAGAAGCAAATACAACGACAGGTACAGAATGGCCCAGCTGGAATGAGAACAAGGAGCAGTGTCACTGCTAGAGGCAGCTGCACCCTTTTCTCCTTTGCCTACTTTGGAGAAAGCACAGCAGTGAGGCAGAGGTGGCAGCAACAATTAGGCAGTGGAGAGAATGGGATGGTTTTGACTTGGGTGGGAAAAAGTGGGGCAATGAGAGAAAGTGAGGAGGTATCAAGTCTACGTATAGCTGCAACACCCAGTTTTCTGTCTCTCCTAAACTACTGGGCTATGGAAAATAGTTCATAAACACGCTAATGGGTGCATTAGACTGGTATGGTAAAGCCTCTGTCACTAGCTCCTTGTATAGCACCTTACAGGAGGATTAGGTAACTGGAAAGTGTGCACAAATGTATACCCAAAAGCTTAGGATTAGCCTTCATACCTTTTTGCAATCTCACAGTCATCAAAGCAGAGGGAGAAAGGCAAGAGAGGAACATTTCCTTCTCCAGAGGTTTAAAGTCTAGTTAGCACTGAAGGCTGCTCTGAACTGTCCTCAGGAGTTTGTGCTTTCTCCCTCCTAACTGCACAGGTCTCTTGTGGAGACTGACCTGGCTTAGTATAGAGGTGACATGAATTCCTGTAGCATCCTCATGTTATTCAAGCTTTGACTTTGGAGACAGTTTTATGCAAAAAACCTGCATCAGTTCAATGGTCCTTGAACATGGGGAAAGAGCAGAACCAAAATCAAGCCTGCCCCATATTTCAAACTGCTACAGCAATGTTGTACTCTCCATGATATAAACATGAAGTGTTATGGCTTCTCTCAGCAATTTCCTACAAATATACCAGTTTTTTCTATTCTCTTTGTTATCTAACATGACACCATCTCTTCAGTGGCTGCAAATCAACATAACTCCATTGATTTCAGTAGGAGTAGATGAATTTGCTCCAGCTGCTGGGCTCGGGATTAACTTTGATGGTTCCAGAGAGATTTATGTTAGCTAGAGACCTAATCCTCTGGTTTCAGTGGAGCTGTCCAGCTTACTCCAGGTAGCTGTTTAGCTCCTATTGCTAATGCTTTTTAAAAAAAAAAATTTAAAAAATCATAGGAAAAAAAACCAACAAAACAAAACAATGACCTAATCATGTCAATGACTGTCACAGAGTTCTCTTAAGGTGAATTGACCTTTAGGTTTACAACCTACTCTCACTTTCACCTTCTTGTAGATCTCCAGCTCTAAAGTTTGTCCTGAGCTTGAAGTAAAAGGACAATCTGACTGAAGCTGAGTTAGACTTGTGTCAGAGCACTTTGATGCTGTTAACGTCCCTTCACTGAGGACAGCTTCCTCTGAAATTAATACAAATGGGAGGAGGCTCAAGGCTTTCTTTTTTTTTTTTCCCCTGGTTGTGTTCCCTTTAATTGGAAATGGGAAAAAATAAAAGAAAGAACGTTGAAAAATCCTCAATTATCTGGAAAAGTCATGAGTACTTTTAAAAGAAATTATTATCTCCTGGTTTGTTATGAAACTCTAAAATGCTTATTTTTAGTTTGTTTTCATGAGTAATCAGTTTCACAAAGATGGGAGTTTGTAAGTGTGTGGGAACTGACCTGTGTGAATTTTTGCTCTTTCCCTGTAGGATCTGTATGTTGATATATTTCTTTTGACTTCCTGTTTATTCCAGTAAGCTGAGGGAATTGTTATGACTGCTGTGAAAGGGCCTGGTATATATGTAAATGAAACGCAGTGAAGTAGAAGAAAGGAGATAATTTGCTGTTGGGATTTGAGGATAAGTTATCTTGGGCAAAGCTTCTGGGTAAATATTATTTCATATATCAGCCCTGCTTCTGCCTTGTCTTAATGAATTCTTGTACTGTAAATCTGTGGAAGGAGAACTGATTTGTAACACCAGCATTAGTTCAATCACAGTCACCTTATAGGTTACTGCAATATTTTCAGTTACAAGAAGTGTAACATGAGCCCATCTTATTTTTTAGGAATCTGGGGCAACAATTGTTGTCCTTGTCAATGTGTGATGACAAAATTTTGCTTTCTGTCTAGTCTAGACCTCCATTTGTCCTTAAAAAATGCCAACAGTTCTTCCATTGTGTATGGATGAGTACTAAGAAATAGTGAACAGGGAACAGGCAACACTGCATGGTGATTGTGGCAATTCTCTGTCATCATATCCAATTCAGCAGCACTGATAGTAGGTTTGGGTAAGATTGATACTCTTCAGAGAGACCAACTGAATGTAGTAAAAAAGTATTAAGTATATTTTTAATTAATAAATTATGTGTGTATGGATCAAGGTCCTGAGTATTTGAGGATACTCTTAATGAACAATCTGTTTTACACAGGACCACAGGATGTTAGGAGATGGAAGGGATCTCTGGAGATTGAGTCCAACCCCCTGCCAGAGCAGGACCATACAATCTAATGCAAGTAGCACAGGAATGCACACAGACAGGGCCTGAAAGTCTGCAGAGGAGACTCTGCAACCTCTATGGGGAGCCTGTGCCAGTGCTTTGTGATCCTTACAGTGAGGAAGTTCTTCCTCATGTTGAGGTGGAACTTCCTGTGCTGTAGTTTCCATCCATTGCCCCTTGTCCTATCCCAGGGTACAAGTGAGCAGAACCTGTCCTTTCCTTCCTGACCCCCAGCCCTCAGATATTGATAGACATTTATTAAATTTCCTCTCATTGTTCTTTTCTCCAGACTAATTTCCTTTCTATTTTTTAATTCATAGGAGGGAAACTGAGGCAGAGAAATGCCAGAAGTTAGTTTGTGGTGTACCTGCCTATCAGGAAACTGTGACTTGAAGTTTCTTTAGCTAACTCACCTGGTGTGCCATTTCTCAAAGTAAAAGTCATTTGAATACTGAGAAAAGACTTAAATATTTATCAGACATCTCTCTTAAAATGTTTAAATGAGCTCTTGGAATGATGCTGGCTCATGAGAGGTAGCTGATTACTGTTAACTCTAGTGAGCTATGATGGATGAGGTAAATGACTTACTGAGAACAGCTGACGATCTAGGTTTTAAAGTGCAGCTATTTCATATCTTGCTTTATTTTGCATGGCATGATTTTACTTTGATGAACTTCATAGAACTATTGTGTTCTTTAGGTATAAGATAGGGAAAGTGTAGCTTTTTTTTTTTTTGTTTGTTTGAGGAAAATTTGGTTTTATGTGAATTCCTTTGATACTTGCAGTATATACGACTCACAGTGGGATCAGTTATCAAAAAGGTGACTTTCTAATGTAAGTTAAAGGCTGAAATGATGAATTCCACATCTGTTAAATAGACTTAATTTCTGGTGACATTATAAACTGAAAAGGGCAACAAGCTCCTTTTTCACCACACGCAGACCTCTCTAAAACAGATTACAATTCAGAATGTGCTCAGAATCAAGGGAAAACATCCCTCAGTCACTGATGGGCGATCTGAAGTGTGCAAGTCACCCTGTTAGGGGAATCTTGCAGACTTCTTAGGACACATTTTGACTCCCTTCTTGCAAGATCTTGTTGAATTCCATTTTACTGTTATAAAGATCATAGAATTATAGAATTGTTAGGGTTGGAAGGGACCTCAAGGATATTACAGCTCCAATCCCCCTGCCATGGGCAGGTACGCCTCACACTCAGGTTGCCCACAGCCACATCTGGCCTGGCCTAAAAATCTTCCAGGGGCTTCTACCACCTCCCTGGGCAACCTGTTCCAGTGTCTCACCACCCTCATGGTGAAGAATTTCTTCCTACCATCCCACTTTTGGTTTTGCTCTGTTCCCTCCAGTCCTATCAGTACTGACAAACTAAAAAGTCCCTTCTCAGCTTTCTTTTAGGCCCCCTTCAGATATTGGAAGACCAACATAAGCTCTCCTCAGAGCCTTCTCTCCAGACTGAGTAGCTCTCTCAGGTGGGCTCCTAGAGCAGATGATCGGATCAGGAGCTTTCTGTGGTAACATGAATTATGTCTTACCTGACAAAAGTGAGGCTCATGTTCTGATCTGTGCATCCACTCCGTGGATATGAACATGAAAACATCTGTTAATCACAAACTGGCATTGAAGGGCAGAGTCAAAGTCTGAATTCCCTCTCTCATGCTGGGCTATGGAGTTATTGCTGGTGTAAAATTGAAGGAAGCATTGACAAGCCATAATTGACTCCATTACTTTTTATACTCCTGTGTATAAGGTATAAGAAAAATGTGCAGAATCAAGTCTGAAATGCAGCCTGTGTAAAAGGGACACTGCACAATGAAATACCTGCAGCTTTGATACATTCTGTAGCAATTACTTTGAAACATGACTTCCTTTAGGATTTCTTTTCATGGAAATCTGCCCCATCTGTTTCGCAGATACTTTTTTTTAAAGTCCATTTCCCTCCCAAACCCTTTTCTCTCTTCAAGGAAGTGATGCTAGAGTTACTGTTTTTGTTTTTCTGATGCCATATTTCCCCTTTAGTTTTATTGTTTACAAAATATGAGATCCATTGCACCTTGGCAGATAAAGTGAATTTAGAAGATAGCTTCTTTAGCTGATTATTGCTATTATGATATGGATTTCTAAACTGTAATGCATGTGCTACTGGTTAAAATACTTTGTCATGGACAGATTTCCAAGTCTTTGGTTTGGTGATATTTTCAAAGAGATTACTATTGTTGAAAGGCTTTCCAGCAAAAGAAATACAGTTATGGAATAGGCTTAGGCCATTTGTTTGTCTTGTGGTTTATATAATCTGCACCAACTCTTCTACATTTTCAGAGAAGATTTTTTCTCCCAACAAGAAACTGTTTGCTTTACATAAGAGCCAGCTCCAGACTCTGAGCCACTGGAAATTAACAAGGTAGCATCTGTGAAACAACCACACATCCTCTTCAGCACATTCATCTGGACTGTGGCTGTTTCTCTGAACTTGGGGAAACAGAGGTCAGGAAAACATGGTCATAAAGACACCACACAATTACCTTTCCAGAACTGTGCAGCTGAGAAGCATAATAAGAATTTCCAGAATAAATGTTCTTTTTGATACATCTTTACCAAGTGAAAACATGCTGCAAAGCCAGGGCTAAGAAAAGGATAGAAAGAAGAGCTCTACTTATAGCAGCTTATTTTTCAGCATTGTTATTTTGTAGTTCTCCCACTTCATCTCAACAATTTTCTCCTGAGTTATAACGTAACTCCTCATCCTGACAACTCCTTTCATAAATGCCATCACTGCTTCCCATTCCATAAAGTGCAATTTGCTCTTGAGGTGTAGCTAAGGGCTCATTCACAGGCCTGGCATTGCTATGATAGAAAAATTACTTCAAGCCGCTTTGAAGATTGCAGCAAACATCCCAACAAGGATGCAACAAAATTCTAATAGCACTTAGAGACATGTGCAGGGATATTTGTGTCTTTTGAGAGTGGGAATGACTAATGGGGAAATCTGAGGGGTAAGATATTTAACCTGGTATTACTTTGATCATAGATTTTCCTTAGGAAATTATTTCTTCCTTCCATTTTTTTCTTCCTCCTAAGGATATTAGTTCTGCCTTTCACCTTACACTTGTGCCTTGTAGTCTTTAATTAAAAGCCCTTACCCAGAATGGAAGGGAAATTATAAGTATGAAATTTTAATGAAATGCTTATTTTTATAAAATATTTATCCTTTTTTCATTCTAGTCTACATTTTTCTTTGTCATTTTGGAACAGCAGGTGCTTGAAGGGCTTTTGTTTTGTATTTTCAATGAAAGTTTGATGTTATTTGATGTAAATGGCTTCTGACAAGCTAAGGGTATAGCTGGGTCATAACAAAGGTAGTCACCCAAAGGACAGTTTCTCTGAGAAGTGCTGTCAGACTCGTTTCCCGTGCAGCCAAACATTTCATAGGCAAGGTGGTATCACTCCAGTTTAATAAAATGAGTTTTACATCAGAGAAGCAACAGAGAGTCTTGCAATGTTTGGCATTTACTTTTAGGACAGAAAGAAGAGCAGTGCAGTTGCCTAATGTCTGTGTTACTATCACCAGGTGTCTAAGAATCCAACGCAGCAACAAGTTTTTTGCTCAGTCCGAATAATTCTGCTTCAACAGCACATTGATGAGCAGAAGCAAATGTCCTTCTGTTCAGGTGCACTTTTAGGAGCCCTAAAGAATTTATTTCTGAGAATGTCTCTCTTTTCTGTTTCCCAAGTAGGCTCCTAAAGTTGCAGGCAGTTAGGACTTTATAGCCCATTTTAAGTATCCATTTAATCATGTGTCTAGAAGGAGCAAGGAGGAGTTTTTATGCAGAACACAGTGAAGCAAATGATTAAAGAGGCTCTCTCTCAGGCTACCTGATGGGAACACAGGCCTTGTGGCTAGCCCTACATCTTGAGTTCTATCCTCAGAGTTTGTGAGCAGAAGTGCCCTTATTTTGTCTTTATTTATTTTGCCATAAAGAAGTCATTAGCATTAAAACTGACCGAGGCAGAGAATTCCTCTCCACTGGATTATGAGTCACATTTTTGGAGTTGGTGTGATCAATGGAGATGCACCAAGAGTGTGTCTGCATGGGGACTACAGCAGGCATTTGCAGTAACACATCTTCAGAGCTGCTGACATCAAATGGTACTGCTTCCAAAAGATGTTTTTTTATAAGCAGCCTTAAAAGTGAGTTGTGGTGTGTGACACTCTCTCCCCTTCAGACAGGTCTAGCTGCTCAGTTTTCAAAGCACTAAGTCTGATGCTGTCATGTATCTGTCTGCTGCTTCTTAGACCCTGTCATGCCTTCTATCATCTAAACAGTCTCAGTCTCTCTTGCAGTTGTCCTCAATAACATCCAACAGCAGTAGAAGACATAGCTGAGCAGACAGAGAGAAAATTAATTTTCTCTGGATTTTTTTTTTTTTAATGTTCAGTAAGAAAGAATACTGTGGAACATGCAGCCAGAGTGACCTCAAAATGAAAACCATGCTACTTGTCTATTAACCCAAAGAGGGTTTGCTGCTCCAATCAGGAATAAGTAAATGAGATAAATGCTCATGTGGGACAAAACCAAAGGTGAGCCATGTATTGTCCGAGGTATTTTCTCCTGTAAGAGCATCAGATTTCAGACCCTCTTACAGGAGATGCTTCAGATTTCTCTGATTCAGGAGAAAGCACAGAAGTCTGAGTTCTTATCTAATCCTCATTTTGGCAAGTATTCATCCAAGTCAGCACCAGAACGAAAGTCTTCAGTCATGGGATTGCTCTCAAATTTTCATCAGATGCACTGTTTTTTTCCCTTATCATATCACAGCAAGACAGTGCAAACATCAATGCCATTTAATGAAATGTGATGCCAGTTTACTGACTCCAAGCAATAACTTATTGCTTAGCTCTACTATACAAAGATTAATATTGGCATGATCACTTCATCTGATAATTATTTTTTAAGCTGTCCCTATTTTATGGACATTGTGTGAATAAATTGTATTTGCTCTTCTTCTTCCCCTTGCAAGCACAGTTCCCTAATATTAAATCTTCCAACACCCTGCATCCTTTCTATCAGAGTGTGCTGTTGCTGAGCAACACCAGATTTGCTCTTTAAAATTATCCAGGTTTCTTTAGCCAGCTTTGTGAGTTGGTGCAGCAAGGAAGCAGTAATGTGCCTTAATGTTTTAAAAAATATACCTGTGTTTTGTTCAAACTATTTATTAACATGTCTTGGGTCTGGGCCATCCTAGATGAGCATGTGGCTATCCTTGTCAAATACTTCAGTTTCACAGCATTTTTTAGTTCTGCTATGGGGAATTTTGTAATTACATAACTGTACTTGTGTAACATACATCAACTCCTTCTACGTAGGTGCAAGGAGAGAGAAGGAGGCAAACATACATGTATTTAGGAAAGTTCTTATTAGAAGTATTTTGAATTGATTTTTTTTTAATTTCAAAACCACATATATTGCTGCCTTCTGAATGGTATAGAAGCATGGATTCTTTATAGTTGGAGCTTTAAGATGACACACCCTTCTCCTTAGCCCTGCTAACCCTCTGCCTAGATTGAGTCCAGAGGAGGGTCACGGAGATGCTCAGAGGGCTGCAGCACCTCTGCTCTGAGGACAGGCTATGAAAGTTGGGGCTCTGCAGCCTGCAGAAGAGAAGGCTTCCAGGAGACCTTATGGTAGCCTTCCAGTATCTGAAAGGGGCCTACAGGAAAGCTGGGGAGGGACTATTGACAAGGTCTTGTAATGACAGGACAAGGAGTAATGGGTTTAAGCTGGAAGAGGGGAGATTTAAAGTAGATGGTACGAAGAAGTTCTTTATAGTGAAGCTGGTGAGATGCTAGAACAGGTTCCCCAGGGAGGTTGTGGCTGCTCCCTAGCTGGAGGTATTCAAGGCCAGGCTGAATGAGGCCTTGAGTGACCTGTTCTAGTGGGAGGTGTCCCTGCCTATGGCAGGGGGCTGGAACTGGATGATCCTTGAGGTCCCTTCCAACGTAAACCATTCTAAGATTCTTTATCAGAAGTCAGCCAAATGTTCATTTTGACCTTATAATGGAGTGCTGTAGGAATTATTCTCCTGTAGATGAAATACTATTAATTATTTTGGTGTGGGCTTTGACCACAGGACCATGTAAATCTCAAACATTTTGCTCTTCAGTGTCAATTTTTTAAATTAAGACAGCAAAACCTTTCACTTGCAAAACTTGGTTTGTTGAGGTGATCCTGTCAATAGTTTGGCTGTCACTAGCAAGGTGACAGTGTTAAGACTGCGTTAAGCCTTGCACAGATGGTCATCAGAACACCACTGACTCTCTAATTCAGTGATGGTTTGTCTGAACTTCAAGGCTCTGAGCTCACAATGTGGATGTATCTTTAACTTCCCTGGACTTTAAGAATCCTAAAGAATAAAGCATATGAATAAAAGAAAATTCTTCTTCACCAGACCAAGTTTTTATAGGATTCAGCATGGCAGCCTTGCTGGTAGAGATAGTTAAAGGAAGCATTTTCATTGACTGTGATGGGAGCAGGATCAACGTAATTTTAATGGCAATATTTGCTGATTTCTGGCAGTTCTGAAATCGTTTCTGGTACATTATCTTTTGCTCTGATTCTGTTGAAAGCAGGACCCTGTTGATTTTTATGTGAGCAAAGAAGAGTTCTTTCTTGCTGGCAGAAGGATTTTTCTGTTGTTCACCTCTGTTTGCAGTAAATTAGTTTTTTTGCCTGTGGGTTAAATCTGGTTGGCCTCTTCCAATTTTTCATTTCCTTAGTTGGGAAAGGGCTATAAGTGTTGCAGCCCAGGTAGGTGGTTTCTGTGCTTGTTCCTTTTCTAGGACATCAAAGTAGGTAACAATGTATGTGCAACATTGTCATTAGAATTGAATAACACCGTCAATATATTTTCTTAGGGATGGGTCATGAGCAGTTTGCTATGTTGGCACCTTGCTAGAAAGATGTTTACTAGGAGCTGAGTCTGAAGTATGTTCTTCCCTGTGTTCAGCAGAAAGCAATGCTACCCTCATTTCAGACTGGTTGTGTCAGGAGCTGAGAGAACAAACCAGTGGCTATAAGCTCAGAATTTGAGCTGCATTTCCAGGCACAGAAAGTAGAGACTGGTCTGAAACTTCATACTTGCTTTCAGATGATTTTCAACTCACTCTTACTATACAGAGCAATACCTTCAGCCCCTGCATATGCTCACTGTTCTTCAGCATTAGTGCTTCCAGAACTCTGCAGTGAGTTGGATCATGAACCTAATTTGACTGAAAATGAATATTTGGGGGAGGTTTGCTGTGTTAGTGTGCAATTGCATCAGTTCCCTTAGCAGACTCTTTGTGCAACCTTGGGAGAGCCAAAGCCAGAATTAGAGTGGTAATGAGAAGGAGTCACTTCATAGAGAGGGGAATTTAGAAGTACCTCATTGCACTGGCAGACTGGATTTATGCTGGATTAAAGCAGCTGTGTAACCATGGCCACAGATCTCATAGGACAGCTAAAGGGTTTTACAGGTGCTCTCTCTGCTTTTCTGTAAATACCTGCTTTGAAAAAGAACAGTGCTGCAAGAACCTCATGTGTGAACTTCTGCAGCTTGATGGCACTTTCCCATTGTTTGTATGATAAAAGAAGAGGGAGTTCTGGAGAGATACTTTTGCCTCAACCAACAGTTTAACATTCAGCTGCAAGTCTAAGTTGAAGAACTGTGCCTATTGCCCATCACAGCTTCCCTCTTATTGACTGACTTTCCTGTGCTCAAGTCAATATAATGATTAGAGATCAGTTTTGAATGAAAAAGAGACAATATTCGACCTAGAAGATGAAAAGGAAGAAGTGCTTGAATGTACGTGCAGAACACAGAGCTAGAAGGAATGCTCTGGCAGTCGTTGCAGAGGAGACAAGAAAGAAAAACACAGCAAATGATGATAAAAAATTGTTGATTATCACATTTTAAAGTTGTGAGAGCTCCTTGAAAATGTTGACCCAAGCAGTGATTACACCTAAGAGAAATAAAAGGTAATTACTTAGGAGCTAATAAATCCAAGAAGGAAGACAAAAATAGTATCAGGGGAAAATGTAAAAATGATGTGCAAAGGATGAAAAGACATTTTAAGTCCAGATGTTCCTTTATTAATTTATGGGAAACGAGCTTGCTTTTGAATAGCACTTTGAAAGCTCTCCAAGGAGTAAAAAAACCCTGCATTTAAAAAATCTGGAATTCTAATATAGCTGGGAGAAGTCTTCTTATTAATCAAGTCTCAGAAGGATGTTCTCAAATGCAACTTTGTATTTCTCTTCAAGAATCTCATTTCCAGCAACGCTTCTATTAAAAAAATGGCTGCAATTAGGTTGTTGAGGCACTTACACCACGGTTTATGATACTAGCAGGCAGTATCTCTCTGTGTGTGCTTCACTGTGGTCTGTTGTAGCTATTTGTATTCACTTGTTTCCTGCCTCCTTGTGTGGGTTGGAAGCTGTCTCTGGACAGAGGTCACTTTTTGATTCTGTGTTGCCGCAGATGTCACAAAGCTGGATCCTAGTAGAATCCTCCTTAGTATCAGAACAAGCATAATGCAATTCAAATACCACTAAACTTTGCCATCCTTCAGAGCCTTCTGACCTCTCACCTCTGCCCATTACAGTGAATTTCTTCTGCCATTTCTGCACTACATTTGGCTGCTTTGGACTGCTGACACTCACTGACCTGATTTATCAAAGGAACCAACAGTAATTCCAGTGAGTTGAACATCTAGTTAGAGAAGAGGAGCAGACTAAAAAGTGAACCACGAAGACTAGAAAAGCAGAAAGCAAAATAACTAAATGTTTACTACTGAAAGGAAAAAAAACCCAAAAACCTTGAACGACAACAACCCACTTGATTTTTAAAGTCAGTTTTGTCATAAGATATTAAGCATAAGCAAAAGCTGCATGCTTTGTTGAATCTTAGCAGTGGGAAAGGAATAGCAAAGCATAAAACCATGTGGTGGATCTGAGGATTATTCCTCAGGATAAAAGACAAAGTTTAGGATGGTCGCTAGGCTCTAAAAAGAGTTTACAAGGCAACCTGACTTTATTCTTTACTAGAGCATGGAAGGTACCTGCAGGTAGTCAACGTCTCAGTCAGCACCTTTCAAAAGGTGACAATTTTCTCGGGGTCCTTTGTTTACGTTGTCACATCATCAGCATAGAAAGATCTTGAAGACCAGGGTCAGACAATTAGCGATGGAGTAACTGGAAGAGTTAATTGAGACTTAACGGAGGGAGATGTTTTGATAAATCAGGCTGTTGTTCTTTACTCAGTAGTTACAGGAATTTGAAGCTGCTGGCATGCTAATGCACATCCTTCAGCAGGTCAGAAGAGGTCGCTAGTTTTGTCTAGTGTGCTTCAAGTCTTATGAAATCAAATTGCATCCCTCAGTGAAGTGAACTTAGACTCAACTTCAATCATATTGCAAAGCATGTAGGAAGACATTTTTTCCCAATTACACTTGAATGAAGCCAGCAATAGTTTGGAGTGATGAAGGATTTTTTTTTTTTTAATCATATGCTTGATATTTCAGAATCCTTAATTTCAGTTTTTGAAAGTCACAAGTCACTGTGGATGCTGCACATCATTATCTAAAATAAACACTTCATGATTTCCCCGAGCACATCCTGGAAGTAATGATCAGTTGCTGCCTAAAGAAGATAACAAACAACAAATATTGTACTGTGGAAAGAATGAGGTTTTGCACCGAAGAGCTTGCCCTATGCCTCTTTTAATTTGCACGTTATTCAGATGGTATCTGAAAGAATATTTATTTATAAACCAAAAGCTAAACTCATTAAAAGCACCACCACACAGACAACTCAAGATGTGTATTTATTTTCCAAAATCTCATTAAGCTCAGGTACTTCTTCTACATTTCCTGTCATAATAATGAAGCACGTGCAGAGTTTCTTTCTGCTAACACCGAGCAAGGAATTTTTTACAACAAGGCTTCAAATTCTTGCAAAGAAACCTGTTAGGACAAATTTATTCCCCTTCTCCTTCTGCTGCCAAGGACTTTCTTCAACACCTTGACTGGTCCTCTTGTTCAGATATGAGTAAAACTTGAACACATTGCAAAAGTATGCATTAGTAGTAGTTGGAAGGGAGCATGAGAATAGAATAGAATGGAATAGAATAGAACAGAATAAGCCAGGTTGGAAGAGACCTCCAAGATCATCTAGTCCAACCTATCACCCACCCCTATCCAATGTCTCTTCTTGAATATCTCCAGGGACAGCAACTCCACCACTCCCCTGGGCAGCCCATTCCAATGCAAATCACTCTGGCAAGAACTTCCTCCTAATATCCAGCCTATACCAACCCCGGCACAACTTGAGACTGTGTCCCCTCGTTCTGTTGCTTGTTGCCTGGGAGAAGAGCCCAACCACACCTGGCTACAACCTCCTTTTTAGGCAGTTGTAGACAGCAATGAGGTCTGCCCTGAGCCTCCTCCTCTCCAGGTTAAACAACCCCAGCTCCCTCAGCCTCTCCTCAGAGAGCTCCAGCCCCTCACCAGCTTCTTTGCCCTTCTCTGGACGCATTCCAGTACCTCAATATCTCTCTTGAATTGAGGGGACCAGAACTGGACACACAAAACATGACAAAGGCTTCAGAGTATAAACCTGATCATTGTATTGGTTTCATCTTAGTGTGGAGTGTTTGGTGGGCTTATAGAATTCAAAATGGCACTAGATCACAGAAAGGCAAATTGGCCTTTATTAGTCATGTTCCTTCCTCAGCAACATCAACTTTTCATTGCCCTGCCTGAGACCTGTGTGTGCTTAGCTATGTGCCAGTAACTGCTTAGTAGTGAATCTGTATTAGCAGCACAGGTGCTTGCAAGTGAGTCAGCTCTTCACTACATAGTGTTGCACTGAATGGTCAGAGACTCAGAGTTAAATTTCAGGGTCCCAAATCTTCATAGTCTTATTTTGGAAAAGAATCCTCAGTGATACAGCAATTCCTCTGAAGGCAGCAAGTGAATGTTGCCCTGAGGAAGGCTTCCAGATTGTGTCCCTTATTTTCTGCTGCTCATCTTTAGAAATGGTAGAGACTTCTGTTAGTTTTAGATCTAATTATCAGTTAAAGTATGCTTGTTAATCATGCTCCCCTGGTAAAGTGAGAGGGAATTCAAACTGTGTGGAAGGTATGACATCTTTTTATTTGCTGTGTGTCCTTTTCTCCTGGTGGAGTAAATGGAAGATGAAGTTCACAGCACATTGTCATGCATTTTTTTTTAACATGCAGAGGATCAAAATTAGACAGAGGAGATAAATTTTCCTCCACCTAACTTTTTACCCACTGTCATCTGTGGCAAAACTCCCTTAGCAGAATTTGGCCTTAGATGTCTTATTTATTATTCTTAAATAATCTTTTGAAACCTAATACAGGTCCATCAGTGACTGAGGAAATGTCTGAGCTTTATACTTGACTTATCAAAATAGTTTGACCTATCCTCCAAAGGTTCTTATCTTTCAAAGTTGTTTTAAACTCGATTGACATTTTGAATTCTTCCTGAGAGGAGTAATCAGGCTAAAGCCTGGCAAGTATTAATTACAATTGCAAAAAAGACAAATAAAAGGGTGCAAATTCCCAAATATTGTTTCATTTTCTCCTGAAAGATTCTGTAATTTAATACTAAGAACAACATCAAAGAAGACAAAAAAAAGTGAGATCTACCCTCTCTGATGACTTTTAGAGACATGTTTATGTGAGAATAATATTTATTTTTGGCTTCTTGAGTTCTCTGCAGAATCATCTCAGTGTTCATTTATTATGGTCTTTTGAACAGATGTTTGAAATAGAGATGTCTAATGGAAATGTGTGATTAATACTCAGGTCCACCCAAAAAATCCTAGAAAAAAAATCTATTGTCTGTTATTGTGATTAAAATATCTTGTAGAGTTCTAAGCAAGTTTGCCTGCTTTGATATGACTCAGTTTCCATTGCAGGGCAAGAGCTGTGGCTTAAGCAGGTGGACTTACACTTCTTTATTTTCATTATTGCAATAAACCCTAAGTATTATTTAATAATTACGTAGGGATTAATTCAGCAGTAGGGCTTGAAGGCTGATGAAATGTTAACTTCATAATTTTCCTGGAATTGCCATTGCCATATTCCAAGAACACTTAATCAGAACCATTAATGGCAGTTGCTGATTCTCTTTTCCCAAGGGAAGTACCACGAGCTTCATCACCTTCTGAAGAGTTATGGAAAGAGTTGTGTCATAAAGTAACAGCAGTGTCCTTTATTGTGACCAGCCCAGCATCTCTTCAGAGGTGATGGAAGTGTGCTTCAGCTGGTGAATTATAGAGAATGTGATGAGGCATCTGAAAATTAAGAGTCAAGGGCTGCCCGTGCACGGGAGATGGCTCCTTCTCCTCTAGATTTTACTCCTACCAGAGTGAGAGTGTCTTAGTCAGCCTGTAATAAGGACTTGGTGTGCAGGGCTCATGACCTTTGCTTTAAAAAATGTTTCTGTCTTTCTAGTGATAAAGTATTCACTGCTGAGAAACTATCCTGAGCTTGATGATGAAATACTGCAACTGTCTAAGTGGGGCTGTACATGTCTAGAGGTGGTATTTTTTACAGGTGAATTATGTTACGCTCAAATGCTCCCAGTTGGCCTAATTAAAACTGAGAAGCAGGTGAATGCCATATTTGCCATCCTCGTATTCTCATACTCTTAACCTATGTGATGTGCATTTATGCTTCAATAAAGTTCATTAAGGACCACATAACTTCAAGATAAATGGCAAAAGTGGTAATCACTGGATTATGAACCCATGACAGGATTTTACAATGAGTTTCACAAAACTACTTTGGGTTTAATCCAAACAGTGTCATAAAGCATTGAACGGCTCTTTATACTAACAAATACTGAGTTTTTGCCATGGAGTTTTGTGTGTGAGGTCCTGCATAAAACCACAGCAACCAGAGAAACCTTTTCTCAGGATATTAAACTCAAGAGAATCAGCAATCCCTCATCTTCATCTGTGTGTTTTTCCTAATCTGATTGCTCTCCATTCATATGAGAAGTCAGTTTGGAGATGTGAAAGTTACCATCTCCTCCAGTGAATTTCCAGCTTCTTGTGACTTCATAGGGACATCGTTGAGATGTAGTTTTGTGACATCACAGCGTGTTGATGCAGAGGTTGCATTTTAATGTTGGAAAGAGAAGCATATTAAAGACAATATTTATTTCACAGCATCAGAGTATCACAGAATAGTTCGGGGTGAAAAGGACCTCTGGAGATCATTTAGTCCAGCCCTCCTTTAGGGTTATTCACAGCAGTTTGCCCAGGATTGCAGTGTCTGGGTGGGTTTTGATAGTCTTCAGAGAAGAAGACTCCCCAGCCTCTCAGGGCAACCTGTTGCAGTGCTCTGGCACCCTCAAATGTCTTTGGCTAAGTAGTATTCTTGATTTTAAGACCATCTACTCAATCCCTTACCATACCTTTAAGAACAGATACTTGTCATGTTCTGATAGAGATTTTTTTTTTTTCCCGGGTCTTCTGTATCAACAAAGTTTTAAAAATTATTTAAAGAATCCTTTGTATCCTTAAGTGCTTGTTAGGCTTTAAAACGCCTCCCCCTTCGTGTTCTGTACCTTGGTGGAAGGCAGCGTAGCAAACGGCAAAGGCACAGGCAGGACAGTGACCTCTAATGGCAAACAAGCAACTCGCACGATGAACTGCTCAGACTCTGCTCGTTGTAACAAAACTGCATTTTCGGTAACTTCCCGCAGGGCCCACAGCGAGCACAAGCAGAGCAGAAATCATCCAAGGCAGCATGACAGTTAGGGGCAGAAAAGAACAGCCCTGAACCACTGCCAGAGCACTGACAAGCTGGCTCTTGGTGCTGCCTGGGGAGAAGCAGGTGCATATGACATGGGCACTTCAGGTGTGAGTGCAGGAAACTGCTCTGAAAAACCTGTCACCCGTGCTAGGTCATTTCATCCCTAGAACAGTGTCACAACATGCCGAGTTTGCTCCCTTTCCAGATCTCTGGACAGGTTTTTCCTCCTTTCATCCCCGTCCTGGGAAAGATGTGACTTGGTCACTCTCCCTTCGATGTCAATATTTCCTGCTTGCATTGCCCTGGGCCAGTTCTGTCTTTACTAAGGGGCACTTCAGGTATTTTACAGGAGCAGGTATTGTCCACAGTACAGCTGGGAAACGTGAGACAGTCATTGATCTGCTTGGTGCCAGAGAGAGACAAGCTAGGAAATGGAGCTCTGAGGGCATTCCTCTTTTCCCCTTTATTTTTTTCTGGTTAAACATGGTAAAACTTTTACCATTCTCTGTGCAAAAAATCATCTAATCATAGAATGGTTTAGGTTGGAAGGGACCTCAAAGATCATCCAGTTCCAACCCCCCACCATAGGCATGGACACCTCTCACTAGAACATGTTGCTCAAGGCCTTATCCAGCCTGGCCTTGAACACCTCCAGGGAGGGAGCAGCCACAACCTCCCTGGGCAACCTGTGCCAGTGTCTCACCACCCTCACAGTAAAGAACTTCTTTCTAACATCCTGTTTAAATCTCCCCTCTGCCAGTTTAAACCCATTCCCCCTCATCCTGTCATTACAAGACCTTGTGAATAGTACCTCCCCAGCCCTCCTGTAGCCCCTTTCAGATACTGGAAAGCTACTCTAAGGTCTCCTGGAAGCCTTCTCTTCTGCAGGCTGCAGAGCCCCAGCTCTCACAGCCTGTCCTCATAGCGGAGCTGCTGCAGCCCTCTGAGCATCTTCATGACCTCCTCTGGACTCACTCCAACAGTTCCATGTCCTGCCTGTGTTGGGGGCTCCAGAATTGCACACAGTACTCCAGGTGGGGTCTGAGGAGAGCAGAGCAAAGAGGCAGGATCTCCTCCCTGCTCTTGCTGCAGCCCAGCACATGGTTGCTGTCTGGGCTGCGTGCACATTGCTGGCCCATGTTGAGCTTTTCATCAACCCAGACCCCAGATCCTTTTCCTCAGGGCTGCTCTCAGCTATTTGCCACTCAGCCTGGATTTATGCTTGGGATTGTGCCGACCCAGGTGCAGGACCTTACACTTGGCTTTGTTGAATTTCATGAGGTTGGTCTGGGCACACCTCTCCAGCCTGTCCAGGTCTCTCTGGATGGCATCCCTGCCCGCTAGCAATACGACTGTGCCACACAGCTTTACTTTAATCTTTACTACTACAAATTCAACTCTTAATACAAGTATAGAAATAATAGGTTGGTGACAGTTCTGAGCTTTATATTTGATATTTCCCTTTTGTCTTTATAATACTAAGCAATATTACAAAGTTACCTATTGCTATTTGAATTGGAGTAATGCTCTTATGGTAGATCATGGACAGATGTACTACATATGGATCTTTCAGCACTGATTGCAGCCTGGTGCAGACAGTGTTCAGCAGTGCCAGCACTAACATGGTGTATAATCATCAACTCAAGATGAGAAACAGTTGTTGAGGTGGAATCAGATCAAAGTAAACCAGCACATTACTTCTCCAGTGTAATCCTTAGCTTTCTGGGCAACAGTGTTTGAATTTTTCACTTGTAGCTGTATGGGAAACTGGAGGCAGTTTGGCCAAGAAATCTCCCAGAACCCCTTGAATAGGACTGCTCTGCTCTTCAGCTTCTTTGGTGAAACTTACCCTGTCTCTCAGGAATTTATTCTTCCCTCTCTCTGCAATTCACATCTTAATTGCTCTTACAGTTGGTAGAGATATTTTGCCGCTTGGTGTATTGCATATATATAGGCTGCACATTTTGAAGGCTCTGGGGAAGACAGTTTTAGGTTTGTTACCCCCCTTATTTCCAAGATTGCTGCAATTTTGTGTGTTTCAGGGTTTGGGGGTTTTATTTTCATAGTGTTACAATCTGGTTTGCTTTTATTTAATTCCATGAAGACAGCTGTGACAAAGAATATCAGTTCTGACACCTGATTCCATCAGTGAGATTTTCAGAGTCAGTCAACAAACTCTCAAATCTGTCCCTGAATTATTGATTCTGTGCTGAAGTCAGAAGAGTTTTTATTATTCCAAATTATTTTGCAATACTTTATGTCGAAGATTTCTAGCTTTCTGGGTCAAAATCTTAAAAAAAAAAAAATAACCCAAACCATGTGATTTGAGCCTTAATTTAAAAATGGATCTCAAAGAACAGACTGTTTCTTTCACACATTGCTGTGTAGCTAAGCCACTGGGAACAAGTCAAATGCTTGCAGTAGTATTTAAGGATGATATCTTAAATATAAATAAGGAATATAAATGTGTTAGGAATTGATAATCAATAGACTGGAGAATTATAATCAAGATAGCAAAATTTCTATAGACTCCTTTTCCCTACAGTGACAACAGCAAAGTTACAGGTCAATGTTACCTACCAAAAAGAAGAGACTAAATGGTATTAAATATTCTATGCCACTCCAGATCAGGAGTATTCTGATCAGCTGATTAGAAAGAAATGCCCAAGTGTGGTGTAAGATTCTGAAGGATGGGACCAAAATGTGGTTAGGTTTATATTTAAGCAGTCTAACTCTTCCAGTTTGGAGGAGTCTGGATGCACATCCATAGAATCATAGAATGGTTTAGGTTGAAAGGGACCTCAAAGATCATCCAGTTCCAACCCCCCACCATAGTCAGGGACACTTCCCACTAGAACATCCATCTTCTAAATGTTCTGGCCATGGAGATAAGTACATTCTTGCTGCTGACTTGGGTTAGTATTGCTTCATTTCTTTCAAAGCACATTGACTCTTTACCCTGTTTTTCCCTCAAATGTTCTGTTTTAAAGACACAAAGATGATCTTGCTCTCAAATAAATTCCTATATTTTTGTCTCTCCTTTCCGTGTTGGTTATGTTTTGTGTTCATGTTTTCATAGTGCCTCCACTGCCACAGGCTTGATAATTGTTTGAATAACTGCACCTTTGAGGTGTTCACGAGTGTAGAACTTACTGGCGCCATAGTGCTCTGCAAAGAGCTGGTGACAAACTTTCTGCATGCAGAGTCCTCCCTACAGATTAACTGCTCTTACATTTGAAAGTAATCCGAAAGCAGTTTTTTGAAGTTGTTCTGCAAGTTTAAAAGTGATTTAAAATTTTTCTGTGATAGGAACATAGCATGAACCAAAAGGAGAAAATGGAATTTATATTACTGGAGAAGGTAAAGGAAATGAAGGAGGTTTTTGGAGATGGTGTTTTGGGGAGCAATATTTATTTAAGCATGACTTTATACAGTTTTAAACAGATGCACTCTGCTGGACTATAGCTGATGTGCAACAGCAGCCAGAGGGGAAGGTAGCAAAGTTGATGACTTCCTAAAAGTATTTCTTGGTGAAGCCAGAAGGTAAATTTTAAAAAGACTTGTATGGTGGCAGAGAATATATTATAAGTGTGCTGAGTGTTGACCATTGGAGCAGAAGGGATGGATAAAGCCACGTTTTTCAACTGTTGCAGTAGAGTTCAAAGCAATTGTGGAATTGTCTGTGATAGAGATGATGAAAAATGTGTTTTATTGCTGCTTCCTGGTAGCTATAGTATTTCTTTTGGTCAAAATAGCCATCAGATTACATCCCATTTGAGGCTAACATTATAAACTGAGTTTGAAGTTGAGGAAGCACAAGCAGTGCTATATGGGTCATCCTTGTCCTTAATATAAGCAATATATATTGAACTAGAGTGGTTATCTACGAGTTTTCCAATGTGCAATATCATTTTGGGATAGAATTAAAGTTATTGAATATAATAATTGGGTCCCACAATTTTTTTCCCCCCCTGAAAACTGCTGGAAGACTTAATTTAACAAATAGGCACTTTGTGACAATTCCCCAGTATTACCAAATATACAGTTACTGTTTCATAATCCTGTAAAAAATTGTGAAAGGTTATAGTGTCATGGAGTTAAGTGGAGTTGGAACTTTAATGTAAGTAATTACATTGTGTGCTCCAGTAGTCAGTAAAAGAAGACAGAAATATTCACTGCTGCTCAGCTGCTGTAATCCAGTTCTTTTTAATTTTCTATTCATTTTTTTGCCTGCAGTTTTTTCGTTTTGTTTTGTGGGTTTTTAATGTGTATATTAGCTATAAAGTAAATGTAATAAAGATGAGAATATTGGAAAGCAATGAATGCATTTCTATGGTGCTTTTTCTATCAGTTCACATTTAGTGTTCTGGTTGAAATACAGGGTGGACTTCAAAAGTACTTGCTGGAACGGAGTATTTCATCGAATCATAGAATGGGCTGGGTTGGAAGGGACCTCCAAAGGTCATCCAGTCCAGCCCCCATGCAGTAAGCAGAGACATCCCCAACTAGATCAGGTTGCCCAGAGCCCTGTCAAGCCTTGACTTTGAATGTCTCCAGGGATGGGGCCTCAGTTACCCCCTGGGCTGCCTGTTCCAGTGCTCAACCACTCTCATGGCGCAGAACTTGTTCCTAACACCCAGTCTGAATCTACTCTTCTCTAGTCTGAAGCCTTCAGTGAACAATGTGAAGGCTAATGACTGTGTAGTGTATATGCAATTGCAGTGATCTAGGGATTTGTAAAGCACCCATGGGCTTTTGTAATCCCTTCTGGGAACACCAGTGTGTGCATTCAGCAGTGGCAGAATGAAAAGATGAGGAAATGAGAAACTGCTGAGTATTACCCTGTAAAAAGTGATACAAGACAATTACGGATATTCTAAGTGACCTGACCACTGAGTTGCAATTATACACTAACTGTGGTGGATTATTAGAATTCCCAGTGTTAAAGTGGGCAAAGGGAAAAGCAAACAGGAAAGCATCATCAATAGAACTAGACAGGGACAAGTGAGCATCTCTTGGAGAGTCTGTACTGAAATAGTTGGCTACTTGTATCCTGTGTCTGCAGTGCTGTGGGCCTTGTTCTGTGGAAGCTGGAAAACAAAGAAACCCACACCGAGTTAATAGGTGCAATTAGTGAGAGCCTTAAAGGGATACGAAATTTTGGAAGGTTTCTATACTTTAAAAAAAGCTTTTCTTCAGGAGCTGCCACTCATCACAGTGAGTCTGTGTTATACCTGCAGTGGCCTGTCCAGGAGGCCAGCTGAAACCCCAGTGCACTCCTGCATCCAATTTGACACATTCTTGTGCCACCGTGTGGAACGTTTTGTGTGTAGAATGGTGGAACACAGCCTCAATGTGATCCATATTCCCAGCTGCCCACAGGTCCCACCTATTGTCAAAGTGCATAAAGCTGGGACCTGATTTTTTCCAGGAGGCATCCTCTAAAAGAAAGCTTTAAAAATCACTAAGAAATGTCGTGACTTTAGAAGCGTGTTTGTAGCCACCAAATTATACAACAGCCAAAGACACAAATCAGACACACGAATATTCTGCAGCATGACTCCAGCTTCTAAGTTACTGAATTTGAAAGTCTTCAGGATAGGCACTATGTAAGACAGAGAAAATTAATCTGTGATCAAACTTTTGTGGCTTATGCCTTGAACCAGAGTTTCTGGGGACAGTATAAACTTTCTATGTGAAAGGAAACAGAGTTTGGATTTAGGACACTAACCACTTGGAAGCTTAAGTAGTCTAGATACTATGAAATTCTGCAATTAACCTTAAAATCTGCCTCTGTAGAACTGCAGATTAATCAGTCTTATATCTTGATCAGCCATGAACAAATGATGTAGTGCACTGAACAAAAGAACAGGAGATTCCAGTACAGCAATGGGTTGGATTCTTAGCATATCTATAACAGGAGTTTTAATCCCATAATTCCTCTGTGTCACAAGCTTACATCTCTAGGTCATAGTAAATGATCCCAAATAAATTCTTAATCTCTTCAAAACCCATATCAAATAAGAGGGATGTAGGTGTCTTGTTTGATAAGTATGTATTATTTAGAAGCACTTTTTGCTTAACTATAGACACTCTATGGCACAAAAAGTAGACACCATAATGGGTGATTATTACAGAATCACTGCTGGGTTGGAAGAACTGAAATCTGTCAAAAGCACTCAGGTCTTGATTTTTTTGCGGGTATGAGATTAAGAACTTCATCTGGAACTGAAGAAGGAACTTGACTTGCTGTATCATGGAACAGTTAGACGTGCCACATTGTCCCCGCTTCAGTCATTACTCAGAAAATTAGCACTGAATCACAAAGGAGCCAATGATTGTTTTGTGCAGGAATTGCTTTAGTCACAGGAATTCAAGAATGATGACTGAGGATATTTGGAAAGGTCTTTCTCCTTGTTCTCATTCTGTGATTTAAAAGTTAGTTTGATATAAATGTGCAGAGAATAGCTAACAGCACAAAGTTGGTTTTTTGTTGGTTTTGGTTTTTTTTTTTTTTTTTAATTGATGACATTGGGATGCCACCTAGCATGAGGTAAATACAAAACACAAAGGGCAGCTGTAAGAGGCATCCACGTGATACTGCATGAAGTAAAGTGCTGACAGAGATGTCCCTCTCAGTCTGTTCTGTGCATTTCTGTGCCCTTGAGTGCAAATAAAATGGCATTTTGTGAATGGCAGACATCTTCTACCAGTTCCCCCAGTGGTTGGCAAATTACACCTTTTAGCAGAAAGCAAAGGTATCCACCAAGGTAAATACATGAGTCTGCTTCTGGCCTGCCCCACCTATTAGTACCTCTGAAAGGCCTCTAAACAAAAAACAAAACAAAACAAAACAACAACAACCCAAAAGAAAAAAAAAAAAAAGAAGACAGAACAGCCAGAAACCCAAACAGATTAAAAAGTGGGGTTGACAAAACAGGGAAAGAGGTTTTATTTTTACAAAAATAATTTCCAGGAAACTATCGTAGGAGCTGCAGTTTAAAATACCTGCAGACAATAATTGCATGGATGAAGCACTTAGTGCCATTGGCTAGGGCTGAGTGATAGGTTGGACTGGATGATCTTGGAGGTCTCTTCCAACCTGGCTTATTCTATTCTATTCTATTCTATTCTATTCTATTCTATTCTATTCTATTCTATTCTATTCTATTCTATTCTAATGCTCCCTTTCAACTACCACTATTTTGATATACAATAACTTTAAAATTTGTTGAATTTGGAGGTGGTGCACCTGAAGATTAACACTGTTCAGCACATCATGTCCACTGTGGCTCTGAAGTCAATCAAGTCTGAGTTTGTATGCCTCATGTTAAAGGATGTGTGATGTGATGTGGTTGCTTTTCTGCCCTCTTGAAATGCTCAGATTTATTAGAACTGAGTAAGCTGTTATGTTCACTCTGCTCACAACAGCTCCCTTTCCACTTTCATACTTTGCTGCCATTAACATTAATGGGAGGTGTGCTCAGAGAGAAGAAATTAAATGTCTTAATATTCTTGCATCTGGTAAAAAGCTGTACTTTGAAAGCACACCATTCAGGAGGGGGAATCAAGAATAGTGCCTCCTTTTATATGCTGATTCCTGCTGTAATAAATACAGACTAGGGAATGAAGTATTACAATATCCAACTACTGATGAAAATTTTACAGCTAAACCCCTGGGCAGCATGTTTGACAAAAAATTAGCTGTGTTGTATCCCCAAACCACTATTTTTTTTTCTTTTGTATGGAAACTACTGTTCAAAACTCACTGTGGACAAATTTAGAGAGTATATGGCAGCTTGGGAACACCTCGACCATAAAATGAGGCAGAGTTACTCTGGGAAAAGATGTTCTTTTCCTCATCTGTGTGTATTTATGGTGACTCTATGGTGTTCCCTTTTTCTTTCTGCAAATGCGACAGCAGCAGCATGTTCAAAAACCACCTCCATATCCAAGAGTATAAAGTTAGTTTGGTAGTATTAAATCACTGAATTAATCTGGTTGGAAAAGACCTTTGAGGTCATCGAGTCCAACCTATAAAGCATTGACTGTGACAATATTAGATTCATAGCACCAGAGATCAAACCTGCTGGTTTACAGAGGACAACAGATTAAGCAGTGAGTTGGTGGTATCATAAACTTTGTCTGTGTTCAACACCTATTTTAGAACCAAACACATAATACAACAAGTCAACAGGGCGATCTCAAGAACAGAGTTTAAACAGAAGTACAGACAAGAAGTGTCTTATTCCATTTGAAAGGTAGGACAGGCTGGACAGATGGGCACAGTCCAATGTCATGAATTTTAAAAAGTGCAAGTGACAGGTTCTGCACTTTGGCCATGACAACCCTATGCAGTGCTACAGGCTGGGGACAGAGTGGCTGGAGAGTAGCCAGGCAGAGAAGGAACTGGTGGTACTAATTGACAGGTGACTGAACATGAGCCAGTAGCGGCCAAGAAGGCTAATGGCATCCTGGCCTGTATCAGGAATAGTGTGGCCAGCAGGACCAAGGAGGTCATTCTGCCCCCATACTCAACACCAGTTAGGCCACACCTTGAGTACTGTGTCCAGTTCTGGGCCCCTCAATTTAAGAAATATGTTGAGGTGCTTGAACATGTCCAGAGAAGGGCACCAAGGCTGGTGAGGGGCCTGGAGCACAGCCCTCTGAGGAGAGGCTGAGGGAGCTGGGGGTGTGCAGCCAGGAGAAGAGGTGGCTCAGGGGAGACCCCATTGCTCTCTGCAACTACCTGAAAGGAGGCTGAAAAATCCAATTACTGTTAAACTAATGTTTACTATAACAATTTTGCTGAAGCTAGCCTGACCATCTTTGCAGCAGTTTTCAGCTGACTTCTCTCACTTTCCCTTGCTTGCACCATACATTTTACTGTCCCATCTTGTTCTGTGCCTAGCCTGAGAATCACAGTCAGCTGCAGAGATTCCTGCTATAGACATAATTTTTGTTGAGTTCCCAGAGTACAGCCCTTCACTGCAGCAAGGGAGACCTTCCTAGAGAACAGAGCACTGCAGAGATCAAGAGTATAATTGCTTGGCTGCTGAGCACCTGAATGTTTCTACAGGGATTTTGAATGCCTTGACATAAGGTGGGGTAAAACCTAGGTCATGTTTACAGGGTGTTATTATTCCTCTGTAATGATGCCAGTGTGCCTCTGCTTTCCTGTGGGAATGCTCTGTTCCAGAATAATCCTTTAAATCCTTTATTTTAAAATAGAATGTCTGCAGGAAGGAGATACATGACAATACTTGGGGTCTGCTATTTGTTCTCTGTAGTTACCCTGGTTAATATAACCATGAAGGCAAGATTTTAAACAGTGTGGAAAAGCCAGGAGGGTTTCTATGGTTTGAACTGAGATATCTGAATCATATAAAGATCTTCTCCCCATGTTAGAGTAGGTGATGCAGGAGGCAATGCCTTTTAAAAAATGCCTTCTTGCATTCTCTCACATGCCTAATGTTTGTTTCTTTGAAAAAATCTTACTAGAAAAGCCCAAGTCACACCACTACAGCTGCCATCTTATCTCCCTTAAATCTCTCAAAGAACCATTTCAGCCTTGATGTACCTTCTGGGCAACCAGAGCCAGCTGGTGAGCTTTGACTGTCCTCTTCATTCTTCGCCTTCTTTTACCTCATACTATCACCTAGTTCACCAGGCCTACTATTTGCGATGCATCCCAATGAAGGAAACAAAACCTAGCAGAACAAGCAGCATACATCTTGCAAATATACCCTAATCTCATGCTGTTCATCTGCCTGCATGCTATCACCGTGTACCTGCTTTGCTGTTCACATCTGGCTTGACACTAAAACCTTTTGAGGCAAGACTGGCTTTTATCTTGTGTTTGCACAGCACAGGGGTAATCTTTCCTTGCACTCCAATGACTATCACATGGATTTTCACAATAGTAATGAAGAAAGGTTCTAATACTCCAGAGAACAAAGAATGAGAGAGAGAGAGGGAGAAAAAATAGTTAAAAGGCATGACTGGTGATGCAGGATTCATACAGACAGAAAGCAGACAGATGGAAGAATATGCTGGACTTCATAAAACTCCGCTGGTAGATAATTTGGTATAAATTTCACAGGAGTGTGAATTTATGTCCACATCATTATCAAATCATTCTACTTTGGTATTCACTTTTAATTTAAAAAAAAAAATCTCCAGAAGAGTACATTTATCCCTGGGGAGATATTTTAATAAAGTAAAAGAAAGGGTAACAGCTCTGTCAGTATTCTGTCTGCACTGGTCAGAAAAAGAGAAGGAACAAAGAGATAGAGTAAAACTCTGATCTCATTTTACACTCAGATCTGATGAAGGTTTTACATCAGATGATAAAAGTCGCAGTCATTCTACACAAATACAGTAAAGTTGAAGACTTTTTATTGGCATAATAATGAGACTTTTTAATTTATATTGCAGACAAATAGCTATTCTCACTTAAAAACATCCTCCTGGTGGAGATTCACTAATACCAGATTAAAATACAAAGTAAAATGGGTAGAAAATAAAAATTGTGACTCCTTCAGTGAGATGGGACAAAACAGTTCTTCTAAATGGATCAAAGCTGCTATACAGTTACAACTTGCTGCAGCCAGGAACAAGTGAATCATGTTCAGTTTCATTTGACTTCACAAAACATTTTGGGGAGATCATTTAAATCAGATGAATCCATCTGAACCCAGCTCTTCTTTTTGTCCCTTGTGACATTAGTAAAAAAAAAAAAAAAGAAAAAAGAAAAGAAGTAATGGATTGAAGTAAGACCTTTGCAGTGCACTTGCCAGGGTGATTCGTGCCTTGTCTGGAAGAGGAAGTGCCACAGAAGAAGAAAGTCAGAAAGTCCTTCTGCTGAGCCCACCACACTTTGGAGGATAGCAGTAAAAGTTGCTAACCACGGCCATCAAGATTCCCTGAAACTTCACTCAGAAACTGATGGGGTTTGAGAAGAAAAACTGAGGACAAGAGTAATTCCCTAGGAATTTTGTCACCACAAGAAAATAATGGCAGGCTTTCAGTTGGCTTTGATTAAGTTTTGGGCCAGTGTTTCATCTGGGCATCACAAAACACTTAACTAGATCTGTCCTTGGGAGGATGTTTATAGTGCTGAACATACACTGCTGACGGAAAGACAGACTGAATTAATAGCTGGCTTAAATGAAAAACCTTCTGCATCTTATCTCTTTCCTTATGGAACCTTCAGTGAAAAACTGATCTCTGTAAGGTTTCTGAAACATCTTACGCATTTGAGTCCAGAGGAGGGCCACAAAGATGCTCAGAGGGATGCAGCAGCTCTGCTATGAGGACAGGCTATGAGAGTTGGGGCTCTTTAGCCTGCAGAAGACAAGGCTTCCCGGAGACCTTATAGTAGCCTTCCAATATCTGAAAGGGGCCTACAGAAAGGCTGGGGAGGGACTATTCACCAGGTCTTGTTATAACAGGATGAGGGGTAATGGGTTTAAACTGGCAGAGGGGAGATCTAAATGGGACATTAGAAGGAAGTTCTTTATAGTGAGGGTGGTGAGACACTGAAATGGGTTGCCCAGGGAGGTTGTGGCTGGAGGTGTTCAAGTCCAGGTTGGATGAGGCCTTGAGCGACCTGTTCTAGTGGGAGGTGTCCCTGCCTATGGCACAGGGGGGTTGGAACTGGATGATCTTTGAGGTCCCTTCCAACTGAAACCATTCTATGATTCTATGATTTTAGTGAGGAATGATATCCCTATCAAATTCCATAAAGAAGCTAAGATGCCCACTACAAATGTAGAATTCTCTAGCATAATCATTAGTTTTTCAAATACATTCTACAGAGCCCAAGAAATTTTCCATGGAACCTTGCTTGCTGCTTTGTCCTACTCAGAAATTGTTGGTTACTCTGTTAATAGAGCTAAACAGGTTTGCAACGCTGCAACCTGTAACAGAAACTGTTGAACTCTAAGACAAAAAAACCCGAAGGGCTCTCTCTTATGGTGGCTGTCAGACTGCAGGCCTCAATTAGCTTTGAAAACTGCTATTCCAGTCTTTAAAACTCTCTCTTCTGTAGGAGTCAGGCCCTACTCCTGCCATACCTAATTCATCATCTTCATGTATTCTTCTGAAATGTCTCACTGGCCATTTCAGGTCAGATCTCCTGCACCATAGGTTCTGATCAAAACAACAGAATTCTTAGGTTTTCTTGTGGAAAATTGATTTCTATTCCTACAGCTTTCCATTGCTACAGCTGGAAGGATGGAAGCAGTTTTGCAGCACTTCTCCACGTACGATAGATGTTGATTTGCTCAGAACTGAAGCAGTGAAGTGTCTGCATGACCAAGTGTCCTAACTGAAAAGGAATATAATAGGACATAAAGTATATAAAACTAGGTTGTGTTATACTGCAGGTTTCAAAACCAGGCAGCAAAAATCTATTCTGGGAGACACTTAGAAAATGTGACTGAAGTTATTTACTTAGTTTCTGTCCAGGCCCAAAATATAGTTAGACCTGAGTGTGGCCAGCTCTGCTGTGAGACTGTCTGTAAAAGCAGTCATGGATCAGCTTGGTCTCTGGTATGATTCCATGGTCTTAAACTCTATTAAATAGGTTTTACTCACACACAAAAGGACAGCAGGTAATTTGTGGTATCAAAGCTTAATAACATGCAGCCTTATGCAAGGGGTTGTTATTTCGTGGAAGTGATAGTTGGCACTTCAATAGCTCCTCTGATTTCCAGACTTTTGGTTGAAGCATCTGAAGCAATTCCTTGCTGGGCTGAAGCTGTTTATTGACTGGGGGATTGAGTGAACATGCTGTTGCTGGGAAACTGAAAGGCAAAAGTAAAACATGGCAAGTGGAAACTGCAGGTGGGAATGGTGGTGTTGGCTTTTGTTTTTAACTAAATTTTCTGATTTTTTGCCCCCCATTAATATGTACCTGTTGTAGTACTCTACCAACAGGCTGTTTGAGGAAGGAGATGCTTGGCTACCCTTGGGAAGTTAGAGTGTGGCCAAAGCACAACAAAGTGAGATTTCAAATAAAATACTATATTATTGTTGGAATATTAGGAAAGAAAATGCTGTGTGTGTTCCAAGAGCAAAAGAACTATTTAACTAATGGTTTTATGTTTTCTCAGCTTATTTTGGGTAGATTTACCTTTTCAGTGGTCTGTGATGTAGCAGAACAGACTCGCTTGGGATGGAGTACCACAGTTTTTGATGAGAGGGCTGTCAAGAAAATATCACAATCATCATTCCAGACAATGGTCCACAGATGCTGCTGATGCATAAATAAAACATAACAGAAAGATAGAAAAGAGGGGCAGGAGACATATAAAAATCTGTTTATGTTCCTCAGAGAAGGGCAGTGGTGTTTGTGCATCCAGCTATGGAGCCCTCAATACAGGAAGGACATGGACCTGAAGAAGCAGGTCCAGAGGAGGGCTACAAAAATGATCAGGGGGTTGGAGCACCTCTGCTATGAGGACAGGCTGAGGGAGCTGGGGTCATTCAGCCTGGAGAAGGCTCCAGGGAGACCTAATAGTGGCCTTACAGTAGCTGAAGGGGGCCTGAAAGAAGGCTGGAGAGAGACTGTTTACAAAGGCCTGCAGTGACAGGATGGGGGCAATGGCTTCAAACTATAGCAGAGCAGATTGAGATTAGATGCTAAGAACAAGTTCTTTATCATGAGCATAGTGCAACCCTGGAACAGGTTGCCCAGGGAGGTGGTTGAGGTCCCATCCCTGGATACATTCAAGGTGAGGCTCAACAGGGCTCTGGACAACCTGATCTAGTTGGGGATGTTCCTGCTGACTGCAGAAAGGGTTGGACTTGATGACCTTTGGAGGTCCTTTGCAACCCAGACTGATCTATGATTCTATGATCATGTTTGTGCTAGTGGAGGAAGCATTTATAAAAAGAAGATAGTAGGAGATAATGAAGATGTGAGTTTTCTTTTAGAGTAAATGTGCATATGATGGCTGACATCTTGCTGTGGACTAAAGCAAGATCCTCCAGAGTGGAAAAAAAAAAAAAAAAAGCCACAGAGACTAAAACATCCTGCATGGGATTATAGGATCTGTATTCTGTGATGGCTGGACACCAAGGGAAACCTTTAGTACATACTCCTCAACAGCAGAACCCAACATAAACCAGAAAGCAGTATCTTGGCTTAGAGCCAGCTGAGTTTTCTTTTCATGCCCCTAACTAATATTGGATCTACAGGGAGTGTGTCAATACATTTATTGCTGCATTTGGAATAAAACCAGCAGAGAACTGCAGGAAGGATGAACTTTAATTTTGGATATCCATTTCAAAGATGAAAAGCTTTACTATCTCCTAAGGAACAAACTGACCTAGGATGCTACAGAAACTTTCTTCCTGTGGTTTTTTTTTGTTGTTTTTTTTTTTTTTAATACTTCTATAATACAGAATGCAAAGTTCCATTTTCAGTGGTGGAGATTACAGAGAGAGTTGAGAACTTTCACTTGCAAAGGAATATGTTAGAGCAATTGAAATATACCGTGACATCCTTCATATGTTGTCAAAATGGTAGGCTGTTGGGTTTTGTCTTTTGTCTTCCAACCCTGACTGATTCTATGATTCTGTGATGCTAGGTAGTGTGGGGTCAGCTGGCTGCTGAAACTCATTGCTACAGTGAGGTGATCTGAGACCTGTATTTATGCATTGTGAAAAATGTAGTCTGTGAAAAGTATACACTGCACTGCATAATTAATATTGGAAACCAAGGATGCGACACAGAGGCTGATCTAAAATTGCTTCCCAAATTAATACAAAGATGGATATACTCCTAGATATGGCATCAAGTAACACTGGAGGTACAACTGACTATATAATAGGGGAAACCTTAAAGCGAGGATCATGACAGCAATAGGTTTGGGATTAAAACAAAATGAAAGTGAGGACTGTGCTGCCAAAAAGTTAAACTTGGAAAGGAAGAAACGTGCCCTGGAAACACACTGTGTTTTATACTGCAGAGCTTTATTACAAGGAAATATTTCATTAATGAAGTCTGGGACAGAGAAATGGTGAAACAAGCCAAAGATAACT
The DNA here is from genome assembly GCA_013396835.1 of Psilopogon haemacephalus. NCBI lineage: Eukaryota > Metazoa > Chordata > Aves > Piciformes > Megalaimidae > Psilopogon > Psilopogon haemacephalus. The sequence continues at coordinate 200,578 of VWZI01021471.1, forward strand.
ATAGTAGGCAGTAATACCCAGAGAATAAGGGCAAACTCCTGTCTCTGATGAACTTTTGACATTGATTGAGAGGAATCAATATCTTCCATCAGAAGTCAGTGGGAAATCACTAGGAGAAATTTCCAGATTAGATGCACTGAGGAGATTTACATTTGATGTGAGGAGAGGCAGAGCCTCCTTTAAAGAAAATATATTGTCAAACATGACCCAGTAAATATAAATTAAGAAGGAATTGCTGTCCATCTGCAGTTGCTGAGTCCCCTTCCTGCCAACCTTACCCTGCACCAAAATCAATAGGACTGTTCAAAGGGCAAGGTACTGCACACCATCATGCAGCAGCTTGCTAAAATACATTAGAAACTCTTTCTGGTGGCCTGTTTAACTCATGGAAGGGTTGATGACAAATAACTTAGTGAATACATTTACCTGAAATGATTTTGTTCAAGCCTTACTTGTTATGTAGGGTTTCTATGATCCCCTTTGCATATTACAAATACAACTGCAGCTGAGCTAGCCTAGGCACTCTTAGTCAAACCTTCCACTTCTCTACACTAAGGATAACTGCCAAACAAGTCAGTGAAACCTTATGAGGTCATACGTATCTGGAGTGCTGCCCAGCATATGTACTGCAAGGTTCAGTATGTTGGAAGTGCTAATACATGTAAAATACATTCCATTAGATTCAGCCAAGACATGCCTGTGAACACAGAATGCTGCAAAAAGAAGTATGCGCCAATTAAACCTAGTAGCAAGTCACTTTGGTGTAGGCAGTGTGCTGCTTTCTTCCAGGTGAAAACCCAGCTGAATGACATACCCACAAGTCATCTGCTCGTTAGAAAGCATGGCAAGAGGAAATCTGGCTTGCAATGTGTCTTGTTGGCAAAATGTCCACAGAAAATGAACTGAAGTAGCACAGGCAAGCATTAATGCAAACCTTCTGAGTTCCCTTGCTTTGGCTTCGCAAACAGCACAGCCTTTAGCCACGTCAAGGGAAGCATATCACAAATGTCATCCTATGTGCCATGGGATGTAATGCTGAGGAGCAACCTTTCTGTGCCTTCTAGAAGACCATTTGAAGAAGTTGTTCCGATAGAAGCTGCAGCCAGGCTCAATGCTCTGTCCCCTTCCATGTCCTGTGACCCTGGACACAGGCAGATAAGGGATGCATGTGTTCAGAGAATGGGAGACAAACTGCAGTACCAGTGCTTGGAGCTGCCCTCACTACGGGAGAACCTTGCTGGTGAGGCCTACAATCCAGTTAGCTCAGCTAGAAGAGCGTGGAAACAAAATTTTCAGTGAGCAGATATTTAAACGATAAATATTTGCACTCTATTTGGGGACTTGAAACAGTAGTATGCAGCTTTACCTGACTACTTCAGTGATGGCTGTTAGCCTGTTCTGATGGAGACAGCAAATACTTGTGAAGAAAATTTAATTATTCAGCTACAGGGAATTAGAAGAATCGTGCCTCAAACTTAATAACAATGAGTTAGAGACACTCCTAATATTTTTAGAGAATATTTTCAAGTAGTGAAATTTTTACCAGGGTGTGTAGTCTCTCAGCCTTATATTACTCTTTTAACAGAGAATTCCACCTGGAAGTTTTTGTAGGCAAAAGGTGAGAGAGGAAGTAATACTGTCCACATTTTGCAAATGGAAAATGAAAGAAGAGAGCTCAATGGACAGGTTTGAAAAGTTACTCAGTTAAAATCCCCTGGAGTCAGATATCCAGGTGCCCATAAAAATCTTGCCCTGAGTGACTTGCTCGAGGTCACTGGGGAAGTCTGTGGCAGAACAAGAATTTCAATCAGCTCTCCTCACTCTCTGAATCTTATTTCCTCTGAATTAAGGCATGCTTTTTCAGCTACTAGAGTGCTGAGCATTTCTCATTTTATGAAGCCCCCAATATACTGTAAAATGCATGTCTCCTTTAACTTCCTATATGGCAAAAATAGGAGGTAAAGGTTAACCTACTCATACCATCTAAATTTAGATATTTAATTCAGTTTCCTGCAATAGGACCTCAGAGTCTGTATATTAAGGAAATTATACTGTGAAGAAAGTTAAGTGGTGAGGATGTTCTGAACTGCCCTCTCCAAGCTCCATTGACTGTATGGAGTGCTCACGCTACTGAAGTTGCCTAATGTTAGATAGTCACCTAAAAGGAACATTCATGTGGATCATTTTTAGGAGCTGAGCTCTGTTCACCATCTTCATGTAGAGGTTACCCCATACTATGTACTGAACTTTAATTAGAGTAAGTGGTTCAGTTAAGTGACCAGTCAGATAATTGATTTTAAAAGGCTGTTATCCATACTGTATAAAAGAGATGGATATAAAAGCATAGAATCAGTCAGGGTCGAAAGAACCACAAGGAACATCCAGTTTCAACCCCCCTGCCATGGGCAGGGACACACTACCCTAGATTAGGCTGGACAGAGCCTCATCCAGCCTGGCCATGCCAGGGAAGTGGTCCAAACAACCTCCCTGGGCAACCTGTTCCAGGGCCTCACCACTCTCATGGTGAAGAATTTCCTCCTTACATCCAATCTGAATCTCCCCACCTCCAGCTTTGCTCCATTCCCCCTAGTCCTGTCACTACCTGATAGACTAAAAAGTCCCTCCCCAGCTTTTCTGCATGAACAATTTGAACTCTTTCAATCTATCCCTTAAATGCTCTGTTTCTGAATGAGGACTCTGCTGTAAAGGCAATGGTGTCCTTGCCTCTGTTTTGTCATTGAAGGGGCATTTTACACATCCTCCTCAGTTGTGTTGCCAATGGATCAACATCTTTGACTAATTTACTGAGACCATAATTGCAGCCAGCGTAGAGAGTAAGGGAGGGGCCCTGGCTGCTTATTGCAGGGCTGAGAAAGAGCAGGGTGCAGGCTTGTCTGTCACAATTACATGGTTCCAAAAAAAGAGCTTCCTGACAGGCATTGCTCACAGCAAATTCCAGCACCGGAGTTTGCTTTTTATACATCTAAGTTTTTATTACAGAAGAAATAGTTGAACTTACAACTGATTAGAAAACTGGGTCAGTGAGTCAGAGTCCTGTGTGCATTAGTAAGGTATAGAGAAGTGACATAAAGCCCCCACCTGATCATCTTCTGAATAGAATGGATGAATGTGAATTTTTGGGGAGACGGGTTCAAGGCAGCACCATGAAGTCACTGCAAAGCCACCTCTCTTCGGAGAGAGCTAATGGGCATGTTTGAAACTGCCTGACCGTGCTCAAAAGTCAGCAAAATCACTGCACTGCTAGGTGGGCTGCTGCTCGCAGCGCTGAGATCAAGTCCCCAGTTAGTCGCACGTATAAAAGCTCAGTGCTCCCTGGAGGGAGCTGTCAGTATTATAATTTTAATACCCTGGGATCTGTGCCATGGGAAATAATAAGACATGAGGAGAACAGTTAATTCTATGTAAAATGTCATGGAAAAAGTGATCAGCAGGCTCCAGATAAAAGTTGAAAATTCACGAAGTGAAAGGAATGTCTGCACTCGGAGTGAACATAACCCCCCTCCTCCCCCCTCAACTTTTAATCCTTGTGCTTCCATTTCAGAGTTCCATAGCACTGGAATTCAGAATATCAATACCAAATTTACAGGCTGTTCCTTTTTTTTTTTTTAAATAAAAAAGAAAAAAAAGAAAAAAAAAAGTGCTTGAATCATGGCTTCAAGGTCCTGCCTTCTAGTTTTGTGCTCCCCAAATGGGATGCAGTGGGAGAAAACAGAGGCACACCCAGTTATGGGCATGTGCCAACACCTGCCAGTGTCCCCTAAGTAATGAAAAGGCTTCAGATCGCTCATGCCCAAGTAAAATCATACTCTGACACAGGAGCTACTTCAGATAAAATGATGGTAACCATCTCTGTCTCTCTGAAGCAACATTGAATTCCCTTCAGCTGCAGGCAGAGTATTTTAAGCATCAGATCAGCTACACCTGTTCCTGATGCTTCCTTCTGCCATGGGTAAGCTTCCAGAAGTTTAGGACCTAGTATTGCTAGGAGTTTCCCTGGGGCAGTGTGGCATTGCCTGCCTTGCAGCTGGCCTGCTCTCTAATGGTGCAATCATACTCTAAACAGACAGGTGTTGCAAACCTAAGTGAGCAAGGAGAAATAATAAAAAGGGATCTAAAGAGCTCAGAAATATGTGCAGGAAGCAAAATGAGATTCAGGCTGAAGAAGTGCAGGCTAATATGTCTGGAGGAAATAATAAATTCAGTTCTCACCAGCTCAGTAGCAGTAATGTGAAAGGAATTTAGAGACAACCAACAGAAATGATTAAGAGGCGAGACAGAGAGGCTTCTGCAGGAAGATGAATATCACCAAGTGGACAGTCCTGAAGCCCCTTACTCAGCTAGGTGTGGGTGACCATGCTATTGCAGAATGTATTCCTATTCTTGGCCCAATAAATAATATAATTAATATTCAGATGAAGAGGTAATGAGGGCAATCCGAAGGGAAAGAAGTTTGAAGGTTAGGAGCTGATCAAACCCAAGTGCAGTCAGAGGAGACACAGCATTTCCTGTGGAACGAGCTGGCATCAGGACAGTCTTGAAAGAAACCCAGAAAATTTAAACTCTGGTTTCTTATTCCACAGGTGTTTGGGCTGCTTGTGTATTTTATTACCTAGAAGTGATTCATAGAATTGTAAAGGTTGGATAAGACCTTCTGCCCAGTGGCATTCTAGTGGCTGGAGGAGATAAAGAATTGTGAGTGCTCAGGTAAAAGAATGCAAGGGACGTGTGGGGTTTGGAAACAGAATGTAGAAGCTTCTCTTCCACATGTGATTAAAATGGCCTATGTTTTGTAAGGCATTGCTTGGATGTGAAATGGTCTAAAGAGTTTACTACAGATATACTGGATACCAGTTTAAAATATACCTAAATTGATTCCAATTTCCCACATTAAAGTTGGGCTTTATGAAATGTTTAATAAAACTTAGCACAACGAGCATTTCTATAATCTAATTCACTGAGTGTTTAAAAATTTTAGTGTAGCCAGTAGAAAAGTTTAGCTGCCATGGTCATTGTGTGATTCCAGACAGAAATTTGCTAAATTGAAAGATAACATTTCCCAGAAGATCTGGAAGGTGTTAAATACCTTTCAAATCTTGCAAGGTACTTCATGTTGAAAATTCATTTACAGCTGGTACTTTCAGTATCAGATTCATATATGTCAGAGCTATGTTCCTTCCCATCCCGTGTTTATATGCTTTGTTCTTGATATTTATTTTGTCCCTTGTCATTAAAACCATCACCAATTCCATATGCTTCTCACCACTTTCTTTACTAAGCACATAGACAGAAAAGTAACAGTTGCCATCTTATGGACTGTGAGCTGTTGGAATCTGTCAATGATTCCACTGCCCATACACAGCGTTTCAAATGCAGGCAGCTACTTATAAGTCATGCATTCCTGGAGGATGAGTTCCTAGGAAGCTGCACATCTGTTCTGTAGGTGAACAGAATGGCAGCTAACCTCATGTTGTCAGAAAGGCAGTGTGTTTATTCCCAACCTTTGTGTTTGATGCTTGGCTGTGTCTGGGTGTGGATGATGCAGATGCCATCTTCTGAGAAGTATCTGAAAGATAGGCATGGCTGATTTAAAATCCTTTGCCACAAGCTGATGGTACCTGCTGTTGGGAAGAGCTCCCCAGTAACCATATGTTGCAGTCAAGATAAGCAGTTACTGTATGTCACACATGTTTCAGGTTGAACAGGAGAAGTTTGTGTTTTTAAGCTAGAACTCCTCAGGAACAGCTACTAGATCGCTCACGCTGTCCGGGCACCAACTGTTAGAGGGCATTGTTGCTAATAAACACCAGCAGCTCTACTTTGCAGTAATGCTTCTTAGTTTCTGAGGGATCACTGAGCCAAATAACACAAAGTCCTTGCGTACCCTTGGGTTACAATTCCCTGTCTCTCAGGAGTAACTAACCCCAGCAAGAATTGGATGGGGCTGTGTTTGTGTTGCTATTATTTCCGCTTCGCAATTGTTGTTCTAATTGTGACTGAGCCCTCGGCCATTTGTTAACAATTTGGGTTTTTGTCAGAGGTGTGGCAGTGAATGTGAGTTGTTTTGGAAGAAAACAGTTGGAACAAATTACTTTGATTGCTCTATAGAATTAATCAAGACGCCAATAAAAACAAGAGTCTGGATTCAGGCTGTGATCGCACAACAGTGGGAGGTTGCATCCAAGTGTCTTCGTGGAAGTTTTCTCCATGTTATTCTATGAAGCTGGTCAGAGCTGTGTGTTCATGCTATGGCTCCACCAGCCTCAAGTAAAATGAAGCACAGACTCGCTGAGCAGCTAATTTGTGCTGTTTGTGAGCCTGCAATATCTTTGACCTGTACATGGGGTCTAGGTTCACCCTTTTGCATCCCTGACAGTAGTGCACTTTTCATAGGTAAAATGAAATATTTCAATGCAGTAGGGGAAAAGCACACAAATGAAATACAACCAGAAAGAAAATCAGTCTCAAGGCTATGTGCATGTTTTTAGCAAGTCCTCACCTGGATCTTCCTTTCTTCTAATGCAGAAATATAAATCATCTTCATGATTATGTTCTGGAGGCCTTGAGCAGCCATTAGCAGATGAGAAAACTTGGGAAATGTAATATTCTGCTTGCTCTTAATAAGGAACATAGGATCTGGGATTGTAATGTGGGATGTTCTGTGTTATAGAGGATATCTAACAACCTCCTCTGTAGCATAATTTTTACAGCTACAGCTTCCAATAAAGAGTAGATATTTTATGAATAAATTGTTACTGTAAATATTGCAGTCTGGCCAATACAGAAATTTAAGGATCAGTACTTGGTTGAATGCACTTGCCAACAATTAATGGTGAAAATGGCTATTCTTACTCTCTAATCTCATCCTCTAACCTACTTGATCTAGAGGAGAACGTCCTCTAGTTAACATACAAAAGCAGGCAGATGCTGAGTTGCCTTTAATCTGGTTTATGCAAGGTGTTGTCTTTTGAAAAGGATCAATGCAGCCCATACCAGCTACCTTCAAAGAGCTGACAGCCCATGATAGAGTTTCAGCTGCTAAATGACATCCAGAAGATGCATAGAAAGTGTTTTTTAAATTTGTGTGTGACCAGAATTATCTTAAATGGAATAGTGAACACTGATGAGACCTTGTGTTCCATGAGGTAGACCATCAATCATAGAATCATAGAATGGTTTAGGTTGGAAGTGACCTCAAAGATCATCGAGTTCCAACCCCCTGCCAGAGGCAGGGACACCTCCCACATCAAACCTCATGGCTTTTCATGTTCATAAGTGGTAAATATTACCCTCAACAATAACTTCTCATTTGGTGTATGTCAAGTTTGGGGCTTGTTGAATAAATAGCTCAGGGACCAGCTGAATGTTGTATTTTGCATTCATAGTATTTCTTCGTAATTTTGAGACAATCACCTTAGATATTTAAATGGAGTAGAGAGCAAACAATTGCTTTTCATACAATCAAATCCTCTCAATGGGTCTTTTTACTGGGAGGGATTGTTTGGGGGCTGTAATCAGTCAACAGCTTGTGGATATGTTGTATTTTGATGAAAAGCAGCTTGCCATTTCCTTGGAGAAGGCTGGGAATGCCAGGCTGCTGGGAATGCCAGGCTGCTGGGCTCACCAGACAACATGGCTATTCCACTGAGACTCTGAAACAGGAGCAGAGCTATGGCTGAAAATCAAGTTCCCTATGGAGAAGCTATGAACTCCTAGAAAAGAATGCCAGAACCATCTCCAGAAGGGGGACACCTTCTAACCACAATGCCCTGAACCCTACCCACGATCACATCATACACTTTGAAATGGTGAAGTTCAGTCCTGTGCCACTGTGTCTTGTTACATTTTATTTTGAGGCTTCAGATAAGAAATTGCAGAACAGTCCAGAATGAGAAGCTAAAAATGTTTGCATCGAGGATATCTCAAAAATTATTTTTAGATAGTTACAGAAGAAATTCCTCTCCCACCCTCCTGAAATGTGATCATTACAATAACACATACTGCAACAGAAAGCATCTGTATCAACACCTTCTAACATAAATGAACGGAAACACTGACTTTGCCTATTATTATTCTAAAGGTTGTTAGTACTGCTAATAAAATGGTTCTTGAGCTCCACAGCTAGATGGGTTTCCTGTGGAATTGTCTAAAGCCTTCCAATGCTAACTGTTTTCAATATTAAGAAAAGTATTTGCAGAACTGCTGTACCAGAATAAGGCCACCTTTCCCAGGAAATACAGCTCCAGTTACAGGCGTATTGAACAAAGGCCAATGAGGCCAGAGCAGAGCTCTTATAGACACATTTCCTTGTCGTATGTGGAATGCTAAATTGCTGCTGATGTCCAGCACTTGTGTTTAGGATTGAATTTGTAGTGGGTCACTTACTGCAGCAGGACCAAAAGGATGCCAGCAGAAGTGCAAGAAGGCAAACTCCTGCACACATTTGCCACTCCAAACCTTCTGCCCCACGTATGCAGAGCACTTCATTTGCTCTTGGGTTCTTGTCTCTTTTCCAAAGCCCACAGGCTGCCTCGCCCTTCATCTTCCTGAATTCTTTACCATTTTCTGGCAGCCATCTGCTGTGCCTCAGTCGGAAATGTCTGCTCCTCTGTCTTCATTTTAAAAAAAAACCTCAACACTTTCTTCCAATGCTTTTGGAGCGGAGTGCACACCATAGGCTGTTGCTCACAGTAACCTGTGTCTGTATCTCAGTAGCTGTAGCTGTGTGCAGAGAGAAAACAGACAGATGCAAGATCAGCTTGCAAAGTAGAAAGTGGATGAGCCTCCAAACAATCCTGCATTCAAGCTCAAATTGATTGCTGAACTTTCAGCTCAATTTTAATTTCCCTTGATGCCATATTTTAAAGTAAACATGCAGTATTTTTTTTCCATTGGTATTATCCAGCCTTCTATTACTGCCGTTGCTGTGATGTTCCAAGCAGCTCTGCAGTGTGTGAGAGGTCTCAATATCTGCAGATTGGTTACAATAGCAATCTCTCTGGTCCCTCAGTTTAAACAATTTAAAATGTCATGTCAGGAATGAAAAAATATTAATCATTGAGCAGCTCAAAAGAGTTCCTGGGCAGAAGACTGAGTCTGTGGATTCAGAAGCCTATGGAATTTGGGTGGGCATGGTGCTGAGAAGATAAGCTTTGCCTTGCCTTGAAATCTCATGTCAAGGTGGCATGACCTAAGGTCCTGTGTGCAGGTTTGATTTAAAAAAAACCCAACAACTTAATTATCTTTTCTAGTGAATAGAATGTTACAATACCACGTAACACGCAAGAACATTTGCTACATAAAGGGCAATATTTGGGGGTCACTTAAAATAAGCAAAAGAGTATCTTTTCATTATTATGTGTGGCAGTTTGTGTAAGCAGCATTTAATGATTATAGGAGCGGGGACCAACTTTTTCATAATTAGCCCTATTAGAGTGAAGACCTGCACATGGCTGGCCTTGAATCAAGAATCAATATTTTTGTTGCTTTTCTCAGTGTGTAAGTATTTAGCATTTGATGTGTGTGTTCTCCTTTTGTCGTTTCTAGCATCTTTTAAAATACTCTTTCATCAACATCTAATGTGAAGTAATACCTAAGAAAGGATTGGATGCAGATGTTTAATGTAACTTGCATGTTCTTTCTCTGTTCTGATGTAGCAAATTACCAAACCCTGTAAGAGTGAGCAAATGTTTATCCAAGTGTAATGCAGATTCATTATGGTGATGTTAGATTATGTTCTGAGGTAATGATTATACGCTCCATTACATGAGACTTGTGCTCTTATTCCTGATTTTTCAGCTGACCTACCATATGAGTGTAGTTCTGTCCTTACTCCCTGCCAGTGATTTTCTTACCATGTTTATCATGCCTTGTTTATGTAAACACTAAGATGTTTACAAAAGAGTGAGTCATTTACTGTATTTAACAGGAATCTGTACAATATGATCTGGTCTTGTCTGAATCTGCTTGGCATAACACTGATTCAAATAATTACTTATAATCGTGGCTCTTAATTCACCACAGTCGCCAATAGCACATTTTTTCCTTAGGGAATCTGCACATTAATCCTCTCCCACACCGATATTGTTGTAATGATATTAAAGTTGCAAGGGGCTGAACTGCAAAATTCAAATGTAGTTATTTAGTGGCCTCAGAGAGCTTTGAGATCTGTTTGGTTTAAACCTTAGTAAAGACCAGAGGAATGTGTGTATCGGTTTGGGTAGCTACGCTGGTAACCAGTAGCTCAGGTTGCACTTCAGTCCTGCCTTCCGTTACGGAGGGCAGAATTTTTAACAGCTTGCCAGATATTGCCCAACCTTTAGTTTCTGTCAGGTTTGCATATGGTTTTGAATATTGTTTCCCTTTCCCCCTCCTGCTTGCAATGTCCAATTAAAAACAGAACATCAGTTTCATGAGGAGGTTCAAGTTTGTATGATATCGTAGCAATGCCTGTGCTAAAACGGCACACAGAGGATAAAGCCAGGTGGAACACCAGCAGTAAGCAAGACAGGTGTAACACTGGGGTAGGGTGATTTCTAAACAGAACTGGAAAGGAATGAAACACCTCTTTGTCTTAGGAACCTTGGAAAAGATGGCCTGTTAGGAATGCTTAGTCTAGTCACAAAGAGCATTTGCTCTTCTCTCTTCTCCCATGGAACACGGGAGCTACTAGCTATGATACAGTGCCAGCTGGAGGAAGAAATACTGTCAATTCCTTGAATACACTAAAACCCAACTGTGTTTCCCGTGTCCCTCAAAACCAGAATTGCTCATCTTCTTGACACATACACAGCCAGCAGCAAATAATGCTTGAGTACTGACTTAAGAGTGCATGGAGATGGTATTTGCAACGCTCTAGGAAGAGATGCTTTTTCCATGTGGAAAAAGTCAGATTTGTGTATGGTTTGTGCTACAGCTGCATTTCCACTTTTGCTCTTGATGTATTCAATAACCAGCATAAATTACAGTCAGATCAGTTTCTTAACTCAGTGGGCCAGGAATCTAAGAAACTATTCAGAGAATACCTGTAGTACTGCTCTGAGGTTAAGAAAATAATTGCTACTAGTGGTAGTACCTGAATGGCCTGTAATTACTCCCCAAACTACAATAAACTAGGGAAAATATTTTTGGCATTGTGTGATTAGCTTTTGTAAAGTAGAATAGAATTTGGGCTTTACCTTTGTTGGGAAATGCCTATAATACTGACATCTATAAAGATCCTACATACATTTTATCACTCTTTCTATATAGAAGTCCCATTATTGCTATCATGCTACATTATTAATTTAACTACTGCCAGCTGACATGACAAATATTACATTCCCATGTCAAGCCTATTTCTAAGGCTGGATACAATTCAGAAGAATATTTGGCTCTCATTAAAATATCTAACTGGAGTCACTTCTGGGATCAAAGGAGCCTGATGGCTGTTCCTTAGTGCAGCTCTATCTGTCTGGACACAACCGCAGCAAAGGCAGGTTTTACAAAAGGAAGGTACAGAGATTAAAACCTGATTAGTTTTAAGAATCCTCCCCAGTATCACGCACATAGGTACAGGCATATTCCACAGAACATGTACTTCTTGCAAAACCTGCCAGGCACCGAATGAAATCCCTCTTATGAGGACAGCTGGAGAGTTACGCAACTTCAGGAGGGATTATGCAGATGTGTATGTGCTGTGAAGTTGCCTGATGGATTACTAGCCTGTGTAGGTTTGATTTAAAAAGCAAAAAAAACACTATTCTCTTTTGTAGTGAATGGAATGTTTTCAGGGAGGGCCAGAAACCTGGAGGCTACAGAACTGAGAGTCTGATGTGTTGGCCTACTTTGGTGTCTTCAGCCTGACCAGCAATGAGAGACCAACCACATCTAGGTAGGAGGTGTGTATTCTGTGCCTTGTTTAATGGAAGTTTTGTTCTCAGGATCTACAAAACTTAACCAAAGCTCAGTGTAGAGAGATTATTTGTAATCCAGCCCTGCCTAAATCCTTTTGTAGCACGACATTTAGTGATGGTAGATATTTTGCACAGGTTATTAAACCATAAAACATGAAGTAGACGTTCTATCAAGAACTGCATCAGTTGCAATTAAGAGACAAATGTCATTTTATATACTGCTGCATTGGAAGAGTTTATTCATCTTTGTACTCAGGCACTGCCCAAGCAGAGCTTTGTGCAGCCATCTTCAACATCTCTAAATGGGAATGATAGAATCAAATATGCAAAGTGAAAGGCGTAGCTATTTCTGGTGGCCAGTGGCTCTGTCCACTCAACCAAACCATGCCTTCTGGCTAGAGAAAGCTGCAGGGAGCCTTGCAGATCTGCCATGCCCCTGCAGAAGTGCTCTGGAGAAAAGAACAGGCCTCATGCTTGGAAACACTGACAGATCAGAAATTAAAGAGTTGTTCCTGCTTTTAAAGGTTTCGTCTTTGACACAGAAAAGATACACAGACCGCTTTTGAAGTTTGGTAATTCATGTATAGCCCTGCCTAAAGAGGACAGAACCCAGAACTTATTATAGGTGGAAAAGGTTGTCAGAGAATGCAAAGCATAAGCACTTTGATCACTGATACAGTGTCCTTTATGTGGTATCACATCATTACTGCAAGCATGAAAACAGATCAATAAAAAAACACACACTGCAGTGTGGTTAACTATTTTGAAACTTAAGCTGCCTCCAAGCCCCCACATTGTCTCATGGCTGAGGCAATAATCTATAGGATATCACATTTAGTGGACATACTTCATGTTTGTCACCTGCTTCTGTCTTTAGGGTTTCTTTGCCTCTCTTACTGTGAGATGTACGTTAAATAATTATCAAAACCTAGAGGCTGGGACATGCTAAGCACAGCAGGATGAAATAATTCAAACCCGCATTGCCAGTAGGTAATTCTGATTGTATTAACATCCATCTCACATGAGGGTCACACTCTGAGTTCAGTGAATTTACTCTTGATTTATATGTCTATAGAGGACAGGAATAATCATAAGATACTCCCTGTGATACTCTGGAATCAATACAAAGAAGCAAAGAACAAGGGAGGCTGTTAACAAGCTTTCAGGTCACGAACTGAGTGCTGCAGTCCACTTGTCAGCCATTGCTTGAAAGTGGAGCAAAAACCATCTATTAGTTTGCTAAACATCAGATATCTGTTTAAAAGTGATTTTATTACTTTTGTGAAATGACGAAGGTCATTAGAAAGATCCAGATTTTCTCTGTGTTCCCTTGGGGCACTGAAATGCCTGATGTGCAATTTGCATTTGCTGTACCAAGCCAGCTTTCTACTGCTTTGAATTTTCAGGTGAAAATGGTTTCTGGTTATGCTTTCTGAATCCATTCCCTTAAATTTCCATTGTTGTGAGCTTGCTTTCTTATTTCCATTAACCTGGACTTCCTTAAGATGCAACAATTTTTTTGGTGTAACTCAAGTTTTATTGGTTTCTAAGGCAAACCTGGAGTTTTCCTGCCCAAGTTGGAGCTATGCATATTACAGACTAGACCTTAATGTGTCACTTGAAGAACACACTGAAGAGCAGCCAGAAACATTCAGTTGTTTTACTGCATGTGATTCAGTAATAGCCCTGGGCTTGCTAGAGATTTTCCACACTGTTTTCCTTTGATGGTATTGTGATACAATTTACAGTGCACTCTAGGAGTGCCAGCTCACACTCAAGTAAGTTATGTGCTGGGATTAAATGAAGGCAGGGATGAGATTAAACTGCTGTGCTACAAACGTGGATAGGAATTACTCTGGTCCTTGTCTTGAGTTTCTCTTATTGATGAATGATGATTTCTTATATTCCTAAAGAATCCCTGCCCTCATTCCTTCATCTGAATGAGGGAAGGATTGGGCTGAGCTTCCATGGGCAATGTTGCTTAATTTGTCATGTTTGGAGACTGGAGCTAAAGGAAGTGCAGAGTTCACAAGTTCAACAAAAATTTCCTTTTGTAGGGTAGAAAACGAACATTCCCCAAAGTTTTTCATCTCCTGACTGCCTGAGAAGTGTTTGCCTTTATCATTTAGGCACTGTGATTGTGACCTTCTCCCTGAGTTGGCAGTTCTCACTGAGTCAAATTCCATGAACCTTCCGAGCTTGTTTGACTTGAGGCTGCAGATATTCCATGTTGGACAGGATCCCAGTAATCTGCTGTGCTTCTCCTTCTGTGTTACTTATATACTTAAATGGCAGCTACAGAAATTATATAATTCCTGTGCCTGATGAAAAACCTCTTAAAATACAGGATCCTAGACAGCAGCAAATCTTCCTTAACCTGATTTGTAAGGACTTCTCTGATCAAGCACAGTGCTAACATATGAACTCAGAACTTCTGCCACTGCTTAAAGCTTCAACTCTCCGCTGAAGATGCAATTATTTACAGTGTTCTTACTTTCAGTTTTATGGCTCCCAGAAAGCATGATTAAGGAAAGAAAAATCCAGAAAAGGCTAAATCGCAAATGCACGGCATCGCTCGAGGTGCCGATGTAGGCGGCGAGAAGGGAGAAGTGAGATAGCCTGAGACTGCTGTTGTTTAAAGGAACTAATTATTGAGATAAATTGTTTGTAAATGTAAAGAAAAAAATATCATATGAAAAGTGTGTCTACAGGAAGTAGATAAGGATTACAGGGATCATAGTACCACAGAATCAGTCAGGGTTGGAAGGGACCACAAGGAGCATTTAGTTCCAAACCCCCTGCCATGACCAGGGACACCCTACCCTAGATCAGGCTGCTCACAGCCTCATCCAGCCTGGCTGCAAACACCTCCAGGGAAGTGGCCACAACCACCTCCCTGGGCAGCCCGTTCCAGAGCCTCACCACTCTCATGCTGAACAACTTCCTCCTCACATCCAATCTGAATCTCCCCACCTCCAGCTTTGCTCCATTCCCCCTAGTCCTGTCACTACCTGATGACTTTTTTTTTCTGGGGAAAGATTATAGCACCTGTAATGATTTGGGGGTGGAAATAGGTATTTTTCAGGATTTGGAGATGGAAATTGGTGTTTTTCTACTGTTTTCACTGACCCTTGGCACTGAAATTTGTACTTAGGCAGGTCACTTCCTTCACTGTCTTCCTAACTCAATAGAGCACAGTCTCCACTAGGCCTTCTAGGCATTGCTTCAATACAAATATACAAATAATGATTCCGAGGCTGGAAAATCTCCCAGTCTGTTTTAAATGGATATTTGTTTTTAGTGAAGATATAAATTACTAAGATGTCCCTATTATCGGAGTTGCAGCTGTGAAACAGGCAACTGGGAAGTAGAATTTGTTTTATTTGAAGAGAGAATTGAATCTGAAGATCTCGATAAGGCTTCATTTTACAAACTTCTCATGTTTCTTGTTTGGGGGAAAATCCTGCTTTTTGTCTGTACTCAAATAGATGTATAAAGAAATATTTCAGGTGTTCTCTAGGAGCTGTAGAGCATACTTCTGCTTTTTTCTTGCTGTATGCTCTTTCTGAGTTATCTTCCTCACTATAACAATGCCTAGACTGGACAAGTGATGAATGTTGTCAACAGTGGGTAAATCAGTGAAAACAAGGGGTGTGATTTTTCTGGAGGGGGGAAGAAATCTGCATGGCTGAAAAGCTTCTAAGGCGATTTCTTTCTTGCAGAACAATTTTAAGTATGGCTGGTTGAAACTGCTCCATCGAAACGGTTTCTCAACAATAAATTAGTATGTTGATGAGAAACATGTTTTTCCTCCAGAAATGTTTCTCCTGGAAGATGTTGTTGTTCTCTTCTCAAGAAGTCATGGAGTGCAAAGCCAAAATATTTCGGCCAAACTTGCTAAATGTTTTTCAGGGAAAATTATGTATAGCTAGACTTGTGCTGGGGAAAAAAAAACCCAACAACCAACAAACCCTTGCTTGGAGCCTGGTTGCTCTGAGCTTTCTTTCTAGCTAAAGCCAACAGTGAAAGTGATGCCCCAGAGTGTGACAGATCTTAGGGCCAGATCTAACTTTTATTCTGTCTCCCAGATCTTAGTTTGTTGACTTGCTCATATTTGTAGCATAAAAAGATTTTAAACGAGTTTTGCCTGTAAGGACTAAAGCACATTGATAGGCAAGATAGGAATGCTTCATTGTCACTGCCTGTGCATTTGATGTTTCTGAGACTTCAGACCTGGAAGAGTTATTTTGGCAACAGATTGACAGAAGCAATATGAAGAAGGGCAGAACAGTGTTTGGTTCATCCAGTGACTCGCTTTTCTCCCTGCAAAACAGGTATCTCATAAACTGGAAAAGAACTGGTTAGTAAAAAAGAAAGAGAATTCTTCAAGAGGGAAATCAAATGTCCCAGTCCTAATTAGTTGAAATTAAGATCATTCAAATATTTATATAGGGAAGGCAAGTATTCTGGGAACATGCTGGGATAAATCACATGGCTGGAATATTAATAGCAAGGCAATAAATCTGCAGAGAAAGAATCAAGGTGAAAAGGTAGGGGAGGAGTTGTGCTATTTATCAAAAGACAATGATACCAACAGTTAAATACAGGTGGTTAGGGAAAGAAGTGGAAACAATGAAACTCTCTGTGTCATGCTGACAGAGAAAATGTACAGGGGAATTAGAATGGAATATTTGCTGAGGGCCATCAGGACAAAGTTCCTGAACCAAATACAGAGGAAGGTGAAGAAAATTTGGGTCCATCTGCCTAGTTCTGTTACTTTCTTCCCTGAGTGCAAACTCACATGTCTGTGGTTAGGTAGGAACTTTGGGCCACATGTAGAGGGAAGCTGAATCTGTGCAATCAATGAACCTAACACCTAACAATGTGTCCATGGCTGGTCCTTATGTGACCAGCATCTGTCAAAAGAATCTCTGGCCTGTGCCATTTGCAGGCAGCCTGATTGTTTTACCACCACAGGCTGCACACTGACACATGGAGCAAGGTTGGGAGCAATGTCTGCTGCTCTGTGCTGTTTTGGAAGACTGTACACTTGAATTTCAGATAGCTAAAGTGGAAGTTAAGTCCTAGGTCCAACAATGACAGGCTTTGAAACCATAGTCTTAATGCTTAAGTTCTGCCCTTGAAGCCCCCGAAGCTCCAAGGTATGTCCTATGTTGTTCCTGTTCCACTAGAATCGTCCAAGTCTTATGAGAACCTCGCTGGGCAGTCTGAGCACATCTGGTATGGACTGAGGAGCTGGTTCTCATAAATCTCAGGATAAGCAAGCAGAGGATGCATCCCTCTTTTCTTTACAGCCAGGCAGGAGCTCTGCTGTTGTATGCAGAGGTTTGTTAGTTAACAGATGAAGATGTACACTTTTTTTTTTTTTGGTAATATTACCTTATTTCTTACTCCAGAAATCAAAATAACTGGTTTGGGTACTGCTGCTTTAGTTTCTTGTCCCTTTGTTTTCCTTAAACTAAAACTATTTCTTTGGCACTTTCTTTCTTACCCAAGGAGTGGAAGTAAAATTATTAAAATGAGCTGGTTATTTATTAATTGTTACATTGGTCTACTTTTTGTGTTATGGATTGTTTTGTTACTGTGCCCAGGTAAAGGAGTGGAAAGGCAGAACTGTTCTAGCTTTAGTTACTGCTCTTTAGCATGCACTGCTTCAAAATCAGCTTTAAATGCAGAAGGGTTTTTCTAGGTAGTACACAATACTGCCATGTAATGGCAAAAGGCTTCAAACAATAGAGAGCAGAAGATGTCAACTGTGGAAGAAATGAGCTGGCACACTGGTTTCATTTTTCTTCTTTATGTATTAATCTTTATAATGCTGCACAGTGACAAAGTGCACATGCAAGTTAAGGGTGGAAGTGAAGACAATGATCTATGTAAGAAACATAATGCAGGCAACACTCAGTGCTTCTACAGGAAGGTGTTGTTCTCCCCTTAAGGAGGTCAGAAATGAGAACTCTTCGTGCTGGGGAACCTCTTGCATAAGAGCTTGGGCTGCTTTGGGTCATGCAGGCTCTAAGCAGAATGAGTTGCCTGTTCTGGTGATGGTGTGTCCTTTGGAGAAGGCACAGTGCCGCAGTCCAGCATCTCCGCTGACACAGGGAAAAGGCTGATTTTCCCTTGAAAACAGCACGAGGTCTTAGAAATCTCAGATCCAAGGTTTCTCTTTGCAGTGTACAGTTCTATGTGGTTTGAACAGTTTCATAGCAGTAGCTGGTGATTTAAGCTTAGGATCTTTTCATTTTCCTAAGCAAAATGAAATGTTGAGAGAACATTTCCACAGGAAAGGTCTGAGCGCAGT
Source organism: Psilopogon haemacephalus (assembly GCA_013396835.1). Taxonomy (NCBI): domain Eukaryota; kingdom Metazoa; phylum Chordata; class Aves; order Piciformes; family Megalaimidae; genus Psilopogon; species Psilopogon haemacephalus. The sequence goes on from VWZI01021471.1 coordinate 218,812, forward strand.
TTGTACGGATGTATCCTAGCTAGAACAGGAACTGATAGCACAAACTTGCTACAGACAAGAAGATCTGTAAATCCAAGTAAATACCCAGGCAGTCTGTGCTGAACTCCTGATCGGTTCAGTTATGGTGCTGTTTGTAGCTCAAAGTAGCTTGTTTAAAGCTACTTTGGATATACAGCATAAGCTGCTAGTACACCTATCTTCAGATTGGGTATTTTCAGGACACAGAGCATCATTTTCTATTCTCTATATGCCTGTCTCCAGCAAAGGCAAACATCTGTGTGGTTGCAGTTGTATTTGGCAGCAAGATAAAGATATCCTCGGATCAAGCTATCCAAGCACAGTTGCAGTATCTCATCCTCCTCCCTTTGATCCGGTGAAATAAACATGAGGAGATTTCATTCACATCAATTAATTTAGAGGTTTGTGGACAATGAGTAAGTAATGCAGCAGAATCTACATTTCATGTTGAGGGTTTCTAGTTCATTCTAAAGCAACTTGGAGCATCCTGCTGGAGAATGCCATGGCAAGGCCCTGCTGTGAAGATCTGCCCATGTCAAGTATCCTGGGCAAGTAGTTTAGGAAATTGGGAAGAACTGGTTTTAAGGAGGGTATTCCCCTGAACTTCCCTGCTATAGTGGTGTAAAAGCAGCAATGTCAGAACTTCTCTTCTTGAATTTCACTCTCTCATCCAGGCTCTGCAGTGGTTGGCATGCTTTGGACCTCCTCCTCAGGGTCAAACAGATCCACGTCTCCTCTGGAAGGATAATGGGCGCATTGCTGCGCCATGTGGCACATCCACAGTTGGTCTAAGTTGGCATCATAAACCTACTGCAGAAAATCTTGGCTCTGTTGAAGTCAATGGCAAAACTCTCGCTGACATCAGTGGGTGATCAGGATTTTTTCCAGCCAGTTCAGTGGAAGCACAGCTTTTCCCAATTGCAGGTCTGGCTCCATTGTTTGACACTTGTTCTCAGCTTGGTTTTGTTTGAAATTTTAAAGGTGGTTGTAAACCAGTTCCACCAGCTCCTGGAGCTTTTTGGTCTTGACCCCATGTGAGAAGGTAATAACATGCACATAGAACTTGGTTTCAATATAGAAATCACAGAATCACACAATTGTCAGGATTGGAAGGGACCTCAAGGATCATCCAGTTCTAACCCCACTGCCATGAGCAAGGACACTTTCCACTATACCAGGCTGCCCAGAGCCCCATTCAGCCTGGCCTTAAAAACATCCAGGGGTGAGGCTTCCACCACCTTCCTGGGCAATCTGTTCCAGTGTCTCACCACCCTTCTGGTGAAGAACTTATTTCCTAATGTATAATCCAAATCTCCCCTCCTCTAGCTTGGATCTGTTCTGGTGCTATCACTACCTTACACCCTAAAAAGTTCCTCGGCAGCTTTCTTGTAGCCCCCTTCAGATACTGGAAAGCCACAATAAGGTCTCCTTGGAGCCTTCTTTTCTCCAAACCGAACAACCTCAACTGTCTACATGAAGGCAGTTACCAATTCTTTTTGTTTACATCATTACATTGCAGTACAGCTGTTAGCCACATTATAATGTATTTTCTAACCCCCATTATTTTAAAGAATAAAAATCCATCTTAATTAGTAGAACTACTGCCTGGGTTGTTTTGTGTTTTAATAATATGCTCTGCCTCCTTATATTTTTCTGGATGCATCATATACAAATAAGAACTTTAATCTCAAGTATCAGGCCAACCCTTCTCCCTTTCAAGTTTATGAGCAGAAGTTATTTCAATTTGAGCAGGACGGGATGGATGGAACATAAAAAAGCCACATCATCAGCTTAAAATACAAGTCCAATAAAAACGAAGTTGGAACTTTACCAGCTGTGTACTGATGAAAGTATACGAGATGTTAAGTAAGAGAAGCTGCTCAATATGGGCTCACAAAACAAAACAAAACAAAAAACAAGCCAAGAGAAAAACAAACCGAAAGGAAGAACCCAGGGAAGCCTGCTGCAGACAGCAGTCACAAGCAGAGGTCATTTGAAATGATAAGTAAAGGGATGTTTGAATGTTGTGTACAAATTGATCTACTCCATTATTCAGAACAATCTTTCCCTTTTTATCCTTAACCTAAAAAATGAGAAAATCAAACCAGAAGAACAAACAAAGCAAGCAGAAAATCCTGTACTGATGTAACTGATCACTTCTGGGGTCCATAAAACCTAGTCAGTAGCACTCAGCAGTACTAGCCAGGGGTTGCTTTCCTTCTGTACTTCTCAGTTGTGTCCAGAACATAAGGGTGGAAGGTCGTAATTGGACTCTTAGTCAGACAGGAGCAAAAATAGTCAAGGATACCCAGGAAAATTTCTTGGCAGAGGACCAGATTCTTGCAAGAAGTCTCTGCATGCAAATTTCCAGAGAGATCTAACACATGCAGATACAGCCTGTGGTAGAGAAGACCATGGAGTGGTGAGGACAGTCAGAGCACAAGGAAGGCCATGAAGATTCTGGAAGGTTAAAGTGATGAAACCAGCAAATGATCCTGATAATGTAAGAGCTGAGTAAATATATACATTATCTGAAAGGAATAAGCAGCATGGCATCTATCCTGGCCATATGGAAACAAATAGAACTTGTTTTTTTCCATAAAGGCCAGTCTTGATTATTTAATTACTTTAAAAAATCTTCTTCTAGATCATATTTATAGTATTCCTGAAAGCTTTCAGGGTCTGTCTCTCCATTTGCAGATATTTATTGTAAGATGGCTTTGCAGCAAGTAATTTCAGTCTTATTAGGGAATAGTCCGAACAATTTTCCTTGTGAAATGGCTGCTTAAAGTAATTTATTGGGTAAGACGAAGATACCTGATGGTTTGCCAGTGTTGGTGGCGTTTCTTCCATTTGGCTCCATGCTTTCAACGGGAAACCAAAGACTCCCACTGAACTCGTGCCCGAGGTGCCTTAAGTTTGTCTAGCCTGGCTCTGGCGTTCTTTGACGACCAGTTTCCGTGTCAGCTCACGGACGGGCGCCGGGACCGCGAAGCTCATGGGTTTCAGTTACAGGAGACCACCGCAGCGCCCCCGGAGCTCCCGGGCCCGGCGGTGTGTGTGTGCGGGGAATGTGTGTGCGTACCGGGGTATCTCTCTATCTTTTTACTCCAAACAGCTGTTCACCAACTCCCAGCACCCGTCCCGACGCATCCCCGGGGACGGGAGGGTCCCAGCTGGGGAAGCCCGGCGGGGCGCGGGGCCGTCCGTCCCCCGTGGGCGGTGCGGCGGTCGGGGCTGCCCTGCGGGGCGGCAGGGCGGGCAGTCCCCGCTCTCCTCGGCCCGGCTGCGCCGTGTGGCAGCGCCTCTGTCAATCAGCCTGACTTCACTCCTGCACGCCCTGTGTTTCCAGTATTATACCCCCGCCGCCTCCTGGTGTCTCTGCTTCGCTGC
>VWZI01021471.1:229272-309615 GCA_013396835.1 Psilopogon haemacephalus
CTTTGAGGTCTCTTCCACCTAAACCATTCTATGATTCTAAGCACAATAGAGTGGCAGAAGAAATGCAAATAATTCCTAAATCTAAAAGCCATTCTCTTAGAAAACAGCAGGTCCTGCTCTGCAGATGGTCAGAGAGAGATCTCCATTATTCAGATGGGATCTCTCCATGGTTAAACCAAGCGTGTTTGTAGAGCTTAGCACAATCAGCCTAACGGCACATCCCCATCCGCATCCCCATCCCCATCCGCATCCCCATCCCCATCCGCATCCCCANTGGGAGCAAGGGACTTGGCCCATCCGCATCCCCATCCCCATCCCCATCCCCATCCCCATCCCTCTCCCTAACGCCGTCCCCATCCTCACACATGACATAAAAGATCCACACTGCCTGACAGAAAGCAGTGGAGCTGTTTGGATACCTAAACACTTTAGCATATCAGCATAAAGGGCAGAGGCTTTGTTTCCTAAGCTCTTTGCTGGGTTTCTGCTGTTGATGTGCCTGGCCAGCACTTGCCTGGTTGGACAGCCCCTTTTGCTGTGTAAATTGCACAGACTACCCTTTTAAAAGTTCCAGTCTGAAATGCAGAGAGTGTAAACACTGTGATCTAGCCTCTGACTGGAATAAATTATCCTTATTTTGCTGTCCTGAAAACAGACTCTATCAGTAAGTACTATTTTTTTCCTTTTGGATCTTCTGTGCATGGATCTATGACTCTATGATCTTCTCACCTACTTTTTGTCTGAGAGCAAAGCCATTTTCTAGATCATACAGGTGGACACCATCTGGACAGAGTTTCCTCAGGCAATCAAAACGTGTGTCTTTGTGGTATGTTGTAGGCTGTTGGATTAAAGAAAGGTATTTCCTTCTGTCCTATTTGACCTGGTGTTGCATTGTCTTCATGGTAGTAGTATCTCAGCTGTACTTTCTCTGACCACACAAGGACAAAATTTCCAGCCAGGATATTAAACCATGTAAATCCAAGAAAATGTGCCTAGTGTCTCCTTCTACCTTTCTGTTTTCACAGAATCACAGCATGTCAGGGGCTGGACGGGGTCTTGAAAAGCTCATCCAGTGCGGCCCCTCTGCCAGAGCAGTATCTCCTGTACCAGATCACACAGGAATGCATCCAGGCAGATTTTGAATATCTCCAGAGAGGGAGACTCCACAACCCTCCTGAGCAGCCTGTTCCAGTGTTCTGTCACCCCTACAGTGAAAAAATTCCTCCTCATGTTTAAATGAAACTTCAGTGCCTCAACTTCCACCCAATGCCCCTTGTGCTGTCATCAGGCATCACCCAGCAGAGCCTGGCTCCAGCCTCCTGGCACTCACCCTTTACATATTTATAACCATTGATGAGGTCACCTTTCAGTCTCTTCATCTCCAAGCTTCAGAGTCCCAAAGATACAAAGACAGTAACTAATTTTCCTAAGGTCAGAATTAATTTCTGGGGTAAGCAGAACACTTATTTAGAGAAGTCTGCCTCTCTTCGGGTTCCAAAGGTGTGTCCCTCAAAAACTGCAATTAGTGTGCTTAGATACCAGCTCGTTGCTCCCTCATGGTGCAGCAAGGGGTCCCAGTATCCTCTGAGAGTCTAACAGTGCAGATTCCTGCAAGTGGCAAGATATTGCCACAGTTTGAGTTAATTCCATGTTTGCCTTTTGCTGCAGAAGTTTGGAAAAAAAAAATTGGCTCAACCAGAATTCCAGCTGTTGAAGAAGGACTTATTTTTTTCCCTCTACAGATCACACCAGTATTTTATTCGACCTACTTCTGAGCACTTTTTGTTAATGGTGACTGTTGCTTTGTAAGCAGGTCATGGCATTACTTAATTGCACTCTAGGACGTTTCTCATACTGGGTCTGATTAAAATAGAACCATGGAGCAGGTCTTCAGCCTCTTGTAGGGGGTTGCACAACCTTGCATTTGCTTCCCATGAATAGCTCTGATGTGCACACCCTCTTTTAAATTTTTTTTTCAGATCACCTTCTCCTTTCATTGCTTTCCTTCTTCCAAAGTTTCAGCAAGTTTTTTCCCTCTCTACATCTGGTTTCTTTAGCCCCTTTATCTGTGTGTGTTTTAAATTCATCTTTGTTTGCAGTGCCTTGGCACAGCGGGCTCCCAGTTTTAATAGTCTGCAAAATGAAAGGCCCACATTTCACACTCTATTTTCAGCACTGTTCTATTAAACTGTAACATTGAAAAGAAGAGTGTCCTCTTCAAGCGCTGAGGAGCACGTTGCTTCCTCATCTCTAAATCACAGCCTCTGCTATAGATCTTCTGAGTTATTTCCAGGTCTCAAAACGTCTGGTGCCTTCCTCAGATCTGGAGTTCTTGGGGTCAGAAGTGTGAATCTCAGCATTAATTTTTTTCCCCCTAAGTAACTACCTTCTGTTTAAAGTGAGCGTTTTAAGTAAGAATTTCTCTCAGGAAAAAGACTCAAATTGTGTTTCTTGAAGTTTCAAAAAACACCAGGCTGGTGACGATCATCTCAAATATGTTGTTTTGAAGGTGTCATTTTACAGTGCAGATGAGTCTCCCTCAACTCCTCACTGCTGCTGGGAGGGGTAATCCTGCTCCCTCGGCTGCTCCCTGTCCTGGTCTCCCATTCCTCTTCTGCTTTGGCACCCTGCTTGTCTTAGTCCACTGTGTGTGAGTGGCCAGACCAGTGAATTACTGCCTACCAGTTTAGCTGCTTGAACTGGTTCTCTGTGGGGTGAGAAAAGAGATCTTTATAGGCAGAAGGATGAAAGTGGGAATGCCCTCAGCTGGGCTCAAGGAGAAAAGTCAGATTGCTCCTTTGGTAACAGATAGACTCAAGCAATTTTGTAAAACCACATCCTTATTCTCACGATTTTTGAACTGGGTCTGTGTAAGGCAGATTGTCTTGTGCCTTTGAGCATCAAAAGTTGGAACTGCAGCTTTGGACAAGCCTACTGTTCTGCTCTGTGGAAGAGGTGGATGATGGCTTTGTGCTTCATAGCTCTGCTTGAGATTTTTATTTTTTTTTTGTACTTAGCAGTAAAATTCCATCTCCATGGGAGGGGAGTGTTATGGGATCAGAGAAAGGAGTTTGCTGACACAGGGAGGAGAAGTGTCATTCTGATGGTGGAAGGGAGGGTGAGAGAAGCAGGGAGAGGGAAACTCAATTTGCTGAATGATGAAAGCAAAGCAAGAGATGGGATCTCTGCTTCTGTGTCTGCTGGTGTCTGCTACATGGGCTGGCAGCCCCTCAAGTGGGGAGCTTCAGTCACTGAATAAGGTAACCTCAGTATTCCTTTCGGCTCTCTGATCCCACAGAGAGAACCTTCCCTGATCACTGATTTATATGCTTTGGTTTTTCGTCTGATTCCTTGTCACTTGTAGGACTGTACCTACTGATCTGTTTGTTTTCCAAACCTCTGCCATGCTCAAAGTGAAATCCCATTTGTACAACTTGCTGTTGCTCTTTGGTCTGGCTGTCCTAAGTGTGGTAACAGTTAGCAGCCTTCTTTTCAGGCTGATCTTCTTTCTTATTCTATTTATATTGATTTATGTCAAACGTATTATTTTGCCTCTTTATTGCTGCACTTGTGACCTTTATCTTCAATGTAAATAAATACAATTAATTCTTCACTTGTGCAGCTCTCCATAGAGAACACAGAGGCTGAATGTGCCTAGGGTCTGTGTTAACTTTCTGACTTTTATACCTGTAAAGAACAATATTATCACTTTTGCTGTGGTGAGCTATAAATAAATCTACTTTAGCTTCCTTTCTACTGTCATTCCTTTTAACTTTTCTCGTAGTTGCCGTCTCTATGCTTGAATTGCATTATATGGTCAGATCACTTTTTCCCAGCATTTAACCTCTAGCCCTGTGGACCTCAGGGGACAGACTGCAATCTATTTTCTACTGAAATTAAGCATGGAAACTACTAATCCTGTAATGAGAAAGAGTCACTGAACATCATTGGTATCTTCACGGATAGGAAGACCTCTTCTACCTGTAACTAGATAAAGGTAACTGAATGTATTTCAGTTGTTTCTCTTTACTAGGTGTATTGACTATAGATAGCAGCTATTACTGCCCTTTGATGAAGGTGAACTCTTTCTACAGGCTTCTGACAGTAAGAAAACTAGCAGGAAATACCTGGCATATGGTCAACACTGACACTAGTCTTTAAAAGACGCAAAAGCAAAGTATCTTTCTGAGGTTTTAGGATGGCACCGTGCCACATCTTGGTGTAGACCCTGGATCTTTAAGCCTTCATTAATGTGTTTTCTGATTTACTGCCAGTGTAACAGTAATGAAGTTGATGTGCATGAAGAAGAAGCTGCATGGCTGATGAGCAGGTTGGGCAGCAGCTTCTCCTGACCTTTCTCCTTTTACCCCATCACTTATGGTATGTACAAGAAGCAGTCACTGAAATATTAGGAGTGACTGAATTTGGTATGCAGTACAGTATGCTTCTACAGAACAAGGAGGAACAGTCTCAAGTTGTGCTGGGGGAGGTATAGGCTGGATATTAGGAAGAAGTTCTTCACAGAGTGAGTGATTGGCATCGGAATGGGCTGCCCAGGGAGGTGGTGGAGTCACCATCCCTGGAGGTGTTCAAGCAAAGATTGGATGGGGTGCTTAGTACCACTGGATAGGGCTGGGTGATAGGTTGGACTGGATGATCTTGGATGTCTCTTTCAACTTGACTTTATTCTATTCTATTCTATTCTATTCTATTCTATTCTATTCTATTCTATTCTATTCTATTCTATTCTATTCTATTCTATTCTATTCTATTCTATTCAAGAGCCCCAGTGTGTAGATCTCTCAGCCTGCTCTTTCTCTGCTTTTGTCCTGCTTTCTCCCTCCGTGCCCTGTGGGACAACTTCCAGCATGTCTAGTGGAGCTCTGCACATGTATTAGCCTCCTTAGGCAGATTCATCCTAAGGCACCTTCACACTGCGCACCCAGAAAGACAGGGACTGCAGATTCATTGCTACTCCTGCACAGTTTAGTCCACAGGAGGAGTTTCTTTCTCAAGCTGTGCTTCTGAACATGTGCTTTTTGGCATGATGCAGTATAGGATGGAGAAAGACAAAATAATACAGCAAGTCCAACAGGAAAGAAAAGCTCTATTTTCTTGGGAGTATTTGAAGAGCTAAGCACAGTAATAAATCATTTAAATTGTAATACAAATACAATAAAATGATAGAATTTAGAAGGGAAGAGGGGGAAGCACAGATTTTCACTTTCTGGTATTTCCCCCCACATGCAAAAGAGAGAAATAAAATCCAATACTTGCCCTAAGCAGGTGCTGCACCTTTCATGCTTTACCATGATCCCAAGGCTGGTGCAAGGGCAAGTATCCATGGCCATTACAGCAGCTGAAGGGCAGAACCATTCACAGACAGAGCCTGCACTTAGTTGGGATGTGGAAAAGAAGCCTGCAGAAAAGGCAGAGATTAACTCAGGATAGGTGGCAGCACAGGCTGTGGTTACTGTTTTAACAGAAGTTTTGTGTGTTTTAACTCGTGGGGTTCAGGTAAGTAATGTTCGTCCAGCACATAAGCAGAGGAGTATACTTCTTGATTCTTCAGAGCATTAGAATTGCTGGGCTTTTCTCTTTCCCCAAGCAGAGGAGCTGTGGAAGGAATGTGAGAGATGTTGTTTGGAAAGCATCCTGCAAACCAGAATGTATTTAAAAAACAGTCTTTGAGAAATAAATCACTACCTGACGATGAAGACAGCTGAGCTGGGCCAAGAGCCTTTCACGTGCCAGCTCTCTCATGTGACAGCAGTTATATTGGAAGCTGCCAGGCTTGGAAGCTTGCAAGGCTCAAAATATCTTCAAATCTTCATATACTTAAAGTAATAGCTAGATAAAAAAAAAAAAAAAAGGGGGCTTTGAAACTTTTCAAAACACCTCTCTGTAGAGCAGTGTGAACCCACCTGAGGTCACAATTTTTTACCTGTTGAGGACAAACACACCCCTGCACCCAAAAGCACAAAGTTTACAGCATCTCAGTTCAATACTAGCGAAGAGCTTAGGGATGAAGAAGTGTTAGGGATGAATTTGGAGGGATTTCAGATTTATAACAAAGCTGGAAATCAGACTTTCCTAATAGTTTTAGTCTTCATTGTGAAAATGGCAGCTCCACCATTCATCATTAAGCCCAAATATTTAATCCTCAAGTAAATGCTGGAGGTGTCGGTCAATATTACATCTGTTTGACAAGTTATGGCACGTTAAGGCTGACATAAGCACCAAGTACAAAAATGTGACTAATCAAAGGGTGAGTTACTACTCTGAAAGAGGAATATGAAGCTCAGTGTGGATAAGTAATAGACAAGCAAAGAAACACCAGACAATTTACAAGATGTTTTGAATTAACTTAAACTCTGCAGTAGGAAAGGGTAATGAATTTACTATGAAAATAAAAGTTGTTGGTTCACTGCAGTCAGACTGAAGCCAACAGTGATCATACACATCTTATAAAGCAGAATAAAACTGCTGAGCCTGTGAATATATAGTAGAATCTTGCATTCATCTCAACAGAGAATCACCCAGAAGAAAAACAGATCTATTTTTATGTCCGGCATAAAGGCCTGGGAGGTCCAGTGGCAAGTAGCTGATCTTTGGGTTTGTTCCAAAGCTCGTGAGCAGAGTTTAGTTTCACTGGCTTCATCTGGCTTCATGGGCAGGTTGATTAGCAAAGAGTATGGGACAAAAATCAGGCCGTGGAGTATTCCACATCATAACCTTGTCTTTGACCTTGCTTTCTGTCTGCTGGTGTGGAGGCAGTGGCAGGGAGGTGAGTGCAAGAGGCTCAAGTGCAGCTTCTCCCATTGCTGTTTATATCCCACATGCTGGATGAGCAGGGCAGAACTGCAGGCTTCTAAAACTGAAATAGCTCTGCTAAACCTTCTTCCCCTTCTGCCTCACACCACATCCCCACCACAGAAGAGGTGATGCATTAAGGAAGGGGGAGGGATGAGGAGAAACCCTTCTCTTATCCATGCCAGGAGGATGAGGCAATTCCAGCTGCCTTGAATTTGCAGGCTCATTCTGACAGCTCTTCTGTCTCCTTTTTTCCTATGAGGATGGGGCCAAAAAGGAGAAAGATTTTCCAGCTTACTGAGGTTGCCCCATTTTGCTTCTGCACTGTTGGAGATGTGATGATGGGAAGAGCTTTCTCTGCCTGTCTGAGATTATTAGCTCTGACCTCAATAAAGTCAGCATCACTTGCAGCCCTTCCCAAAAAATGCCAGATACCACCTGCCCCCCCCAATAAAAAAAATCCAAATCATGAGGGAGAGCAACACAAGAAAAACTCTAATTGCACATCTGTTCAACAGACTTTTGTGATAACTCAGCAACAGCTAATTGAAACTCCTGGCTTGTAAATATGCTTCTAGCCAAACTGGAGTTTACTTTCCCTGATGCAATCTCTTTTCAACTCTCCACTGCCCTCTGAGATTCTGGTGGTCAGGATTCCAACAATCTGTCACTAGATAGGAAAATTGAAGTTGGGTCTATTCAATTATAATGAGCCAAACCTCTGCTAATCTGCCTCATCGTGTCTCTATGGATTTCTGGGAGCTCTGTCACTTTGCATTAGCTGAGGACCTGGCCTTATGTAATTAGATGCTTTCACACACTTCTGGGTGACATGCCCTCCTCTGACAGTCTGATTGCAGGCTACCAGGCTTTGCAAAAAGAGTTCCTTTCCTTCTTGGGAGGCAGGGGGACAGATTAGATCTGTGAGTGTGTTCGTGCTGTTAATGTGAGAGTTTGCGAAGTCAAGTACCCAAGGATTTGTTCACATCCTTGGGAACAGCAAAACGCAGTGGAGGAGGAGAGCAGGGATCCCACTGTCTTTGAAAGCTCTCCGAGTCCTTGGGCATGAATGGGCTGATTGGTTTTGTGGCATCTTCATGTTATTATGCAGGCATGTAGAAATCATCACACCACTGGCAAAACTGATGAATAAATATGATGTTAGTAATGTGAAATTAATCTGTGATAGATGCACTTGAGTCTTTGAAGGGTTTAGCTGCTCCTGGCAGTTTTGTGTCCCCTTGGGGTGACTGAAAGAGGTGTTTGCTTTGGTTAGTGGATCTAAAAAATGTTTGTGCCTAGGTAATGTATCCGTAGTGCACTGCCAAAATGAACTGCATGCAGCCTTTAACCCGAGGACATAGTTTTGGAATATTGAATAACTGCTTGCAAATCCTGCAGTGTGTTTCAGCAGTCCCACTGTGGGAAACTGGTGTTGTTTTTTCTCTTTCCATTTTATATTTGTTTATATAAAGACCACTTGCAGCTGACATTGGAGACTTATTAGGTGAAACAGTGCCACAAAGTCCATTCCTTCAATGCAATATTGAAGTTTGCAATGAGTCTACCAAATTTTAAAGTTTAGATTTTATTTTGTTGCTAGTGCATCCCAATCTTAACTAAAAAAGAGAAGAGTTGCAGGCAGAACCTCTGAGATGAAGGCTTAGTGCCTTAGATGCTTTTAGTGACAAATGTGAGATGCTCTAACGTATCCTTTGAAAGAATGAAGATAGAATGACTTCCATCTCCTCTGAGCAAGTTCTGATCTTTCGTAAGGTGCTTCATGAAGAAGTTGTTAGCATTCAAAGAGGGCAGCTGAACGTGGATTAGAAAATGCTGGAACATTTTATCAAACTGGAAACTTGGAGAAGTTTGGAAGTTGCATTGAGATGCCTCAGTGGAGTTTCATTTTTTGGCTACTTCTACTTAGTAGAGGGTGACCTTACAGCTTCACTGTGGTGCTGAAGAGTCATGAGGGAGCAGAGCACAGCAAGGCAAACACCCGTTGAGCTTCTTGTCATTTGGCTTCGTGCTACTTAGCCAGCCTTTTGCCCAGCCCTTTAAAAGCCCACTGAACTAGGTTCTCCTAAGCTTCAGGATTGTTTGCTGAAGCACCCAGTGGATATTGCTGGGGCTGGGCTGTTGTGCCCTACTGACAAGGAAGACATCTATTAGCACTGGCATTGACTATTGGAGGATGCAGATTGTTGAAGTTTGATAGAGAGTCCTGTTGTTGTTCACTTGCTGGTCTCCATAAGCTTCTTCAGCATCTGTGCAAGCCCTGTCCATGTGTCCCAGCTTTGTAAAATGGGGACAGCAAGAGTAAAGCAGAAAGACAAAAACTGGTCAGGCAGCTACCTTTACTCCAAAACTTTCAGGTATTGATTATAGCTCAGATGTCATTAAGGACCTGGCTTACTCCCTAATAAAAGAGGCTCCTTTTTTTTTCATTCCTGGACTATATCTGCTGCATTTGGCCACAGCTTCAGTGGGAAGCTGCAGAAAACAAGAAAGCTGATCCTGGGAATACTCTGTGAAGACAATCGAGAGACTATCACAGGTCAATGTACAACAATCAACCACACTACCAATCAAGTGCTTCTTGAGACATGAAAGCAGCAGGCAGTGCCAGAGGGCAGCGTGGTGCACTGGCTAGCTTAGCCCTGATGTTTCTGTTCTGTAGTCTCTGCAGAGGCAGCTTTCTTCTTGTGATGATGTTGTCCTCAAAGCCAGGTCTAGGTGGGTTTCCTTGCTTTCCCAAGGCCAGAACCTTCTCAGCATGGCTGCTTTGCTGAGCAACATGGAGCAAATGGCCATGTCTGAAATGGCTGCCAAGAGAAGGTTAATGTGCTCCACCACAGTCCACAGGTTTGAGTTCCAAGGCTGCACAGAATATTTCAAAGTTTCCCTCCCCACAGGCTGCTGCTGGGCTGGTGGGCAGCACCGATCCCTTTTCCACCAGCTGAAAAGTCTTCCTTCTGAAAATGCACTGTGGTTCCTGCAGAGGAGCAGCAAGATTACTGTCTCTGTGTTTTGGGGGAGTGGAAGGGACAAGTCAGGCAAAAGGTAAAAGGAAAGAGCAGGCAGAGCCATCTGATCAGTGTCAGCAGAGCAAGATGCTGGGCATGCTGATGTGATGAGAATAGCTGATGAGTAGCCTATGCAGGAGACACTGTTTCTTGGCTATTCACAACAAAATCCTTGTTCAGTGAAAATTCTCCTTTAACTAGTACCTCCAGAAGGGAGAGTGAAGCAAGTGTCCCCATTTATCCTCAGTGCTCTCTGCAGGGCAAGGCTGGGACACTGACTCTGTTTGAGAGCAACCTGAAGTTATTGCACTCCCAAAGCAGTACACGTGATGGGAGGAGGTGAGTCAGGGCTGCCCAGAGGCGCTGGGCAGATGGGAGCAGTGAGCTGGAGACATCACCAGTGGTCCCATGCACTGCAGAACAGTCCCCTCCAGAGCTGCTGTGATTGATTCCATGGGAAGGGTTCACAGCTCCAGCCCAGAAGGGACTCAAGCACCTCCCATTTTCATCTTGAATTTTCTTCCTTCTATGTTAGTGTTCTACCAAAGCTGTTTTCAGTGAAAGTTGTCTCCCAGCCTGCTGTGCTGCTGGGCTAGACTAATGTGAAATAACAAAAAAACCCAACCCAAAATAACAAAAGAAACCTCAAAACCCCAAACCAAAACCCCCAGTTTGGTTCTCCTCTTTGGGCTTTTAGGGATCTAAAATATTCTGTGGCTCTGCTGCTGAGTCAGCACTGGTGGGATGTGATTTCTCAATGTGATTTCTGTGGTCAGACTTTGCAGAAAGCTTTGGTGTTTGATGTGCCAGTCAATTAAAGCAGGCTGCTCTGGGAGAGGTGAGGCAGTGGTTTTGTGTGGCTTGGTTGGTACTGCCAAAATGGGTCAAAAGTATCAGAAGAAGGTTTCATATCCCTGTTTACAGACTATCATCTTGCTTGCTTTGTGGTTCATTAATTTCTGCAGTGACTGGGGTATAGGCTAAGTGCAGAATCCTCTTCTCTCTCCATGTGATAAAAATAGCTGATGCTGTCTCCTGTGAATTAGATTGGAGTGGTTGTGGAAATTCATCTGTTACATACAACAGTGACTGCTCCACTGAGCAGAGCCTTCCTCAGTCAGATACTGATGGTCTGAGTACCTCTTGATCACATTTGGATGTTGTCTGACCAAACAGCCTTTATGGGTTAATCGTGTTGGGGGAGTTCTCTTCAGAGCAGCCCCAGAGAGCTGTTGGCACAACTGAGGTGGTGCCAGACAAGTAACAAGTGTCTGTGGGCAGCATCTTTCAAATAGAGTCCTGTTGCTCAATCTGCCTTCCCACAATGTCGTAGCTGCAGGACTAGCTTCAGGACAAGGAGCAATGGGTGGAAGTTGGGGCGTAGGAAGTCCATGTAAACATGAGGAAAAAGTTTTTCACTGTGAGGATGACAACACTGGAACAGGCTGCCCAGGGAGTTGTGGAGTCTCCTTTTCTGGAGATACTCAAAACCCACCTGGATGCTTTCCTCTATGACCTACTCAGGGTAATCCTGCTCTGTTAGGAGGCTGGACTGGATGATCTTTCGAGGTCCCTTCCAGCTCCTAACATTCTGTGAATCTGCGGAGATGTAACCTTTTGCTGTCCTCATTGTGGCAAGGTTTTCCATGGCAAAGCAGTGCATGCATTTAGATTCATTCTGACACTTCAATCAGACTGGTAAAAAAGAGCTGTCCAGCTGGTTCTGTAAGACATTCAGTAACTAATTTACTTTAAATGGAGTGAAAACCTTAGGTAGGTTTTAAGATTGTACTTTGAAGTATAAGCTGGGTGTATCTGTTCTTTTCCTCAGGGTGTTTTATTTGATTCTGGTACTAATTTGGGAGTTGGTCAAAAGCCCATTAACATAAACGAAAAGAGTTTTATTGACTTTGATGGGATTTGAACCATGCTGCACTAATTAAATAGTAAAGTATCCATTAGCAGTGAAGAAACCAGAAGAGAGGAGCGCCAAATACTGTGGTGATGAACCCTGTGAAGTTGAGTGAACTGTGGCCAAAGTCTCGGTATCTTTACAGATGAGTTTTCCCATGTTTCTCTGCCTCAATCCTTTTGAAAGATATACAACTCAGGATTTGAAAGAGAACTCCATTTCTAAGGCTCTGTATGTTTGCCCTGCTTATTTACAACTTTCTGTAGATATTTATTCAGCTAAGGTAATAATAAGAAAAAAAAAATAAAAGGGAAGCGAGGTGTGAGAAAGAGAGAAGCTTTACATAATACTGAAGGCAGGTGCTAATAATTTACACTTTTTTTTTTTTAATTTTAATATTCGTGTAAGGTTTCTAAATAACAGAGTTTCTAGATGCCAAAGAAAGATGAAGGAGATTTTTAGTGCTACTGATACTATGAGTAGAAGATAAGGGGAAAAGTTCACATGCTACACATCTGCAAAGTCCATACAAAAACTGCGTTACATATAAAATAGTAGTAGTAGTAATAGTATACTATACTTATACTATGCTGTACTGTACTATACTATACCATAACATAATAGAATCACAGAATAGTGGGGGTTGGAAGTGACCTCTGAAGATCATTGAGTCCAAAGCCTCTGCTAAAGCAGAATCACCTAGAGTATTTTAAGACCTGTATTACGATCTGTTGAAGACACACTCCTACCTATTTCCTCTGTTTTGTAAAGAACAACCCTACAATGGTTGAAGAGTAAGAAAAATTTCTCAGATTCTAGGCATGCAAGTTTACTAAGAACTTTGAGTGAAGACATTCCCAAACTATCTGGGAACCTTAGGATCATAAAAAGGTTTGGGTAGGAAGAGATATTTTAAGGTCATCTAGTCCAATACCTCTGTGCTGAGCAGGGACAACTTCAACTAGATCAGATTGCTGAGAGCCTTATCCAGCCTGACCTTGAGTTTTCCCAGGTATGGCACATCCACCACTTCTTTGGCAGCTTGTGTGTTGTAAAAATATCTTCTTTAGTCTGGATCTGCAGATCATCTCACATAGGCCAGCTGATCTTCAGCACCAGCCCTCTTGCCCAGATCATTAATATAATATAATATAATATAATATAATATAATATAATATAATATAATATAATATAATATAATATAATGCAATGTAATATAAATAATAATAATAATAAATTAAAGGAGACTATAATAGAACTATCCACAGAATCAGTCACATACAGCCAGATTAAAAATATGTTAACAAATGAATTTATGGGCACTGCTGGGTGGATGCAAAACTGATCTGACATTTAAAACTCAGAAATGCTGTGCCTGGTTCCTTTGGCTGTGACCCAGTTTGCCTGGGTGGCAGCAGTAGCCCTTGAATTCAGTAGCCTGCAGCACTGTTGAGACCCTGAGTTCAGCCCTCTCAGAAAGCATTTACAGGAGTTTCCTTCTAACAGTGGGATGGTTGGAAACCCCCCACGTTTTAAACAAGTCCCATGTGCTGGAGTTCAGCTGTAAGCATGTATGCTGATGTTCTGAAGAGAGGAGGTGCTTGTCTGTGTTTGGCTACCAGTTCTTCTTAGCAGCCTTGGAAGATACAACCCAAAATGCAGAAGTCTCTAGAAACATCTCTCTGGCATTCTTTTTGTGCTGATGCCTTTGTGAGGAAGGGTAGTGCTTTTGTCCCAGTTCACAAAGGTACTTCCATTGCAGGTGTTTGTCTTCAAGCTTCCTTGCACCTACTGAACATCTTCCTCTGCTCATCACTGGTGAGCCCACATCTCCTATTGTGTTCAGTTCTGGGCCACTCACTGTAAGAAGAACATTGAGATGCTGGGGTGTGTCCAGAGAAAGGCAATGAGGCTTGAGAAGGGCCTGGAGCATCTGGGTTGTGAGGAGAGGCTGAGGGAGCTGGGGTTGTTCAGGAGACCTCATTGCTCTCTACAGCTACCTGAGCTGATTGGAGCAAGGAGGGGACAGCCTTTGCTCCTTGGTGGCAAGAGACAGGAGTAGAGGAAATGGTTCCAACCTGCACCAGGGGAGGAAATGTTAGGAAATATTTCTTCACTGAAAAGGTTCTCCAAACATTAGAATAGTCTGCCCAGGGCAGTGCTGGAGTCACCATCCCTCGTGGTGTTTAAGCAGCCTGGCATTTAGGGACATGATTTAGACTCTTCAGTGTTGGGTTTGAAGGTTGGGCTGAATGACCTTTGAGGTCTCTTCCATCGAGATACATTCTGTGATTGTGATTTACTGTATATGGACTGCAAAAGAAGTGTAAAATTACTTTTTGTTCTAAGGCAAGGGGAACAGTCCCAAATACAATGTAAATGCTTTCACAGAAGCACAGAATGATAGGGGTTGGGAGGCATCTCTGTAGATCATCTAGTCCAAATCACACTGAGCTTTCATCACACTGAGCTTCATTGTTTCTAAATGACAACATCTCTGTCTGAGAACAAACTACAGACGAATTTTTTCCCATCCCAAACCTCATTTGGCAACTGTTGGTCCATTTTTTTCCTCTTTTTTTTTTTAATGTAAAATGTTGCCTTATGTTCCAGGCAATACAGTGTGTGTTTCCATAGCAACTTCTTCTAGTGTCTTGAACTTGTCAGCATCAACATATGACATTTGAAACTATAAAGCATTTACACATATTGCTGCCTCTATGGGCCTGAGTGAGCCTTGCCAAGAACTGGGTTCTTGCAGGTAGTGGAAGTTAGAGCAAGGTGATGGAGTCAGATGTCTTGTTTCACAGAAGGTAAGAGGTCCTGTTTCACTGAGCTCAAATTAAGCCACAGGATGCAGATCCTTGCTCCCAGCTCCAAGTCTGGTTTACCCAACACTAACTCAAAGTCTGATTTTTCACTTAGTGCTGCTTGTGGATCCTGTGTCTGGTTTTGGGCTGTGTGTTTTTGGGCTGTATCCTTGACTTTTCACATGGGCTGAGCAGAGTCATTCTTCACCAGGGATGCAGACAGGCTTTGGACAGTGATGCACTTGAGGGCTCTCTGCACTGACATGTTGCTTCTTTAGGGAATGGTGAACCTTTTCAGGTGAAGTGCAGTCCAATCCATCTGTCAATCCATTTGAAAGCATTTATGAAATGAAATAATGAAGAATAGGAACAGAAGGGATCTAATGGGCTAGGAGGGAATACAAGGGATGGTATTGCAGTGAGCAGCAAAGAGGAATTAGTCTGATTTGCATTAGTTTAATTGTAAAACTTTATCTTGTAGGTAGGAGGGAGCACTGATACAAGTCTGTGAGATGTGATTTTACTGTCTTCCTGTTTCTGTATGTAGCATGGTTTGGCTGCTGGGTTGAGCTTCTAAAATATGTATTTGCAGATAGGAGCAAGCTGCCAAGAATGTGACTAATAAAAACATGCCTATTGATCTCTTTTTAAAGCCTATCTTAACATTGCTCCTTGGAAGATAGTAATCAGTTCTGCTTCATTGTAGTCTTTACACAGACACCTTCTTGAAGGATAGCTCTATTTGTTCCAACAGAGAGGAATACTGCTCTCCTCTTTTGGCTGTCAGTCTGTATTTGGATTTATCTTTCAAATGATTACATAGGAGAGAGCTGATTTATCCAGGAGTACTTGTTGTGGCCTTACAACCTTACTCCAAAGGTCTATCTCCACATTAAAAGAAAAACAGGTTAACTGCTTGCTGTGACTTTATTGCTTGGAGCAGGAGCTCCTTTCATGGATGATCCTGTGAACTCAGAAGATGTGGGTGTGGAATCCTTCCCCCGTTTTGCTGATGTTTAATCAGTAAGAATTGTGCTCAAGTGCCCCACCCATAACCTGCTCCTTACAGGGTGTCCCAGTGCCAATAACTGGCCCATTCCTCCTCCCCACCAAGTCCCATGTAAGGTGGTGATGCTTCCAGATATGGAACAAACCTTTCCCCATGAGACCTGAGAAGTGATGCAGTAATGAACTTTGGTGATTTGTCATCTAGGACTGGACACAGACTCTGCTCCAAAAGCAGAGCAGATGCTGTTTGTGCTGAAGCAGTAGCAGTGCATCCAAAAGCAGGTTTAAAGCTTTCTGAGCAAGTATCTGCCTCTTTTTTTTTTTACACATCCAGCCTACATTGCATTCCTGGTTTGATATCTTTATCAGGAGAGATGAGAAGTAGATGTTTGAATTTCTCCTGGACTTTCTCAGCAACTAAACTGGGTAGAGTATGTTCTTGGGCCAGTGCTTTGGTCCAGCTGGGATATAGCCAGGGGGAAATAATTTCATACTTTTAGTTTGCTAATCAGGAAATGAGATAATTCATTTGAAAAGTCTCTTTTTTTTTGGAAAAAAAAAATAGCTTCTGGTCACTCTGCAGACATGAATTTTCAGATAAAGCATTTCTATTTTACTTCTTTGCTATTTTGCTTCTTTGTGGAAAGCCAGTTGAGGTGGCAAACCAAACATTTAATACAAATAACATAAGGCTTTCTGTTTTCTCTGCTCCTTAAATCCAGCTTTAAAGAAGAGAGTGGCCTTTCCTTCCTTCCAAAATACAGTTGGTTCCTTGAAATCCTGGGTGTATAAATACACCCATTGCTCTCTCCTGTTAGCTTTCTGCATCTTTTGCTCAGTCAGGTGTAACGCAATAAATGCCACCTTCAGATCCTCTTTGGAGGACTGGAAAAGTTCTTTTCGTTGTTGCTGAAAGAATTACTGTGTTTCATTTTCTCTCCAGGTTGGTGAGAAACTTTTTCTCCAGAGCTGTCCTTACAGGAACTCTTCTAAAGCATTTCCCCCTTCTTTGATTCATCTCCTTACTTCATTTATGCCTCTTCTGCATCTCGACTCCCAAATTAAATATAGCATTACACACTGCATTCACTGCTTCTGAGTGAGGGAAGTCAGGCTGCCTCTTCCAAGGACTTACGTGTCCCAGGATTTCTGTCTGTTATTGTGTGTCTCTTACCCTTCTTTCTTGCTGGTAATAAGACCCTGTGAGCTGCTGATGGGCTGCTTCCTTCTCCCTAACCAGCAGCACTGCATGGCAGCTCCTTGCAAGGCATTGGTTCAGCCTCCTTGCATAAAGAGGGGGTAAATTTGGGAATGTGGGAGAGACAGTTATTTGGTTCCAAAGGGAAAGTGCCCCAAGGTGGCATAGACACCCTCCTCCCTCACCCCAACACAGTGACAGTGTTCTAGCTCCCTTTTTAAAGCTTCCCCAGAGCTGTTTGAGGAAGAGGGAGGTAAAGCATCCCTCCCTTTCCCATTTGTAGAAAGCCAGTGTGATGGTTTAGGAGCTCCCCACCGCCCCCACACTTTTGAATTCACCCAGATGAAACTCAACTGTCTGGAAGTTAAGGAATGGAGCTTTATATTCAAGGCTTAGCACAATATACAAGCAGATATTTACAATAGATTACAAGTATTTGCAGAAACACAATGCCCCTCCCAGAGACCAGAGATCCCAAGGGAGGGTTCTCAATCACCATTCCACCTTCTCCCCACACTCTAACCTTATCCCAGAATCTGTCTTACGTGTAAGGTGAATTAGAAGGATTGGTGAGGGGGGTTAGAAGCAGAACTGATTAGTTGGGTTACACAGATCTGGCTAGAAGCCAGATAGAGTGAGTGACCAACAGCCAGAGCTCAGACACAGAGTGATTCTATCTTATCTATGTTTATGTCCTTGCTTTTACACATCTCAGTAAACCTATGAGTGAAGGAGACATCACCATAGCCTAAAAATCTATTTTTTTCTCATTAAAATATTCCAATTAGCCTCAAACCAGCAGAGGCAGTTGAAGTGGCAAAGCAGTGATGGCTCAAAGGAGTTCAGCAATAAGTGACCATGGTGTTACTTTGCTTAAATAAAATAGCAGTTGCACCAATTCTGAAACTGAGATGTGCTGAATTATTTGAGCCAGCACAATTAAAGACTAACAGGTTAAATTGACTGTAACAATAATTTTCTGTTTATCAAGTGCCAGGTTCATGGTTTTCTTCTCGTATTTGTTGCTTTGGTTCATTGCTGCTTAGGTGCTCTTTAGAGAATGTTCTCAGAGACTTCATGTATTCATAGAATGGTTTGAGCTGGAAAGGACTTTAGAGATCATCTAGTTTCAACCCTCCTGCCATGTACAGGGCCATCTGCCACTAGACCAGATTGCTTGAGGCTTGTCAAACCTGGCCTTGAACACCTACATGGGGGGCATTCAAGACCTTCCTGGGCAACCTCTTCCAGTGTCTTCCTACTCCCACTGTAAAGAATTTCTTTCTAATGTTTCTTTCACATTAAGAGAGCTTGAGAAGGGCTTAAAAGAGCATAAAAGCTTCAATTCAGCAGTGTATTTGCATGAATCCTTTATTTTAATCCTCTGAATTCTTACCTTACCAAGTACATATTGCTCTTTTAGTTTGAAAAACAAAAAAGTCTGTATAGTTTCTGGATTAAAATTTATGGAAACTACTGGAAAACAAGAGGTTTCCTGGAGCAGTCTGTGTATATCATTATATTTCACTATGTTCATAACACTCTATTGTGTTTTCAAAATAGTCCAAGTAGCATCTTCTGCAAAAGGCAACTGATTGTTTTTTGTGGAACTCAGAGAAACCAAAACACTGATTAAATGAAATCTGGGCTAAATAGTTCAGGTTATTGTACATTGTAAATGCCTACAATACTTAAAAAAAAAAAATAAATTGACAAATGGTGCTAATGAGCCTCTAAGGCATATGAGGGGGGGAAAGTGGGTGAAGGAAGTACATCTTTGTTACTTCTAGTACATACAGGGAGCATAATATCATTAGGAAAGGAAAATGTAAAACATGTGATAGCAGATGCCAGACTAACCACAGCACTCAGGCTCTCACGAGCAGCCCCCTCTTTGAGCTCTCTACAGCCCTTGCCCAAGCATTCTTCTTGGACTGAGAGTTTTTCATTCCTGGTTTTTGACCAAAGGTAAATTCTCTGCTGTGTGGAAACTTTCAACAGAACTGATTCAAGAATTGTTTTAGATTCTCCTTCTCATTGGTGCTCCTGCCCCTTTACCACTGCTGTGCTTCACATGGTACAAGAGCTGAGACTGGGCTGGTGAGAATTAGCTTCTTCTGTAGTGTCGATCACAGGATCACAGAACGTCAGGGGCTGGAAGGGACCTCCAAAGCTCATCCAATCAAACCCCCCTGCCAGAGCAGGATCTCTTAGACCAGATCACACAGGAATGCATTCAGGTGTGTTTTGAATATCTCCAGTCAGGGAGACTCAACAACCCTCCTGGGCAGCCTGTTCCAGTGTTCTCTCACCCTCACAGTGAAAAAATTCCTCCTCATGTTTAAATGAAACTTCCTTTGCCTCAGCTTCCACCCATTGCCCCTTGTCCTGGCATTGGGCATCACTGAACAGAGCCTGGCTCCAAACTCCTGGCACTCACCTTTATATATTTATAACCATTGCTGAGGTCACCTCTCAGTCTCCTCTTCTTCAAGCAGCACAGCCTCAGCTCCCTCAGGCTCTCCTTGTAAGAGAGCTGTTCCATTCCCTTCAGCATCTTTGTGGCTTTGGGCTGGACATTCAAGCAGTTCTACGTCCCTCTTGAACTGAGGGGCCCAGACCTGGGCACAGTACTCCAGAGGTGGCATCACCAGGGCAGAGTAGAGGAGCAGGAGAACCTCTCTCAACCTACTAACCACAGCCCTTCTAATACACCCCAGAATGGCATTGGCCCTCCTGGCACAAGAGCACATTGCTGCTGGTGATCCACTGAAGTGAGTTCAGTGGTTGAAACTGGCAACAACAAATGTTTCTGCACATGTAAACACAAATATTGCCACAGTCCTTTGCTTTTTCTTTTTGGTATCGTGCAGAACATTTATGATTATAGAATCATAGAATCATTTAGGTTGGAAGGGAACACACAGATCATCTGCTGATGCTGGTGACTGACCTCTTGTAGGACACAAACTGCAAAATCTCCTGTAGTTGTGCCTGTAGCAGCTAAAAAAGTGTCTGAGACCTAAAACCACCTCAGAAAAATAAGATTTTGAAACTCCCAAAGGCTGTGGAGGATTTTCTGAGCTCTGTGTACTTACCTTCCATGTGTACCTACCCTCCATAAGCCAGTCAAAAGTGCAAATTTTAGTAGAGCTATACAGGGAACAAAAAAAGAAACCTGGCACCTAGTGAAACTTCCACCTCACCTGAGCGATGGGCTTACCTTGCTCGACCTCTAATGAGTGTACAGGACTCAACTCTTTGGGGCTGGGAGGCTTTGCATGTCCTGCTAAATGCCTCTTTGGCATCTGCCTTTGCTTATGTAAATCCACACAGCTGAGTTGCTAAGTGTGAGCTTTTGTTGTACCTACTTTGTAGACTCCTGAGGAGGGGAAGGTGAACTAGATTTCACTGTCCTGCTATGAATTGGATTCTAACCCTTTTCAAAATGCTTTGGAGGTGTTTTAAGGCTTTGAAAAAAAGAAATGTTTATATCTCCCCTGTGTAATAGCAGTGATGAACATCACTCCCTAGCCAAAAAGGAAAAGTGGAGTCAAGGACTTTGAAGTAGCCAGAACTCTTGCATGAGGCAATGTGAACAGGTCAGGCAGTTAAAGAGGAGCTAAAGTACATTTCTGGTGCTGTTTGAAGGTGATTTTCAGCTTCATTAAAACTGACTTGTTTAAACCACCTTCACTTTTGAACTTCCTTGAGCTTGGAGATTTCAGAGCTGTTTTCAGCTGAAGTTGTATTTGAGTGACTTGATACCTTGGTGTTCTCTTTCTGATATATGGAACTTCATCTGCTTGCTTCTCTGTAATCTTGCCTGGAGTTTCAAAATGATCCTGTGTCATCAAAAGTCCCTTCTGTAGTTTGCTTTTTGGCCTTTACATTTCTCTGGCCAGATGCTGACTTTATGCACCTGGAGTTTTCTAACTGGGCAAACACAATGGATGCAGAATTGGTCAGTTTGGGATCCTTGGTAGGCTTCAGTGTGTATGAAGATGAATCTAAATAGTCAATTACTTGCTGTGGCTTATTTAATTTCCACTCTTTTTTTTTTTTTCTTTCTCTCCTGATAGTTTATAAAGTATTCATACCATGTTTTGCCTAATTGACTTAAGTTAACTCTTTCTTTTCTAAAAGGAAATGTGCCAAACAGTACAGTTTCAGGCGAAGACTGTAGTCACGTCGGTGTTTTTATCTCATCTTGATTACAGCATTTAGCAGTGCAAAACCAGCTTTTAAAACTACATGAGAAAACACTTAAGGAAGACAAAAGCTACATGGAGCTGGCAGGAGACAAATCTGGCCACTAGAGCAGTTGCATCTCATGGCAAGTCTGCTGCAATCTGGGTTTTCGTTTATTGAGTGGGGAGTAGCAGATAAAGAATGACCTCTACTTTAATGTCATAATGCAGGCATGCATATATTTTTGAGGACTCATACTCAAGTTCTGAAGAAACAAAGGCTTTAATTTGGTTTGGCTGGATATTTTGGAGATTTTAAGTAAAAAAAAAAAAAAGGCATTATAATCATAGAATGGTTTAGGTTGGAAGGGACCTCAAGGATCATCCAGTTCCAACCCCTCCACCATAGGCAGAGACACCTTCCACTAGAACAGGTCGCTCAAGGCCTCATCCAACCTGGCCTTGAACACCTCGAGGGAAGGAGCAGCCACAACCTCCCTGGGGAATCTGTTTTAGTATCTCACCACCCTCACTGTAAAGAACTTCTTACCATCTACTTTATATTTCCTCTCTTCCAGTTTAAACCCATTACTCCTCATCCTGTCATTACAAGACCTTGTCAGTAGTCTCTCCCCGGCTCTCCTGTACCCCATTTCAGATACTCCAGGTTCTCCTGGAAGCCTTCTCTTCTGCAGGCTGAAGAGCCCCAACTCTCATAGCCTGCCCTCTGAGCATCTTTGTGGACTGGCTCCAACAGTTCTATGTCCTTCTTGTGTTGGGGGCTCCAGAGCTGCACACAGTACTCCAGGTGGGGTGTGAGGAGAGCAGAGCAGAGAGGCAGAATCCCCTCCCTTGCCCTGCTGGCCACTATGCTCTTGCTGCAGCCCAGCACAGGGTTGCTGTCTGGGCTGCACTCACACTGCAGGCTCACGTTGAACTTTGTGTCACCCCAGACCCCCAGGTCCTTTTCCTGAGGGCTGCTCTCAGCTCTTTGCCACCCAGCCTGGAGTTGTGCTTGGGTTTGTGCCGATCTAGGTGTGGGACCTTACACTTGGCCCTGCTGAATTTCATGAGGTTGGCCTGAAGAAATCTGAAAAAAGAAATGCTGTGCTCCTATTTGAATACAGAGGGACAAATTTACTGTTGCTTTTCCTTTGTTTAGTTTGGGTGTTGGGGTTTTTTTAATTTTTTTTTTTTTTTAAGTGCTTGTCTGTTGAAGGCTGTAATTGGCTCTGGAGAAGGTCTTTTACTTGTATTTCCCAGTCATGGATGTATGCACTTATCTCATTTCTGGCATCCTCCCATTTCAAAGTAAGACGTGGCAGTAAAGTATTCTGTGGCTGTGCCAAAGAGCAGATTGTTGTAGGAAAAAAAGTGTTTCTTATATGTTCTGCTGAACTCTTAAGCTCCTAAGGAATTAGGCTAACCCGTTTCCCCGATAGCACTGAAGCAGGAGGTAGTTGCCACCCAAATAAGTGGTGCCTCTGAGAACAGCACAAATATTTGGGTGAAGAATAACTTTGATCTGTGCCTCTTCACCTGCCTCATTCTCTTGATCATGATGGAAGGGCTCACTGCAGGGTGAAGAGAGGTGTCTGACATCACCCATGATCTGGGTCTGCTTAGACTCTTGAGACAGCTGCTGGTGTGAGAAGGGTGGTCACCCTGTAAGGAAACCTGTGCCTGTCAGATTTGCCCTTTTTTATGTCTTTTTTTTTTTTTTTAATGTATATATTTGGGTTTGGGAAGCTGTATTTATGAAGTAGAAGTGAAAATTAATAAAGAAGGAAAAAGAGCTGCTGATCTTAAACATGGGCTAAGTGTAGATCAGTCTTCCTTACCAGCAGAGTTCTGCAGGAGAATCGTTCTGTGCTAGTTTCCCGTGGGATGGATTGAAACATTAATTGATGAATTTGGAAGTTACTCTCATGGCTGCTGTGGCTGAGAATATGAAGTGCAGCAGCTACAGAAAGAGAGGGCAAAGGGAGGAGCTTCTCAGGCTAAACCTCTTCTGTGTTGATGGATAAATCCACAAGTATCCATCTATGAGAATCTACTTTGGAAATGGAAGGAACTAAACCATATTTCATTAGTCTTAAACGTGGGTTGTAAGAGGGGAAAGCGGTAGAAGGTCTGTAGCTGGCAAAAGGAGGTTGCTTTACTTCGTTGTCATGTGGACTAACAGCAGAGCTGGGTGTAATGCTGCAAGAGGGAAAAGCCAGAAGGAAAGCAAGAGATGAAGGGAGAACTGTGTTTTTAATTGTTTCATCTGAGGCGTATGTTCATTGTCTCAAGGCAGATTTTGAGATTTGGTCTGTATTTGAACTGGAACACAAAAACAGTTTTTCTCAAGCTTTGGCTCTGACTTGCATCCAAAGCAGATTTGGATGGGCGCCCCACCTGAATTGTTAAGGGCTTGGAAGAGATGTTTTAGCCCTGGTTAAGATACATTCTTCTGTAGTGGAGCAGAAGTGGTGATTTGGTTTTGTTTTCAAACCCTTGAAGTGGATGGGAGGAGGTTATAATCTCCAGAGATGAGATGAAGATTTTGAACGTCCTTTAAGGTGATCTGTCTTTGGTAGGCAGATTACTTAGACTTGACTGTTGAGCAGGTCTATTTAAGCTCACAGTGGTCTGTGGTATTGAGAAAACTGTCCTGTCAATGCAAGGAAATGGGAACATGAGCACAGCTTTGGCCTGGCTGGCTTAAAAAATCTGACAGTGCATCCACTACACTAAACAGTTTTCCCTCTGATTATGTGTTTCCTGTTCTGTTAATTGGGATTTTCTGCTCTTCTATATCTCATTTCTCGAAGTAATTTCTTAATGAGTCAGCTGAAGTTTTCTCAGGCATGGGAAGGGATGGGAAATTTGGTGAACTGGCTAACGTTTTCCTCTGATATCTGTTTTGATAGCAATTATGATTCAGCTTCCAATTAAGCAGGTCAGGGTGCGTTAGCAAATCTCCAGTTCATGGCTAAATACTGCGCAGAGAGATGGCATAAGGCTAAATTCAAGATTATCCAAAGTAATTAGGACAGAAAATGATTTAGTTTGCCTTGCTGGAAATAGTCTGACTTCTTGCTGAAATGCTGCCCGCCTTAGTTCAGTTTTCTCTGCTGTTCCAGGCAGAAGAAAGCCTTTTAGAGCAGATTGTAATCTTTAGTAACGTTGCATTATGCAAGTGTGCAACCCAGGATGAGGAAAGGCTGCAGCAGAGCTCCCTGATACAGTATGGGCATAAAATGCAGAAGAGGTGAGCTTGCAATTAAAAGGCCAAAATTGCAAAGGATCTGTTGGGCAGTAGGCTCTGACCTTAGAGAATGGTGGCTAAGGATGTGATTTGAGGGAAGAAAAATTGACATGTCCTGTAGTACTGAGTTTACTTACACTGAGCTATTCATTTCCATGTCTTGTACCTGCAATTCTAAATATTTCTAACAGCACCATAGGCAGCATTCATCCTTGTCACCCTGACTTGCCAGGGCAAGTGAGGATGGTATCTGCAAAGCTGTTAGACGATGTTAATTTGGCCAGGCTGTGTAGGATGTGCTTGGAATGCAGCAATTTGCACACTAAGGGAAAGGATAGTTTATTTTCAAATTAAGTTATGAAATTTGGCAGCATTTCTTAACACAAAATGTATGCTGAGTTGGGTCTAGAACAAAGCAATTGCTTTCAATTTGAAAAAAAAAAAAGAAAAGAAGAAAAAAAAAAGGTCACCTTGCACTTATCAGAGGTGCTTCATACATCTGGTCATCATCAGAAGTGACCAGGAAAAAACAGTCAGAGAATCATAGAATGGTTTAGGTTGGAAGGGATCTCAAAGATCATCCAGTTCCAACCTCCTGCCATAGACAGGGACACCTCCCACTAGAACAGGTCCCTCAAGGCCTCAAGTCTGAAAAGTGAAAGTTATACTGTAAAAGTTTCTCCACTGTCATCTTTTTTTTTTCTGTTGTGGTGACTGGAATTCTGCAGCATCAATCACAGTCATAGTCGTAGTGATATCATAATCATTGTCTTATTCTTCATAATAGTATTTATCTTTGACTCAAGTTCTTGCAAAGTGATAGAGCTCTTCGCCCTCCTCCCATAGGAAAAACAAAAAGGAAATCTCTGCATCAGAAAGGTTGCTCCGTGCAGAGTTCCTGTTCTTCTCTCTCACTGTACTGTGGCTCCTCAGACCTTGATCACTGATGTCAAGTGAGGCTTGCCACAGTTGTCTCCAGGTTTTGGAGCAGATCCAAAATCACGACAGTGCATTCCTTAACTACTTCTACAGAGATTTCATATGTCTGATTCCTCTCTTTTGTGCACCTTTGAAAGCTGCCTTTTGAAACCAGGGCTGAACATGTTCCAATTGTATTGCCTTGAAAGCTAAAGCCCTGTTATGCCCGTAGTAAATTACTGGATGCTGTGCTACCAGATGTGCGTGCACCAATTTCTTCTCTTTCAGAGCCTGTCTGCCTGTACATCTGACAAAAATCTCTGGACTGCAGCTGTCACTTGGCACTTTGAGATGGAATCAGCTTTCGTTGCAGTTGGTATTGCTGACCTTTCAGGCCGAAATTCTAAGCATGCCCCCTTGCTGGCATGGGGGTTGATGCTGTGCTCTAGGCAGCGATTTGCTCAACCACTCCTATGCCTTCCAGAAGCCATTTTCCTTTTGTAATGATAAAAGCCTTTGAAAGAGATAGCTGCAAGGAAAGTAGAGCATACAACAGACTCCTAGGGCTGAATTAGGAAAAGGTTTTGGGAAAATGCTGATTTCTAAGGCAGCAATAAGTTGTGAGATAAAATTTGGTTAAAAATTGGTCTAACCTATGAGAGCCATATACTAAACAGGGCATTAGCATAGAATCATAGAATGGTTTAGGTTGGAAGGGAGTTCAAAGCTCATCCAGTTCCAATCCCCCTATGCCATAGGCGGGGACACCTCCCACTGGAACAAGTCACTCAAGGCCTCATCCGACCTGGCCTTGAACACCTCCAGGGAGGGAGCAGCCACAACCTCCCTGGGCAACCTGTGCCAGTGTCTCACCACCCTCACTGTGAAGAATTTCCTCCTAACATCCCGTTTAAATCTCCTCTCTGCCCGTTTAAACCCATTAGTCCTCGTCCTTTCATTACAAGACCTTGTAAATAGTCCCTCCCCAGCCCTCCTGTAGACCCCTTCAGATACTGAAAGGCTACTATAAGGTCTCCTCAAAGCCTTCTCTTCTCCAGGCTGAAAAGCCCCAACTCTGTTATCCTGTCCTCATAGCAGAGCAGCTGCAGCCCTCTGAGCATCTTCATGGTCCTCCTCTGGACTGGTTCCAACAGTTCCACATCCTTCTTGTGTTGGGGGATCCAGAACTGCACACAGTACTCCTTAATGAGTGGTTCTATAGGGAGCACACAATTTGATACTCTGTGTAAAGTCCTGGTTACATGTCATCATATTGCTTGATTTTCTTAAATGCTGATGGGATTGAGCTTTCTTTGACATTTGGTGGTCCAGCTTAGCAGATACACTCATGCACAGTATACCAATAGCTGCTTTTGCTTTGTATATGCATTACTGTACGAGATAAGGTGGCCTGGTTTTATCCAGGGGTAAAGTGTCTAAGTTATCTAAAGTATTCTTTACCCCTTCTTTAATTGTCTTTGGTTTAAAAGTGCTGCTTCAGATGTGACATCAGGGCTTTAATCTCCTTGGGCTGATGATACAGGTAGCTGCAGTGTAATGGCTGAATTAGCTGCCCGATTTCAATGTAATGAAAGCAAGTTGGATGTCCATGCAGCATCTAAATTAGGTGATTTCTAAGTGCTCAAATAGAATCATAGAATCATAGAATCAGTTAGGGTTGGAAGGGACCACAAGGATCATCTAGTCCCAACTCCCCTGCCATGGGACCTGAAGAGCCAAATTTACATACACAGAGTTGAGTGCTCCAGTTTTAGCTCAACTAGAGGTGGTGGTGCTTGTTTGGTTTGGTTCAGTTTTGTTTTCCTCACAAGATGGAAGAGGATTTTAAACCATTGTTACTGTCCTGAAGAGGGGAGTAAGGGATGCTCAGGTCACCAATCTGCTGGCAGAAAAGAGGTGAGCAGGGATGTGTACAAGGAATGTAATGTTGAGGATAAAAGTCTTTGTCCTTTTCTCTAAGGATAAGTCCTTCTGGACTTAAAAGGCTCCTTTTTGTTTCCCAGGGCAAACCTATGGTCAGACTGCAATGTTGTATTTCTTGTGCTAATCTAAATCTTCTCTGTCTTCCCCTGTGCAGTCTCTTTGCCATTGAATTTTTATGGCCCCCTAAGTAAAAGGGGAAATTAAAAAGCATCTAGTTGTTTACTCTAGAACTGTCATCTGTAATAAATGTCCCAATTTATCCCAAGCCCTGCTTGCACTAAGAAAGTTCAGTTAGCTGATGGTAAATGAACCTGGGTCATCATTCATTAGTCTTTGGAGCTGGACAAAGCTTTCTGCTCTACCTTTTTTTTTTTCTTCTTCTTTTTTTCTTTCCCCTTTACTTTGATATTTAAATGCTCTTACTTGGTCGGGATGGGTGTTTTCACTCTGTCCCCTGGGGCCCCTGATGAAAATGAGATGTTGCATCTTCGAATATTCTGCTAAGCAAAACTGGCTGAATAAAACCCAGGCGTGTATCTTACGACACCAGCTGATTGTGCAGTGGTGGGGAACATGGATCCCTCAGGACTTGCATGCTCCTTTACCTTTTTCTTTGATCATGATGAAGCAGATGAAAACTTCCTTTTATTTTTAATTACCTTTCTCTTGCTCTGCTGTAGTTTGAGAGAGGATTTCAGAAATTGCTTTAACTAAACAATATTAAAAAGGCCACAGTGAGGCATTGCCAAACCCGTGTGTCCCTGCCAGTGCCTGGGGCTGTGTGGAGCATCTATACTAGTGGGAAAAGGCACAGGGGAGCCTCAGCTTGGTGACCTGCACGGGAGGCGCCGGCAGCTGAGCACTGCTGGAGATTGATGCTGGAGTTTAATCTCCTCTCTTTTGGTATATTTTGCTGTTTGGCTCGCAGAGGCAAGGTCTCCTTCTTCTGTGATGATGATGCCTCCTGCTGTCAAATCCACGAGAGCCATTTGCTCCTTAAATGTATTTGCATAGCCTGCAGATATGTACCAAATAAAATGGGACACTCAGGAGTGTGGGAGGAGCAGGGGAACCGAAAGCTCATTAAGACTAATTTATGGCCAGGGGAGAGAGTTGTGGTAGTAGGCTTAGGCAGTGGACTGCTGTCCCAGCTAATGCATTTCTGCCCAGAGCTGTTTTGATATGTTTTGCTGCTTCCATCATGATTATAAATGCACCACCTCATTCTTCACTGCTCCCAGCATACAATTTAACAGAAAGTCTGCCTGAAACTTAGAAGATGATGAAAGAAGGAGGGGCTCTTCTCTTTCCAGTGACCCATATGTTTCTTGGCTTGGTGTGAGTTTTTCTTTCCTGTTGCACTGAGATTTGCAGGCAGTTTCTCCTTGGCCTGATTCTTCCTCCTTTAATCCTCCTTCAAAAGAAAAAAACAAACAACAGCAACAAAAAAACCCAAACCCACCCACAACAAAAGCCAACAAACCAAACAAAACCAAGCCAGAACAAAATCGATGGGTTTAAAAATGTTTATTTGTAGCCCAGTTGTTAAGAACCTGATACATCTGCAAGAATCACAAACTGAGATTTCACAACTTTCAGCATTACCTCTTTCATTGTACCTGCTACGGCTTTCATCTCAAGATAGTTTCCTTCACTTCTGAATTCTGGCATATCTGCTGTTGCAGCCAAACACTGCATGTCTCAGCACTGACACCTGGTCTGTGCAGGTACCTGCACTGCATGAGGTTTTATTTCAAAAGCTCATTTCTTTTATTGGATAGCAAGTGAAACAGCACTGGGTGCAGGTTTGTTTTTTTTTCCACACTGCACACAGAAACAAAGCTACACACATTTTCATTACATGTTCCTAATACATATGCAAATAATTTCTAATACCTATTCAGACAGTGTTTAAAATCGTAAGTGGTCCTCATGAGGGTTGTCTTACACATGTGTGTTGGTTCTTGGGGGCCCTCCGTACCCCTCTGGTGGTCTCTTGGATGAAGTAAGGGGTCATCCTCCAAGAGTCCTTTCGGTGAACTTGGCTGAGGAGTCTGTGCAGGTCCTCATCCCACACAATTAGTCCTTGTTGAGCAGCTGTAGCATCCTTGGTAGAGGAATTTGCAGGACTTTTAAATTTATGTCTAGGTAGAGTGTCCATTATCAGTTAGCTTCTTGGTTTTGTTTGTTTTTCTTGGGTAATGGTACAGCCACAGCACATTCCAGTGAGTGCCTTAAATCTACTTAGACACCTTTTTCCTAGCTCTTTGCTAATTTTATATTGACACGAATGAATGCTTTTACCACACTGTGCTTGGTGCCATCCTCCAGCATGATGCAGAGGCACTTGGCTTTGCTCTGCACAAAGGAGGTTTCTTTGTAAACCACAAGGACTTCCAAACTGGATTAGCCAAAGCTGAAGCTGGCCCTGGCTTTTTTAGGAAAGCAGCTGAAAGACAGCGTTTACCATTCTCTAAACTTTTAACTTTTCTGTGTTGCTCATCTGACTGAAAGTGGAGCTCCACTGAAAACTACAGATGTTAGGAAGAGGCTTGTGAATGGGTTGGAAGTGGCAAATGGAGTAATGCTAGGCTCAGGGAGTAATGCTAGGCTCAGATAGATCCTTCTTGGGTTTGGTGGGGCTTTCAAGAACTTAACTTTGTAGTTAATTTTGTATGCCTACACTTCTTTCCACACTTTTCAGAGTTTATTTTGTATGCCTACACCTTTCACAGTGAAAAGAGTACATTTTGTATTGATCTGCTTTGAACAAGGTAAACCTGGATAAAGCTAAAGTAGTAGAACATTAGATTAATGTTACCAAAATTATTTCTTTCCCCTTTATGTTCCATAGGGAACAGATGCAAAATGTCCTGTAAGAGGAGCAGCTAAATAATGTTTTTTTATTTAAGAATCTCAAAGAACTTTACGTAACTTTTTGTTAAAGAGCATGGGATGGAGGAAATCTCTTGAGCTCCTGTGTGCCTTCTGCTGCTGGCAGTCATGTTACACGATCACTTTCCTTGCAGCACTCCTGTGAGGTTGTCCCTTTCTTCATCTCCATTTCACAACCAGCAATCTGTGGCAATTACACAGATGGGTCGGTGGCAGGGCTGGGACAAAGCTGGGGTTTGTGTTGCAGTCACACTACACTGCCCCCTAAACAGAATATTCACCAAGTGTGGAAGTCTCCAGAGTAGATCTGCCAGTTTCTATGATCAGATTTGCATTTCGAGCTTGGAGATTACAAATAGTGTTACGATTTAATTTTGACAGTAGTTTTGCTAACACAAATGGAGTCATTCAATTGAAATGTTGAATGTTCTGTTCAGTTTGGCTGTTCAGTTTGGAGAAGAGGAGGCTCCCAGGTGACCTTATTGTGGCCTTCCAGTATCTGAAGGGGGCCTACAGAAAAGCTGGGGAGGGATGTTTTAGGCTATCAGGTAGTGACAGGACTAGAGGGAATGGAGCAAAGGTGGAGGTGGGGAGATTCGGATTGGATGTGAGGAGGAAGTTGTTCAGCATGAGAGTGGTGAGAGCCTGGAATGGGTTGTCCAGGGAGGTGGTTGGGGCCACTTCCCTGGAGGTGTTTAAGGCAAGGCTGAATGAGGCTGTGTCCAGCCTGCTCTAGGGTAGGGTGTCCCTGGGCATGGCAGGGGGTTGGAAGTAGATGATCCTTGTGGTCCCTTCCAACCCTGACTGATTCTGTGATTCTAAATTAACTTTGTGATACATGTATTATTCTTAAACAATTTGGATCTGAAAATGATCCTCAGTATTTAGGATGAAGATGTTAGGAGGTACAACAGCCTGCCAGATGCTGCCGAAAATAGGCAGTAACTCTGCCTTTTTGGTCAATGAAATTGTTCCATGAACATCAAGAGCCTAAGGGCCCATTTTACACTCTTGGGTATGTCCAGGCAGCCTGGTGAGCTAGAGGACAGAGCTCTGTCTGGTGAACATGAAGCCACAAGTCGTTATGAGCTTCCTACTCATTCAGTGCAGTAACTGAAACCTGCTGCTTCCTGCACTAGATTGATTTTGCAGACTCTGCG
Organism: Psilopogon haemacephalus; assembly: GCA_013396835.1. NCBI lineage: Eukaryota > Metazoa > Chordata > Aves > Piciformes > Megalaimidae > Psilopogon > Psilopogon haemacephalus. The sequence goes on from VWZI01021471.1 coordinate 260,403, forward strand.
CTTTGCAAGAGTTTAACAGAGAAGCTTAAATAAAAGTAACACCCACACTCTGTACAGGTAACTCCTCACTGAGCACCAAAGAATAAATATCCAAAGGCAAAGGATGTGTTGACAAACATCAGAGAGGGCTGCAGAGAATGAAAATAAAGATGCAGTCATGGTACTGGCTGGTGTCCTTTCAAGCCAAGAGATTTACTTCTTGATTAGGAGGCTGCCTTTTGGGCTGGGGAAAAGTAGCAGATTTAGATTCAATAGCAAGGGGAGATAAGAGTCTTTTGTACTTCATTTGTTCACTAGTAGAGCTTTTGGAAAACAGCTGAAAATGATAATCAGGTTTTGTAAAGCGTTTAGTAAGTAATTTTGCTGCTCAGCCTCTTTTGGCAGCTGGTTTGCCAGTATATACTCATTCCTATAACAGCAGTCACGACTATTGCTAGAGCTCCTGAAGGGTTATTTGACTCCAGGTGTGTTGCTTAACTCTAGCACAACACCTGAGTAGCATGGAGCAGGCCAGAGAAATTTCCTTGGTCTCCAAAAGTATGAATGCTGGTGTGGGATCTGATTTTAAGAAGTGTGAAGCACTCTGAAATCCTATGGATTAACATCTGAAAATAGGAAAAGCCTCACAATACTGAGCAGGTAAGACTGCACTGAAGAAAACAGACCCCTCTTTGGGGAGCCTTTCCACTGTTTGGTAGAGCTGGCTTTAATTTTTTAATGTAACCTACAGAAAGTCTTTAGATATACATACTTAGGATGTTGAAGTAAAAGCTGGATCATAACTTCTCCAGGGAGAAGAAAAGCAAAAAAATCTGAAATATCACTAAAGTGATTGAGCTGGTGAGTGGATGCTGCAGGTCAGGGGTGGCATCAGATGCACTTCCCACAAATTGTTCAGATTTGATTCTTCACAGAGTAAGGTCATAGGCAGTACACCACTATCCTTAATTGGGTCCTGTGATTGCTGGAGAACTGTTTGTGCTCCTAAGCATAGAAGAGCTCAGCTGGACAGAGAACCATCTCAAGGAACCAGGATCATCAAAACGCTGAGTAGAAAACTGCCATCCGTCATACAAGGGAAAGATCCTCAGCCTGACAACCCAGCCTAAACTCATACTACCACAGGCTCTTGAGAGGTGTAAAAAGCTGTTGTACAACACATACTCAGTCAAACATATTTCATGTGGGGATGTTTGGCAGACAAGGGGACATCCAGCGCTTTGCAGCTGCTTTCTGCATCCAATCCCAGAGCCCAGAGTTCACAAGAGACTGTTTCCATGGGATGTCATGGGGAAATGGGTATTTGAAAAGGGGAACCTACACCCCAGTTTTACTACTTTAAACCTGTGTGGTTCTTCTAAAGAAAAAGGTTATGTTAGTGGAGGAGATAAAGAAAGGAGTATCTTTTCCTGAAGACCTTCTGCTGTGCCTTCCTGAAAGTACCAGGGGAAGAGGAGTTCTCACATCCATCTTCCACAAATGTCAGTGCTGACACTCCTGTGGGTTACTGCTTTGGTTTGAGTGTCAGAGTATCATCACCTAGAAGCTCTTGGTAGCTGCGTGAGCTGCAGCCAAAGCAATCCAGACATCTGTCCATGGTTGCCAGATATGACTTATGGTCCCTGACAGTTTCTATTCATTTGCACCAAAGTCTGTAAGTAAAAAGTTGAAAGAAGCCCCCTCCCCCAGCCCCTCATATTTGCATCTTCAGAACCAGCCAAAAAGCTGAGGCAGGTGGTAGCCCATTTAACTGACAACAGCTCCTGACATGTAGAGCTGGACCTTCTAATCTAGGCAATTTGTAAAGCTGCAGGAATTCATTCCAATGCTACACAGCAAGCACTCTCCAGCAGAAAATCAATTCCAATGAGCAAAGGACTGTGGAAAGCACAGAATACTTATTGTAGTGCTTGGTGAAGGCTGAGGTGGTTATTAATTTTTGTTTTACCATTATTAGCAGTATGTTTTCTGATGCGTCTAATTTCCAGGGAAATGGGGCTCAGATTACACAAAAATAACCTTCCTGCTCATGAGTTTGTTGATTTTAGTATCTTCGTGAGGGACTCTGGAGAGGAAAAGAGACTTTTCCAGTGCCTTTACAAACCCACAGAATTCCAGACACAGAGCCTAGCTCTTCATTAGCCTGCAGGTCCATTCTATCCCCTCTAAGTGGTTTTTATACTGACAACACTTACTGGTGCTTTTATAATCAACCTGCCTTCTAGGTCTCATTTACAGGGCAGACCCAAGTGCCAAGCCATTCTGATCTCCCGTCACTAAGCCAGGTTTCACTGTCCAAGCATCACTGTTTCTGAGCACTCCAAATTTTACAAAGAAATCTTAAGCTTAAAACTGGAGAAATCAGACTCACAGATCCCCAAACCTCAGATCCTGAAGGCAAAGACCTAAATCAGCCTGGATTCTCCCCTTGAGCTCACAATGTGAAATAAATCACATTCAACAGCAGAAAGTTTTCTCTAACTCGTGAAGTATTTCACCAAAATATTATGGTGGGACATTTTATATGTGCGTGTGTGTGTGTGTGTGTGTTCAGAAAACCTGTACACATGGCACTTTGGGACCTGGTTTAATGGCCATGGTGGTCTTTGATCAACGGTTGGACTTGAAGATCTTGGAAGTCTTTTCCAACTGAAAATTCTGTATTGTCTGGCCACAGCAAACAAATGAGAACTTAGGCAAAAATCCTGCCACATCCCAAATATTTGCTGGCTTGCTGAGAAGTGCCATTGCCCATCGATGGGCTTGTGAAAAAGCGCGGCTCTGGGACACTTGACAGATCACCATGTCAGCAAGAAACTCCCTCTGCAAGGACCTTGCCTGCAGGGCTGAGCACTGAGCAGTGCTGAGCTCTGTTTGGCAGCCTGTGGTGAGAGCACACCCTGGAGATCCCACTGAAGGGACTCTGCTACAACCCTCAGTGATTATTCCAATTACAGTGTATTTGGAGGAGCCAGCTCTCAGCCAGGGCACTTGCTCCTCCTGTTCCAGTGGGACCAGGATGTGGTACAGCAGTAATCTAATAGACTGCCAGACCTAAAATCGATTTCTAGTTATTGAAGTATTTGGAATCAATTGTCTTTTTAATGGTAAATAACTGTGTGTTTGCTCTCCTGCTTTTACCAGGAGCCTTGGTGTTTGTATTTTAACAAACAGGATCACGCCCATACATATATCCACACATGCATCCCTAATCATAGAAGTGTCTGGGGTGGAAGGGACCTCCAAAGGTCATCTAGTCCAACCCCCTCTGCAATAAGCAGGGACATCCTCAACTAGATCATCCATTATGTGTCCATACACAAACAATAATATATTTTAATTTGTCATATATTAAGACCAATTTAAGGAAAGAATCATTCACAACATGGAAACAGCAACCTGAAAATACTCCAGAAAAGGTATCTTCAGTTCAAGAAACAAAAAGAGAATGCAAATAGCTATAAACAAACAAACAAACAAATAAATATATATGCATCTATTCTTTTTCCCCACGTGATCCTATAATTGGCCAGTGGGAGAGCAGGACCAAGCTGAAATGCTTTGGGTTGGCTTTACTGCAGTGGATCTCCAAAAGGATTTAAACACAGCAAAATTGAGCTGAAGTCTGAGTGCTCAGCCCAGAAGCTGTCTGGATCAAAGGTTCCAGAAGATACCACAAAGTCACATCAACATTTATACCTTGACATGCAGGACCTCTCCTACATCTGGCTCTGCCCAAGTTCTCTACAGAATAACTGTTGGCAGTAATGATATTTATGAAATGGGTTCATAGTGCAATGATCTGGCAGGATTTTGGGGTTCCTCAAAGGGATTACTGAATTTCACACTGTGCCAACAGAGCAAAGAAATCTTAAGCTTTCCTTTTTTTACCCCCAACCAAATATGACTGCCTAAGCGCATTTGTTCCTTTTTGCTTTGCTTGAGTACTGGAATATCTTATGCAGATGAAATCTACCCCTGTCTGTGACCCTTGTTACCATGCAAACTGCATGCTTTAATAGAATATTTAATTACAGGCCAATAAGAGCAGCGTGCCACAATGAGCTCATTTCACAGCACCCCTTTGTGTTGCGATTTTGGATATCTTTCACACAAGGTTATTGCACAAAGAGCTCCACCAAATACACCTGCCAAGGCGCAACAAATACAAGCGTTGAGGACAACACGAGACATCCTGTTTATAGCACTCAGTATATATGTTGCATGGAGCATAAATGGCAAAGGATCCTGTCTCCCACATCCTTCCCCATAAAGGCATGTAAGCGTTGGGAGCAGCTTGCTTGCCTGGAAGGGAAACACATTTTTCTGTGATAGTTTATCTTAAACTCAAGCTTTCAACCTCAAGGGGTAAATAGTGTGAGGGTTTAAGAATAAATCTCAGTGAAACACACGGAAGATTTATTACAGAGTACTTGAAAAGGTAAAAGGAAAGAAGCATCTTGATGGAAAATTATTTAGGTCACTGGGACAATCAATTGTTTATTGCCCTAGAATTTCCCATGCCACTGCTCACTGTAATCTATGTGTACATTAACAGGTATATTGTACTCTGACATCATAATTCTGGCACATGTCCTTCACAAACACTCTTACATTCAATGTACATCTTTACACTGAGTTGACCCCATTTACTTTTTACCCTTTCTCAATGTGACTGCCTCTCAGGGAGGCTGTCCCTGATTCTCACCCTACATCTGAAATAAATGATCACACTCTTCATTTTATGGCTTGCTTTTGCTGAGCCGAAGCAGTTGTGTGTGTTGGACAGCAGCCTCTGGCAGTTTGTTAATGTTGTTTTGTTATCCTCCAAGAGTTTCCCAGTAGCCTTTAAGAGAAAATGGAAAGCCAATATACTGTTTTATAAACCATTTTGATATACTGAGAAATGCAAGCCTGGGCCACAGTTAAATGGTGCTGAGAAAGCCACGTAGCAACACTGCACTTGAAGAATATTTTATTTTTCATAGCAGAGATCTACTGGAAAGGCCTGATGGTGAGGGACAGTGGCTTGGTCCTGTCCAGATCTCAGCACACTTCTGATAGAAAGATGCCTGATGGGTTTCATTGTAAGACAGAAATAGCAGGAACTGATCCAAACATATAATCTAACAGGGCACACAGAGATTGGATTTGGAGTTCACTTATCACCAAGCTGATAACTCTTCAGGGAGGCACAGCCAGCAGGATCACCTTCATTTGTCAAGCTAAATCCTGCATATTGCAGACACAGACTCTGAAATGGTGTGAGTGGTTTGAAGTCAGACCTTGCTGTTAATCTGCTTATGAGATCCAGAGCCCATCAGTTGCACTAGTGACATATCTCTGGTCTCAACAGGGTTAACTTAGCCTAGGAGGAGACATCTTTTCCCTATGATTTTAAGGGCCATCAAACTTGCCTTTAATTCCCCCCTCCCATGTCACCTCTAGCACTGATAAACAAAACCACAACACTTTCATTGCATAACCCTTCCATGAAGAAAAGGGCAAACATCCTTCAAAATTTTTGATTCTCCTCACGCCTCCTACTTGCTGACCACACAAAACACTCTCACTGCTCAGTGCTACTTCCAGCTTATCCAAGTGGACTTCAAGATCAATGGATTTCATCATGTCTTTTACCTTGATACCAGGCAGCAAGAGGACCATGTCACAGTGCCAACTGAAAAGGACTGTTACTGTCTGTGAGAATACTGCAGCATCAACATGCTCCCCTCTGCCTCTCAGTCCCATTTCCAGGCAGCTCCACTCAACTCCAGCAGATTGAGACCATCTGCAGGAAGAAATTATGTTCTAGATTTTTTTTCTACCACAGCCATCATGGCTTTCTGGAGTCTAGTAAGAGGGTGCCTGGGTGTATTAGAACAGATAGCATTTAAAGTGAAGAAAAACCTGGTTTTAGTGGAACATACAGAATGTAAAAGCCTGGCATGAAACTAGGAACTGGACAGAGTTGCCTTCTGCCAAGTGACAGTGTGTCTAGTGAAGAGAGACAATAAAAATAAGTGATGTGGGAGCAATGTTATGTGATCTGTATTTAAAAAAAAAGGGAAGAAGAAAGAAAAGAAAGAAAGAAAAGGAAGGAAGGGAGGGAAGAAGGAAGGAAGGAAAGGAAGGAAGGAAGGAAGGAAGGAAGGAAGAAGAAAGGGAAGGAAGGAAGGGAGGGAGGAAGGAAGGAAGGAAGAAAAAGAAAGGAAAGAAAGAAAGAAAGAAAGAAAGAAAGAAAGAAAGAAAGAAAGAAAGAAAGAAAGAAAGAAAGAAAGAAAGAAAGAAAGAAAGAGGAAGAAAGAAAGAAGGAAAGAAGGAAAGAGAGAAGGAAAATCCTGCCTCACAGCTGGAGTATTTCCTTAGAGAGCTACCTTGAAAGATCTGAGGGAATTTCCCAATAGCGCTTGTGACTGCATTTGGATGTGGCTGGAAAGCAGCGAGGCCTGACCGCGGTACGGGGGAAGTGTGTAAGTGCTCATGAAAGTGAGCGACAGGCTACGAGTTTGCCAAGTCATAAGCCAAAAACAAATTAAAGGAGATGGGCAGGGTCATTTCCCAGAGCTGGGTGAGAAACCTAACTGGTGAATGTGCCACTGATCTCGCCCAGAACAACTGCAGGACAATTTCATAGCGCTGAATGCTTGAAGCTTTTTGTTGTTGAGCTGTGGATTTTTCATTTGCTGTAAATACGTTTTAGACGTGCCAGGATTGTCAGATAAATACCCATAAATTGATTCAGCTGAACGTGGACTTCGTGCCCTTCTAAGCCATTTGGTTCAAATGAGTGCACATTGCCATTTATAGTCTCGAGCTGAGAAGATGACTGTGAAATCTGACTCCGGCTTAACTCGGGCCACGATTAAGTTTTCAGCACAGAGAACGTTCTACAGATTATTTGTGAAGTGATCTCTGTGTTCTCAACTTTGTATAAAAGCTGCTAATGCTAATCCAGAGGAGCTTCTGTAAAGAAGTTCTGAATTGGAGGAGAACAGACATGAAGTGAACGCCAATTTCCTAGAGCAGCCCTTGCCATTTCTAGGTTCTCTTCTTGTGTAAAGCCTTAAAACGTGCAACACTTTCATACAAACAGGAATGGACACGTGGAAGTTGGACACAGTTCAGAGTATGTGTGAATGTATTTTGTGCCCTGTTTTAACACACAGAATGAAAAAGATGCTTCAAGTTTTACTCTGAACCATGGCAAGCAGTGGAGGGAAGCTCTGATCTGCTGAATTCAGCCTCCTGAACTCAATTTAGGTGTATTGCCCTCCAGTCAAAGGTATGATTGCAGCTTGTGTAGACTGGCTTTATGCTGAGTTGAATACTGGCAATAGTATTGCTGAGGCACCAAGAGCTTCATGGAAAGGCTGTAACCCCTGCCCCCCTCCAGCCCCCAACAACCTGTAACTGCAACCTCCCTCCTCCCAAGCCTGAGCTTCACTTCATTGTGAAATGATTGCCCATGGAGGCCGTTTTAAACTTACTCAGTCTTACCCTACATGAGCAGTAGGCATGTTAGGAGGCAAACAGGCAATCAGTGGAGTGTAAAGGGAGGTTTGTGCACTAAATCCAATTGCTCTGAAAACCAGACTTGATTAAAAATCCTCAGATTTGTTGTTTAATTTCTCATCATGTTTGGATTTTTATCTGCTGTCTCCTGTGAGCTTCTGAGATTGCATTAAAGTTCAAACATTTCTTTGCAACCACAACAGCTAGAGCTGTTTTGTTTCAAATGTAGGGAGAGAATCGCAGGGAGTTATGCTCCTGCCAGAGTAGGCTTTAAAAGAAGCCCCTGCTGGTATCATAACAACAGTGATAAAATGAGTTCTTTCCTCTAAACTTCAATTGCTTGAACTTCATAGTGGTGGGAAAAAAAAAACTCCACTGGCATGGAAGAGACTGTGGTTATCTAGGATAAACCACTAATTTTGCTGTCTGCCACCTCTCATCATCTACAGTCTTCTGTCACCTTGAATTGTAACTTGCAAATCTCATACTCAGATTGGAGCTTAACTGTGACTTGAGACTGAACAAGTAGATAGGATCTTTGCAGCAAGTTTGCAGAATGTCTGATGTGTAACACCAAGTAACATAAAACTATCGAAAGCAGCACTATTGCAGAGCTTAGCATGTAGAGAACAGCAGCTAGTGAGCTGCAATGATAATATGTAGTATTGCCACATCATTCTTCCTTATCCAAAGCTCTGGAGGGCTGGAATTAAGTCAAACTATGTTCTTGGACAATGGGAGCGAGTGGGGACAGCCTATCTCCTTTTAGGGTAGTGGAGGAAGGCTGCAGAGGGGAGAACAATCCAGATGAGGGGAAGCAGAAAGAAGTACTGAGGTATTGAGGGTGAAGGAGAGGTAAGCAAGTCATCACTACCCCATGTCTCTTCCTGTAGAATAACTTAGGGCCATCAAATAAAACTTAGAGTAAGCAGTTTGAGGCAAACACAAGGGAAGTGACACAGCATGCTAAAGCCACGGAAACACTTGCTGAATCATCATGTGGATGCTGAAGTGTTGCTTGAGTGCAAAGAACCATCAGAGATTCATAGAAGAAAAATGGATTAAAGGCTGGGAAGTATCCATCACCAGCACTGCTTCAGGAAATCTTCTAGCATTCTTCTGGAAGGAGGAAGTATATTCTGGAGAACAGTGCAACTTGCTTACCTCATATAGATTCTTAAGAAGCAGTTATAGGACACTATTGGAAACAGGATATTGAGCATTTGTCTTGGAGTCTCAGAGTTCTGAGAATATTTGTTCTGGTGTTATTGTGACTGGGGACCCTTGGGGCTGCACAGGCAATCACAAGGCTCATGGATGCTGCCGTCACATCTCCCTTTAGCATGGTCTATTTAGACAGAAATATTGGCAAGCTGTGGGTCTGTCCTTGGCCCACTAAGCACACATGTTTGATCCTCCTCATTTTATATTAGGAAAGAATCCACAACTGTTTCTCCACAGTCCCATCACTATACCTCATTTTTGCTGTGAGGAGTGCCTTGGAGCTTTCCTGTATTGAATTGTCCAAATATCCTATTGCTGTCCATCTGTTAACTGCTCCCAGTTTTTTGTTATTCTCCTTCTCCCATCTTCTGTGAGTTGACATCAAAGCTTTGCAGATGTTGGAGAAAGAGTTTTCTTTTTCTACCTCACCATTTGCTTTAGCAGTATGGGGTTTGTGTTCTCTGTGATATTTAAGATATTTTCTTGGCGCAATGGCTGATTTGCAAGGAGTTGAGAAGGCACAAAAAAGCCCAAGATGGGAAATTAAATCTGGTTTAATTTCTTGGCAATGTGCAGATTCATTTCCCTGGTCTCTCTAGTTAACAGTGCAAAATTCCAGCCTATTCCCAAGTTATCAGCATTCTGGGTTTTTTTCGTGGCTGAAAAAGTGTTTCTCATGATCCATGTCATTGGGATAGGGCAAGAAGTGGTGATGCAGGCTGCTCCATCCCAGGCTTTCATTGCTGCCCTGGCTAATGGATGCTCAGAGACCCCTTGCTAATGGGATGTTTTGCTTATTCATAAAATCTCATCAGTGCCAATTTCTGAAGAATTTTCTTGGTCTACGTGCAGCGTTGTGCCCAGAGGCATGAATTTGGCAGCCCTGATAATAAGTCTGAGTATTGAGGATTGTTATGTCTTCCTCACCAATATGTCTAAATAATGGTTCATAATTAACTCTGGCAATCTCTCCTGTCCAAGCAAAATTCATCATTTTGTAATTCTCTGGGGTTTTTGCCAGCTTTCCCACGAGGAGTGTTTGGACTGTGTGTGAAGAGGTTGCAAGGCCAGCTAAAACAGCCAGCAGACAAGGCTCCCAATTAGTGTACAGTGAGTGTGATGCCCATCCTTGCTGGGAGCCTGCCTTTTCCACTCTGCCACTGGGGCAATCGTCAAAGAGTCCCTGTTTGTAATAAGAAGCTGTTGGCTGCAGTGGAAAATGAGCCATGAGGCTTTTCTGATCTTGTTTTTCATGGCGTGCATAAAGGCTCAAAAATTCAGGGGAGGTGGATATGAATTTTCCCCTCGAGGAATACAGACCCTAGGTGCAATTCCCAACATGCTTCCCATCTTTTTAGCTATCATGTGTTTGCAGCATAGACTATTTGCCATCTGTGGAGAAGTCTTCCCACTTTTATTCTAATCCCCTGCATTGACAGTGGAGTGGCTAAGATCTGCCATTCTGCAGAAGAAACACTTAAGTGCTGTGTTGCAGGGACATTGGCCTCAGACTGAGAAGATACTGCATGTTTCTTAGGATGCTTCATAACAGCTATATATTTCCATCTGGTCTGCATTTTTCCCAGACTTGCTCCTGCAAAACAAAAGTTACCAAGTCAGACCAGTCCCACGTGTCTTTAGAAGGGTGGATTGAAAAAAAAAGAAAAAAAAAAAAAGAAAGAAAAATAAAAGTTTGCAGTATCTTAGAGGTTTTTATCCCCCTTCCTGGAAATTGCCATTACAGGAAAACTTTGGACCCAAGTTCTGACTGGGGATGGAAAATCCTTTGTGCTTGGGTCATATGCAAAAGATTTGTGAGTCACATGGAATTTACACGTCACTTGCTGAACCCAAACCTTGGAAAAGGCTAATCTCCTCGTAATTTGTGTAAACAGGAAACTCTGTGCAGCCACTCAGATGTTCTTAAGCTGCACACTCTCCAAATGTTAGTTTTCCCTAGAGAATGGCAATGTCTGCCAGCATGCCAGTCCTGCTTTGTATTTCGTACCTGCACACCAACCTTTCCTGCATGCCTAATTCTCCTGCCTAGCTTGGCATTATTTTGTCTTCCAATTTGAAAACTATGTACATCTGTAAAAACAAAATGCAATATGTGGTAGTGGTATGGTACTGTATTTGTTTGAATTAATGTCCCTTAAAGTTGCAAAGGCTGCAGAACTCATGGATTGCAGCTTTGTGCCTTAAAGGAAAGCAAATCCTGTTTTGATAAAGGCCAGTTTCTAGCTGGCTCCAGGTTCATTTAATTTTGGTGGGGCAATGAAAGTGGTGGCAAAACCTTAGGGTATCAGTCTGGATTCACAGACTGCACAATCTTGTTTTTGTTGCCTGTCTACCAACAGGAATCCTGTGTGTTCGCATTCTTGATCCTTCTCCTTTTCCTTGAGGAAACACAGCTGTGGAGCAGGAGCTGTGACTCTACTGCCTGTCTGTGGATGGCAAGGGGGAGCTGGGTTGTGCTGTATGTAAATGAGATTGTGTCGTTTCTGCCTGTCAGGAATAAGTGCTTTATCATATCAGTGAACATTCCTTTTCTCATTTTAATCATTTTTTTTCCTACCTCCAAAATGGCCAAAGCCAAATGTCCCAGTCGCAGGCCTGTGGAGATTAATAGCAGACATAAAATCATCCTGCTTTGAAACCGTGAGCTGTTGCTTTTTTGCCCTGAAACACCATGATTTATTTACTCGGTGTAATAGCTTTAAGATATCTTTAACTGTGCTTGAGGACTGTTAATTTGAAGAACCCTCAAAACTTGTCAAAGCTCACTACCATTGTGAAGCTACTGGGGCTTAGCTGGAGCCTATCGAGCCTCTGCCAGAACGGTCTTGTCTGGCAGCAAAGTGAGTGTAGTTGCTGGATGTTCATCTTCTGGGTAGGATTAAGTTATGACAAACAAATGCCTGTTCCAGATGAGCATGTTCCCCCAGGTTTTATGTGCTTTAATTTATGTGCATCAACTTTGTGGCACTAGTTGATGCTTTTATCTTTCTTTATTCTGCTTACACTTCCAGCCTTGGATTGTGGTATCTCCTTCTCTGGTACGAAGCCTTCTAGGCTAGGAATGTTTTCCAAACTGCTGCAAGCACCTGAAACATCTCTTAAATGTCTCCCCTACACATATTTGGAGACCTCCTCCCATAACTGGTGCCCACAGCCCAGTTTTCAAATTGGCTGCAGCAGTGTAGTGCAGTGGAGCGGATTTTGTGCTTCCCAGTGTCCACTGTCCCACTTCTGTTAGGCTACCGAGGCTCAGAGCCTGGTCAGTCTGGGAGAAAGAGGTTCAGCTCAATCTGGTTTGCACAAAGTTCCAGCCCAGGTGTGGTTGATGGCTGTTAATGGGCTCACATCAGCCTCTCAAGAGGGAGGTGCCTCTGGGATAGAAGCTTCCCCACCTGCTCTCTCAGGTAGTGCAAAATTTGGTGCTGGAGAGGAGAGCTTCGTCTCTGATCTTCGAAGGTTTCTGGGGAAGTTTTTTTGCACTCTTTAATAGTGAGTTGATTGTTAGTTCCAGATGGTCTTTTCCTCCGCCTCTACGTGAACAAAGAAGCCATAGAATGTAATAATGCCCAGAGCAGATGCGTGTTAGAGGGAGAATGGTGGCAGTGGAGAGTGCTGAACGTGAAGTGAGCTACAGGGCCAATACATACCATGAGCTGAGGTATGTGATACATATATGGGATCCTGTATGTGGGTTTAATTTACCTGGTAATTTTCTTATTTATATATGTATATATATTCCCCAACCCTCTCCTTTTTCATTCTGTCACTATCTTTAAAGAGCCTGGAAGAAGGCAGACAAACTGTTTTCTTTGGACCCAACAGGAATACCACAGTTTTGGGTTGTTTTTTTTTTTTGCTTTTGGCAGCTTGCGAGTGCCTTGGATTTTGATTTCCTTTACCTACTAGATATATTTTTCTATGTAGATATTAAAATAACACAAAATAGATTCTGTCTATTTCTGTTCATCTTTAAAACAATGTGCAGCTGTTGAACCGCAGAGGAGCGTTGACTTGCCACAGGTCATTCTTGCAGGATGTGTTGTAGGCAGTCGCCTTAGAGATCAGTGCAATGGGCATGGTTCCCTCTCCCTTAAAAAAAGCAAAGAAAAAGAAATGATTACAGGCATAAATGTGATCTCAAAGGTATTTCCCAACCTGGTTGATTCTGTGAAACTTTGAATTATGTTCTTGGCTTGATCATTTAGTGTTGCTTTGCATTCCTGTGATGTAAATTTCTTGTTTCTAAAGGTGGCTGGATAGGAAACCACTTGAAACCTGTTCTCCTCCTTCCTGCTCAACCCTTTTCTCTTGAATCTTTTTGCCCCTTACTTTAGGGTCTGCTGCTTTGTCTCTCTTTCTGCTTTCCAGTCTCTTTTCTTTCCTCCCCTTGCTGTTTTAAGTCATGAATCTTTCTCTTCCATCTTCCTTTCTGCTCACAGCCAATGGAGGGGACTCCAAGGGAAATATTTTCTGGGGTGTTGGGCTGGCATGGAGTGGACAAAGCAGCTGGGACCAGGTCAGCAACTTGTAAGACCTGTTTTCCTTTTTCTCCTCCTGTCCTTGTTCAAGAGGTGTGTAAGCTGTTGGTAGGTCAGGGCATGTGCTGTACTCAGGACATACAATGCTGCCCTGAGAGGTCACTGTCCAGAATTTTGAGTCACCAGATTACTCCTCCAGCAAGTTAGTCATGTTTCTTGAATGTGAATGGGAGGCTGAGGCTGTGTAGGATTGGGGTAGTGACGTAGCAGAGGGAACACAGCTGTAGATCCTTTAGGGTCATTTGGAAGCTTCTGGTTCATTTTCCCTCTGAAAAGAATAGTTCCCCCTCCCAAGCCCTAAATTTGCTCAGAAATGTCTATGCAAAATTGAGACTTTCCTAAAAAAGTTGCTGTTTCTTATTTTATTTGAGAACTCAGGCATTGGAAGTGGTTTAATTTAATTGAGAACACAGGAATTTATTTATGCCAATGTATTTCTCAGTTCAGCCTTTCAAAGAGCCACCCCTCCTCTCTGCTCTCCCCTCCTCTGTTTCTCCATCACCTCTGCACAGAAGCACTGAACACAGCAGTGTCACTTGGCTGTGCTCTCTGAGCACAGGCTTTCTCCTCCATCAGGATGACCTGGAGGGACAGAAATTGCTCTGAGGCACACCACAACCTGTCTTGGGCTCTCTGGTTTATTCTCAGGTAATGCAAAATTGTGTTTCTTTCCCTGTTTTTATGTACTTCTGTGGGTTTACCTGACTTGCCAGCAGTCTGTTGACAATCTGGCTATGATCATGGGAATGTAAAGATTAGATTTACATCTTGGGTCTTCTTCCTTCAGTGCTGCCTGACGTTTGGGGTCCCAGTGTGCCCAGAACAGCACATGCTCAGCTTCCCAGCAAAGCAGAAGCATCTCTGCTGGTGCAGGGGCCTGCCCTGTGCTGGGTTACTGTATTTTGTTCTCAGGGCTGGGAGTGCAACAGTGCTCTGTAATGTGCTGATTTGCAATTCCCTGGCATATGCTAGTTACAATGATGCATCAGGCTTCAGGAAAACAGCCCTCCTAATATACATGGGAGATAACACACCAGATGACTGTTATGAGAGAGATCTGAGACATCTTATTTAACTTAATATCAAACCAAAGGAAGAAACGTTGCAGCAACAACTGCCAGATTATCCCCTGAGGACCACAGCTTGGCTATTTGGCTGCTGATAAAACTACATATTTTTTGTATTTACTAATGGGGGAGAGCTGAACTCTCCATGGTGAGTAAGACAGATAGCAGCAGCTCCAATTCCTCTTCATTCATCACTACATTGCTTTCCCCAAGCAAAGGTCAGTGACTATGTTTGGGTTGCTTGCCTCCATTGTAGGAGTTGTAGTCATGAATCACCAGAGGGTCTGTGATTGCATCCTGGCAGCATCTTGCTGCTTCAGGAGCCTGTGTCCCTCTCTGCTGTTCCTGTCGGAGGACAGACCCAGGTCATGGCTTAGTGCAAGGGGAAGGTCAGGATGTGGAAAACTTACTCCCTTAGCCCAAAACTTGCCTTACCTTAGGCATAGGGAAGAGGTCAATGATCAGGGCTTCATCCTGAGATTTATGAGAGCCAGCCATTCTCAGGAGGGAAGCAACTTCTTTTAAGCCTGCCTATGATTGTCTTGAAGTAGGTCAGTAGGTCATGCCACGTATCTTTAGCTCCTTCAGAAGGACAGCACTTGTAATCCATGGCTGGTGTATTTTTTTTTTTTAACCACAGGTAAGAGAACACACTTTGCATTGTTGTAAACCAGGAATTTCAGATGCAGAACAGTTGGTTGTAATGCCTGATCCTCATGTGCTTTCCCTCAAGGTTCAGTTAATGTTAAGTTCATTTTAATGAATATGGTATTGAATTTTTTTGCAGTAGGCTTTAGTGAACAGATTGGAAATTCTGCAAGAGGTATTAGAACCGGGTGAATAATTCATAAAAAGTAATTTATTTTAGGAATGTCACCTTTTTCTGTTTTGAATTGCCTGGGAATAAAGCAGGACTTGCCTGAGTTTAGTTGTTAATTAAAATTATGCACCAAGTTTCTGTCAGCAATCTTTACTTTGTTGCTCATTCAAAAGCAATTTGTTCTGAGCAGATGATGCTCAGAAGCTCAGCTGTTACACTGGACACAGAAATACCAGGACTTATTTTCTGGGTTTTAATTCAGCCTATCATAACTCGATGATTTTCCTTTGTGAAAAGTGTTGACTAAGATTTCATCGTATTCTGATTCATAAGTGTGTGAGAATATTGTAATATTTGCCAGACTGTCCTGTTCTGGACAGTCATTCAGCCAAAACATTATTTCATTAGAAAGCAGATGAAGCAATTTCATTAACAAAAATAAACTGTCAGATTTATTGCTGTCTTCTACCTACTCTGAAATGTAGCTTCTGATTTTCAGTGCACAAAGCCCATCTCCATCATGCCACATCTCCCAACTCTGGTGTTTTACCTCTTCAGGTCTAAGTTTGCAAAGGAACTCTGACACTTGTCTATTTCTCTGATCCTAGCAGTGGGTCAGAACAAGTCTATGTCAGGCCCAGAGGTCACCAAATTTTATATGAAGAAGATTGCTCCCTGGGGGTTAGTGAGGTCTTGCAGGTGGGGGTTAGTGAGGTCTTGCAGGTTGATTGTTGTTGGTTGGTTGTTTTTTAAACAACTTTGAATGAGTTTCACAGTACCAGAATTAGTTACCTTCAGACAGCATCTCCACAGTTTCCATAAGCCTCATCAACTAATGAGAGCCTTTGCACCTCTTCAAAACTGGGAGGTAATGGAATGCTTCCAAGTAGACTGATCCACAGAAATTGCTCCAGTTTTTCTTTTACCTGTTATTATGGGCATTATTAATGCACAGATTGCAATATACACAATTAAAGGCACTAAACATGTACACTGCTGCTTGCTTGACAAGGTGCTGTGTGTTGACTGTGCCAGGTCAGCCTCTTGTTACACTGTGCTGGGCTTGGGCACTCTGCAAGCTGGGAGCTAAGTTCACAGGATGTTAGGGGTTGGGAAGGACCCAAAGAGATCAAGTCCAACCCCTCTGCCAAAGCAGGACCATAAAAACTAGCTCAGGTCACAGAGGAATGCATCCAGACAGGCCTTGAATGAATGTCTCCAGAGAAGGAGACTCCACAACCTCTCTGGGGTGCCTGTTTCAATGCTCTGTGACCCTTCTTACAGTAAAGAAATTCCCCCTTGTATTGAGGTAGAACCTCCTGTTCTCCAGCTTATATCCGTTGCTCCTTGTCTTATCACAGGGAGCAAGTGAGCAGAGTCTGTCCCCCCAACTCCTGACCCCCATCCCTCAGCTATTTAAAAACATTAAATCCCCTCTCAGTCTTCTCCAGACTAAGCAGTCCCAGGTCCCTCAGCCTCTCCTCATCAGGCAGTGCTCCAGTCCCCTCAGCATCCTTGTAGCCCTCCACTGGACTCCGGAGCAGATCCCTGTTCCTCTTCAACTGGGGAGCCCAAAACTGAAGGCAGTACACAAGATGAGGTCTCACCAGGGCAGAGTAGATGTCAACCTTACAGAAGACTTTGTTTTGTTGCCTCTCTCTGGTCTGTCTCCGTGACCAAGTTGTTATTCTAAACGCAATTAAAAAATCTCACATGAACTTCAAGGAGCCTGCATAATTTACCCCAACTGTATTTTATGTTGTTGGGGGAGCACTGAAGTTGCAACTTCAGGAAAGCAGAGTGGCAGCCCATGTTGCCCAGCCTCAGCTGCTCCCCTGCCAGGTAGAGACTTCCTGAGCCCACAGGCATTGTTTGCTGCACTGGCATTGCTAACTGGCAATCTGCTGGAACCCGTGTGGCTTTTTCATTACTTCTTGCATGGTTATGCCCCCAGCCTGACATGTGCCTCCCATATGGAGCCAGCCTCAGGGGCTCTGTGCCCTGGATCGTGCTTGTTACAGTTGGACTTGATGATCTGAAAGGTCTTTTCCAACCTAAATGATTCTAGGGTTGTGTCTGCAAACAGCAGCAGGCAGGTGCCTGAGCTGCAGCGTCCCGAGCTGTGTAGCAGTGTGTAGCTGAGTGATGCTGCCCCTCTGGTAACTGCACTTGCACAAGCTCAAGCTCTCCAGCTGCTATGTATCAGCAGATTATGACTCCTCCTGCTTACCTGCTCTTTACTCCACTCCTGGTTTGTTTTTTTTTTGTATCTTGCCTTTGTGTGCAGGGTGCTAGTTTGATCATAAGCAGTTTGTGGGTTGTGTATTTATGCAACGCCAAACTCCTTCCTTACTCCTGAGCTACTTCAGCAAGGATAAATGCTAATACTGCATGTTCAATATTTATTTTCCCCTTTCCACTGCAACAGTCAGAGCAATATAATAGGATCTATTTAACATTTGCTCATTTGCTCTGCAGAACTCTTCCTGCCTGCTCTCTGTTTATGTAGGTGTCTGCTATTGCTCTTAGCTGTGGATTGCAATATGTAGGTTTTCACAGAGTAAACATACACTCAGATCTGTACAGAAGATTCTTGGTTAATAATAGATGAGATGAACATAATCCATCTTGATTTGACATTGTACATCCTTAAATGTGGTGTGTAGGGAAGGCACATGATGCTGTCTGAAGTCACAGAATCATGGAATATTTTGGAGTTGAGTGCAGAAAAAGACAAAATTGCAAATATGTGTTTTCAGTGCACACTTACTTACAGCTGGGTCAAAGGAAAGGGGAAGAATAAATTCGAGTAAACCTATGCGTATTATTAATGAGCATTAGCTCACTCTAAAGGACCTAGATTTTTTCTCTGTTGCTCAACTGAAAAGATGCAAAACAGATCAGTGGAGAACAAATGGAAAAAATCCAGCAAATTAGCTCACTCTTCTGTACAGCAGCAGAATGAGGTCAGGCATCCATAGGTGTGTGCTGTGTGAAGGGACATGAGTGTTTTATGCACAGTGTCCCAGGTCTTTCCTACAGCCGTGTGACTTGATATTAAGAATGTTGACTATTGTGGTTTAGGCATTTCCAGCAACAATTGAGTGTGGTTAATTGAGTCCTGGCTAAGAAGAGCTGCAGGATTAGCATGGCTCAGGAGATACTGGAGGAAAAGGAGGCAGATAGAGGAGTCTCTTGCTAGGCTTCTCTAGCCACATGTTTTCCATATCAATCACATTAGACAGTGTGCTCACACGGTCTGTGCTGATCTGTATGTGCATTGCTCTGCAAAGTTGGGCTGTGGTCCTTATATGCTAATTTAATGGCCCCTCCTCCCCCCCCATTAAATTAACAGGAGCTTCCTAATGTCAGTCTCTGGCTGTTGTTTCAGAAGCACACACACATGCCAGGTCTCTGGCTGTTCATTGCACGTGTGCTTTGCTGAGGGAAGATCAGGTCTACATTGAAAAAGCAAACTCGCCTTTTAATGTGTACAAATATTTAGTTCTCCATCAGCTCCTTTGTAGTGAGGCATAGTTAAGAGTCCCTGCGTGTTAATTTTAGCCCTCTATAAAATTTGTGCAAGTGCTGAACACAAATATAGGAATGCCCAAGTTTACCTTGGCAGAGCACAGAGAGGAATTTGACAGTGAATGGGTCTTTTGGCAATTCCCCCCCCTCTGAACTGCCTGTAAAATGGGAAAACCTTCTGTTTGCACTCTTCTGGTGCCAAGCGTCGAGTGCTGCAGTCACGTGCAAGCCTCAAGCCTTGGAGAAGAACAGTCCCAAGGACCAGGTGCTGCTACCTGAATCTTACAGGCCTTGAAGTTTTGCATTTATGGTCCCATGGCTGTCGGTGTGCAGGAGCTGAGCGCTGAGCCCTGGCTGCAGTGAGCAACTTTGCTTCCTGGAAGGAAACATTTGAATTTTGAAGGTGTGATTTAGCTTCCCCTGTGAGACAAAAGCGGTGAAAAAGGATAGTGCAGAAGCTGGAGAAATGTTTGTTTCCTAACTGATGCCTTTCCAAGGGAAGTTAAAAAAGGAAGGAACTTCCAATAGCTACTGAAGGGAGGGCTCTGTTATCTACTTCTGTAACCCTTGTTTTCCAGGGCTTGGCCAGCTTTTATACACCTCTCTGCTGAGCTGTGTTTTTGGCACCAAAGTATTGGTTGTGGTTTGCATAATCTTGGGATTCACTTCAGTAGCTGTTTGCAAAATAACTGAAATTCTTCTTATCTCAAAAATGCTATTAATTGTAAAGCATTATGCTAATGTTAATTCTTTACTGTAAGGGTGCAGGCTTACTGGAGCAGGCTGCCCAGAGGGGTTCTGGAGTCTCCTCTGGAGACTTTCAAAACCCACCTTAATGTGTTCCTGTGTGACCTGCCCTAGGCGACCCTGCTTTGGCAGGTGGCTTGGACCTGTGATCTCTAGAGGTCCATTCCAACCCCTAATG
Source organism: Psilopogon haemacephalus (assembly GCA_013396835.1). Taxonomy (NCBI): domain Eukaryota; kingdom Metazoa; phylum Chordata; class Aves; order Piciformes; family Megalaimidae; genus Psilopogon; species Psilopogon haemacephalus. The sequence continues at coordinate 280,044 of VWZI01021471.1, forward strand.
TTCTGTGAGTTTTGGAAAAGAGCAAAATTTTTTTCACTCTTGAGAGATACAGAAACGACTTGGAGAGAGTCAAATTAAAAAAAAAAAAAAAAAAGTAGTTTTCAAGTCCTATGAGATTGAACTAAAATGACTCCTTTTCCTCCCATAAACTATAAAAATTTGGTGAAAACTCTTAAAAATGTTGACCTTAACTTTTCTCTTCCTCTTTTGCCCAAAGTAGGAAATAGCTTCCAGAGGGAGTTTCTGGTGCTAAAATCATTCTATTCCTATGAACATACAGATGCTTTTATAACCAAAGATGTGTTAGTACATTTAGAATAGAATCATAGAAAATTTTGTCTGTCTCCGTGTTGGCTGATAAAGACATCCCAAATGTAGTAGTAGATTGAGGACTACAAGTCCAACAGAAAACCAGGAGGAGTCTGAGCTCTGGGACCACGCAGATGTTTTAATAATCCCTCTCTTCACATCCTATATTTTTTCCCCAAAGTGAGCCCTCAGGGCTAATTAACCTCCCTTATCCTTCCCCTTCCTCCTCTGAGATTATCCCCATGGGTTGAAAAATAACATCTCCTTCTTGTGGCAAATTACCATATTTCTAAATGTGTACTAGCCCAAATGGAGAGAAAAAGATATTGGTATCTGGAATTTCCTTAATGAATCAATGTGAGCTGAAGCACTTTCCTTGATCCCTCTGGAGCTGGCTGATCATTTTGTGGGGAAGGAGGAAGGGTGATGGTTGCCACCTTCTTACTCTAGGTGATCAGATCTGAGAACTAGAAGAACTACAAAGGCTTAAAATGACAAAGTAGGAGTGACCTGAAATGTTCTCATAGCCTAGGCCATTCTGTTGTGGTCACCTGGAAGTATGAACTCAGCATGATCTTCTCTTGATGAGGCATTTGTGGCCAGAAGAAATCTGGACCACTAGTTGAGGTATGCCCCTGGAGATGCCACTATGGGCACTGTGTGTTTGAGCTTTGTGAGCTCATGACAGACAGTGGAGTTCTCTATAGAAGCGTGGCATAACCTAGCCATGCTTGGATTTTTAAAGACTGTTTCATCCACCACCAGACAAAACTGTCAGAAATTCTTTGCTGTGTGTGTCTGCCACCAGAGCAGAGCACCTGGCAGGCCAGGGGTTAATTCTTACTGCTCCAAGTGCTGTGCAAGAAGCTGGGTCTGATCACAGTCTCCTGTCATGAAACTAAGTGGCCTCTGGCTTTCCAAGATAGAACAGGTTCCTTCCATGTACTGTAATTCTGGCTGATGGAAGGCTGCTTAAGAGCTTGAAATATGACTGAAGTTGACATTATTTGTCCTCAGGCTCTTCTAGGAGAGTCCGTGTATCCACTTTTGTGCTCCTCATTCTCCCTTACTTGCCCTTGTGCTTATTGCTTTCCCAAGGTTTGTTATGCCTGTAGAACCTGGGGGAAGGTGGCTATTTGCATTTGGTTCTTGCACTGCCAACTGGTGAGATGCCTCATCTGTGCCGCCCATGCTGCCCAAGTGCCAGTTTGGCTCCAGGACATTCAGCAAGCACCTGGACCTATGCTGCTGGTGGCTGCAGCTTTGCTTTCCTCAGCTGTATGACTTGCTGAGGTGGACTTCTCTGCTGAGCACTGAGACACGAGAGGAGAAGAACAAAGCAATCACATTTGTCTGTTTACTAAAGCAAGTGGAAGTGTTGTGCCATCTGTTCTGCAACTACATGAAACCCAGAGAGCTCTTTGGAACGGGCAGAAAATGTGATCAGAATCTGGGGAAAGGATGGCTGCGAAAATAAGATGCTGAGAACTGGCCTGAGTCTGGATAATGCCAGAACAGACCAAAACCAATAAAACAAACTTGAAGTAGGAAATGCAATAAAGTGCCTTAAGGTGGGGTGAAATTAGAAAATACAATAAACTGCCTTAAGGTGGGGTGAAATTCAGCACTTGTTAGACTTCTGTATCTTCCTTGCTGCTTTTCGTGTGTGTTTATTTTTTCACATTGATTCTTCTCAGGAGGGCAGATCCAAATTGGTGTTTAATAGTTCAGAAATGCTGCGCTACAGCAGGAGCCTGCAAGGTTGCACCCTGCCGTGCTGGTGAGGAGGACTGGTCCCTCCTCACTGATGAGAAACGCCGAGCAGCTCCGGGTGATGCTGGCTACCCCAGCCCAGCATTGGGCCTCCTGTGCCTGGCTGCCAAAAGTCCCAGCTGTGATCCAAAGCACAGCTGTGTGTCAGTTTCCAGAAGCCAGGAAGGAGAAGTGCAGACTGGGTGAAAAATGATAAAACCTGGAAAACTTTTTAAAGCAACCTTTATGGCTTTGTGAAATTCCTGCTTCCCCACAGTTCAGATGAATCTCGTGAAAGTCTAATTGTGTTAAGCTCCTCACTGTGCTGCAGCAACTGGCCCAGGCTGGAGGCTGTGTTGGCAGCAAGCAGCTGGACCAGAGGGATGTTCATTGACTAACAGCAGAACAGCAAAGGGCTGGAGCATGTAGTGACACATCCCTTCAAGCTCCTGCTTTGTAAACTGAGAGCTGTGCTATGGTCAGAAGTGACTTTGATGCTGACAGATGCTTGGAGTGTGAGATTTTGCAGGTAGGGGAGGACAAGGGGGCTCATCTTGGCCTCCATAGCCTGGATTTGGCCTTCAGGACTTCTGGTTTCCTGTCTCTTCCACAGTTCCTGCATGTCCTTGGGCAAGTCATGCAGTTTTCCTGTATCCCATTTCCCCAGGGAAGGATGGGGGATTGCTTTCCTCCAACACAGTGCTGTGAGGCTCCGTAGGGCTGGCAGTTACCATAGAGATGTGGTACCTAAATAGAATTTGGAACCTGTTGAAGGAGAGCTATGAAACCTGATGGTGTTACCAAAAGAACAGCTCAGCTTTGACCATGTTGTGTGGGGCAGCTACAGCAGGTTGTAAAACTGTCACAGTAGGTGTAAATACTGTGAAACTGGGGTCAGCTGGAGCACAGACTTGTAAAAACAAAATGCTACTAGTACAAACTCAACCCGTAAGTATTAAATAGTATCACTGGTTAAACAAATAAACTAAAAGAGATTTTTTTTTTTTTCCCTTTAGGATCCTCTGGGCATTTTCATTTACTAAAGTCTTTTGGTCTGGCAGGAGTCCAGGACCAAGAAGTCCAGACCTGCTTCTGTTCTTTCTGGGGCACCCTGGAGCTTCTGAGGCTCCTCACTGTTTGTATTAAAGGTCTTTAATTTGCTATAAGATGTCAGCTGGAGAAATGAAAACCGTAGAGTTACTCTGTGATCTGTTTAGGCAGAGGGAGGCAAGGGAAATCATGTTTTAATTTACTTGATACTCTCTTTCTCTTTATTGTGAAATGGAGAGATGACTTTCAGGTATTCCTGATTGCACCGTTAATTGTTTTCCTCTGGCTTTCTCGTTCATACTAAAACACATATTTACTTTTTTCTCCCTGCTGAACTGAGAGTGGTTTTGAGGTCCTGGTCTTTCCCATTCAGCCTCTTTGGAAACATTTCAGTTTGGTTGCCTTTGCAGGCATCCTGAATACAGTGTTTTTAATGCAGCTATGCCACTGACTTGTGTAACAAAAAAATGATGCCATCTGTCCTGGGTTGCTTTTTTTAATGTCGTATTTATATTCCCCTCCCCCCCCCTTTTTTTTTTTTTCTGATTTTGTGCTGATTGTTGTTTTGACTCCGGTCAGAGGAAAGCTCCATTGAACTTGTTGCAGTAGTCATCCATCCCTCACCTGGGTTGGAAGCAGATAATTTAGGACTTCATAAAATGTGTAGGTTGGTTAAATACTCCTGCCAAAAGCTTTTTTTTTTTTTTTGGGGGGGGGTCAGTGTTAGTTTCCATTTGACAGTTTCCTGTGTGTTCATTCCCACACCTTCCTGATCTGTCCCTCAAACCTGAACTGTGTAGTTGGCAGCAAATGTGAAGTGTAAAAGGGGATTTTGTTGACCTCCTTTATAATTCTTCAGGAGTGTTGAAAATCCATCATGACGTAGAATCATATGGCTGCACCTTGCTACCTGTGTGTTCATCTGTCTGGTTTGGGATGCACATGAGGTGGTTGGAACCTCTGTGTTCTATGAGGGCTGTTTCACTGTCAGGCTCTAGATGCTTCCGTGTCTCAGGTTATCCTTGTCAGCATTCTGGATGCCCTCAAGAAACACAGAGCAGCTCTGGTTTGCCCTGTAGGCATATTTGGTCCTTCTCTAGGTGGGACTTAGAGATACAATTCCAATAACTGTCTTTGGTTTGGGTGGTGGAGCTGACACAGATAATTTGATCATTTCTTTTGAAAACTACCATTGTTTGCATTTATTAAGGGAGATAACTGCTTCCTTACTGGAGTATTTCCTCTCATCCAGATTCCTGGTTTGTAGTTCTTGTAACTATATTTGGGCAAATTGACTTTGAGGAGTTTGTAAGCATTGTTGATGGCTCAACAGCTACTCTTGTGTTTGGGTTTTCCTCCCCCCCTCCCCCGTCTGCTTAGCAGTCTAAATTAATAATGTCTGTTTAATTCTAGAGCAATCTCCTGAGATTTCCAGGCAACTTTAAATAAGAAAGCCATGTCTTTTTATAGAAGACATCTAAAATATGGAAGCCACCTCTTGAAGAGCTTCCTAAATATCTTCTGTGGTAATAGTATTATCCACATAAACACACAACACTCGTAAACTTAACCAGAATGTGTGATGGCACTAACCCAGCTCTACTGGTGTGAATAGACTACCCCACTGACATATGGTCTGTAATTTGATTTTGAGGAGTTCTAGCATTTCTGAAAGATTTGCAGGCTGATTTATGGTTCTTTCTTGGCATTTTTTTTCCCCCCATACTCTTATTTTCATGAAGTGTGTCTTTTGGAGGTTCCGTTTGACATAATGTGTGCTGTGTCCAACTGCTGACTATCTAGATGCCAGTAAGTGCAAAAAGGTTGGAGCTTCAGGATTGGGTTTTTAATTTCTTTGTTTTTTTTTTTTTTTGAGAATAGAATAGGCCATGTTGGAAGAGACCTCCTGGAGAAGAGAAGGCTTCGGGGAGACCTTATAGCAGCCTACCAGTATCTGAGGGGGGCCTACAGGAAGGCTGGGGAGGGGCTGTTCACAAGGTCTTGTAATGAAAGGACGAGGGGGAATGGGTTCAAATTGGCGGAGGGGAGATTTGAACGGGATGTTAGGAAGAAATTCTTCACAGTGAGGGTGGTGAGGCACTGGAACAGGTTGCCCAGGGAGGTTGTGTCTGCTCCCTCCCTGGATGTGTTCAAGGCCAGGCTCGATGAGGTCTTGAGTGACCTGATCTAGTGGGAGGTGTCCCTGCCTATGGTGGGGGGTTGGAACTGGATGATCTTTGAGGTCTCTTCCAACCTAGACCATTCTATGATTCTAAGATCATGCAGTCCAACCTATCACCCAGCCTTAGCCAATGGCACTAAGTGCTCCATCCAGTCCTTTCTTGAACACCTCCAGGGATGTTGACTCCACCACCTCCCTGGGCAGCTCATTCCAATGCCAATCACTCTCTCTGTGAAGAACTTCCTTCTAATACCCAGGCTGCCCTGTGAAGTTAGGGATGGAGACCTAAACTTCCACTGCCCCGAGACTCCTTTTTGCCTTCTTGCTGGCTTGGTCAGGATGAATCAGAACCTTGGGACAGGCTGAGCTTGCTTCACTCAAGCAAGAAGCTCACAGAAGAGGCCCAGCTTGTGTTTGATTTTGCTTTTTCCAAGGACATAGGTCACAGCTTCTACCAAATTCCCTGAGCCTGGTTTGGGCTCAGTTGATTTCTTCCTCTGCAGAAACCTGCTGAAAGGTATTTGTTATTGTGCAATGCCAAAACCTTGTTCTTTGGACTGTAGGTACATGAACAATGTGAAGAATCAGGAACGTTGATGTAAAGATTTAAGGACAAGCCTCTGAGGTATTTTGGGTGTTGGATTTTATTTTATTGTATTTTAATTTTTTTTTTTTAAGCTGTATAAGACTGCCTATGACATTGCAGGCTAAAATTTCTATCAGGGTTTCTTTTTTCATTTGTTTCCTGATATAGCCAAGCTTTTCTCATCAGCAATTCTTATCCTCTGTGCTTTCAAATCTTGGAGTGTTATCATATGCCTCTCTTCCTCTTTGTCATCTAGACAAATAGTGCACATTAATTCTTTGATTTAATCCTTCTTAATAAGCCTGTTCCTCCAGGGATTAATTATTTTAGTTTCTGTACTGAATATTGCACTTTGTTGACATCTTGTACTGGGAGCCTAGAATGGAGTGCAGTATAAAACCGAAAGCTCATCTCTCATTAGTTTTAACTTGCTCTCGTTTGGAGAACTCTCTTTCAGCTTCATTCCTCCAATACAGGATGAGAGAAGGAAGGTCAAATCAAGCCTTTCTGTAGGATGTGACAGGAGAAGAACTCTCAGCTGTAGCAAACTTTTGGTGCTTACTTTTCCTGTCACCTTATGGATCTCCAGTTCAAGTAAAGCTTGCTTTTAGCAGAAGACTACATTTGATTTCCAAGGCATAGGTAACTACATTGGTCACCCTGGAGCTGTGGCTGGATTTCTTTAGTGCTGTTGCTTGGAACGATGTGAAGCAGATGTGAGATGCTTTCTCCCAGCTGGGAATTTTTACCTACTGAGGGTCTTGCTTCCACTAAAGTGGCTAACATCAGAAGCTGTGGAGCAGAGAGACCTGGTTCTGCCCGGGTGCATTTCTTTCTAGGAGGGTGATTTTGGGGTAAGCTTCCTGAACCTGCTCACTGCGTGGTTGTGTGGGCAGAGAGGCAAAAAGCAGTGGCAGTAGAGGAGGAGATGGGAATGGCCCAGGCCAGGACCTGCTGCCCTGCAGCTTGCACTCTGCAGCTCACAAACTCCTTTGGAATATGAGATTTGGCTGTAGCCACATCTTCCAGAGAGAACAGTTGGGATTTCTATAACATAATTTCAAATTACTTCAAATGCTAAGTTTCAACTCAGATGAATTCAATTTATTACACTTAAAAAAATATAATAAAACTTTTTCTCCAGCTTGTGCTCTGGATCCTTTTATCCTTTTTATCATAGCAAAGCCCAGGACTCCATTTCCTACCCATTAATGGATCTTACTCAGTCCTGCTGAACACAGGAGAGAGATTGGTTTTGGGAGGCTACGGCAATGCTTTGGTGAAAGTCTTTGACCTGTCTCATACAGAAGGTCAGACCAAACTGCTTTAATATTTATGAATCCATTTATGAGTCCTGGCCTTGAGATTTATGTGTGTGACACCCTTTAACATCAGTGGGTGGGGATTTGTGCCTTAAGCAAACATATTTTTGAAAAAAACCCAAAAATCTTATGTAGCAACCATCCCATTTTGAGAGAGTTTGAGCTGAAGAGCTTTCCAGTTGGACCGGTTTTGTTTTCTTGCAGAATGTCAATTCATTTTTATTGCTGAGGGCAGGGCTCAACTGTGCATTTTGTCAAAGTGACCTCAGGAATGCTTTATTTCAAATGGTTCCTTGTGTGAAAATTGGGAAAGTTCATCTTGTTTTTGGATCTCGCTGTTTGCAGATTCATGGACTTGATATTCATGCTTTCCCTCCTTGAAAGATTAAAATTGAGAAGCTCTCTTGCAGGGAACTGCAATTACTATTCCCTGCTTGCAACAACAGCAATCAGGTTTGCAGTCCCCTGAGTCTGCAAGATCTGCTGCATTGATCATTTTCATTCTTAACAGCTATTTAATAACTCACCTCTTTCCAACTTGGAATTAAACATACCTGTGGACTGCAAGCCTAGACACTTCCCCTAACGTTCTTGCTTATAAGCATTGTTTTAGCTAAAAGAACTGCTTGTCTCTGTTTATAAAGATACAGAACTGTAGAAGCTCTTGCAGCTAAGCTCTTCAGTAAGGAGGTTCCTGCTGATGGTGTTGGAGGCACCCAAAAGGTGGAAGCCAACCTGGCAAAGGTGTGATGCTGTTTCCTTGTACAGCAGCTGCAGGAAAGTCTGCTCATAATTTGTCCTTACACCTCTGCACGCTGTAGTCCACTTGCAGCAGTTCTCATTTTGCAGAAATCCATATTTCTGTGTATTACCTAAGCCTTCTGAAAATTAGATTTCTCTCCTGTGATGTACCAGGATTCAGAGGTGAGCAGCTGCTAGGATGGGGCAGGTTGTGAGGTCAGAGGAAGGAGATTTACTGAAGAGAGGTGATGCTCGGGGTTATGGCTATGGTCTCTTGCACTGCTGCTGGCTCTAGGCAGGCATCAGGAGAGAGAGGTGAGAATTTGGTAACTTTCTTGCAAAGGCAGAGAAGCTGCAAGCAATATTGTTAGTGTTGTCCACTAGTAAAAGCCAGATGCTATGCCCAGGATGCTTGTCTTGAAATGTGCTGTCATTGCTTTGTGAAATCAGTTTAATTGTGCCTGTTTGCTGGATGGTTCAGTGAGAATGAGACATAGTCTGTCTCACCATTGTGTCTGTTAAAAACCACAGAAACCCCATTTGGAGTCTCTAAAATGTGTTGTACCAATAACCATATGAGTGCAGGATTTGGGTCCAGATTCCCATCTGCTACGAATGAATGCAGTTCTCCTCAGGTTATATTGGCTGCAGACTTGTCCCACTGCTATTATTAATCACACCTACAGTTGTGGAGTGACTAAGCTGGGCTCCAGGGACAAAGCTTTATTTTTGGTAGCTGTGGAAGTGTATAGATGCATGAATGGATGGATACTCATCCTCCCTTGAGCTACAAGGACTGCATGACAGCAGCCTGTCGTGAAAGCGCTCTCAGTACCAATAGCTCCTGTGTGGTGCTTTTCATTAGTAGATCTCAAAGTGTATTAAAAAATGTGACCTTGTCCCCATTCTGCAGAGGATAAATAGGGGCCCTAAGTAATGTCCAGCTTTCACAGAGTCTGCCCAGCAGGCTCTGGGTTGTTGTCAGGCTCTCTGTGTAATTCCTATGTGTACATCTAATTATTTTCACCCTTAATTTGTTGAGGAAAAGTGAAAATAAATCAACTTTAATTGCATACTGACTTGCAGAAGAAAGCAAGCTGAAGACTACTCTCTTAACAGTTTTATATATATATATATATATGCTTAGTTAAAAACTACTTTGTCCTCTTCCCCTTCCAATCTGGGACTGACTAAATCAGTGTAGCTTTAGGGCAGCAGCACACAGCACGGAAGTGGCAGCATGTTCCACACGTTTGCTACAATTCCTTCAATACCTCTACTCCCTGTAAAGAAAGATTAATTTGCAGCACTGCACAGTCTTCCTCTGCAATGCTTCAGTAGCTCAAGTCGTGTTCTCAAAGGATCAAATGCAAATATGATATAGGAGGCTTTTTTTGGTTTGCTTGTTCTTGCATTGTTGTTGATACGAACGAGGCTAGATGCAAATAAACCACCAAACACATTAATTCTTGAGCCAATGTGCTGTGTGATTGGGACTGAATGAGCTGCAGAACTGAAAACGTTTGGAGATCCCATGAGGCAGGGATGAGCTTGGAAGGTCTGTGTCATGTCCTTCTCCTGCAGACATCCTGGGTGATCTTACTGTGGCTGTTGGAGCTCCTGGTGCATCAAACCCATGCTAATGTAATTGAACTAATAACATTTCCATCCGTGTTGGGGAAGGGACACATCTGCTGTTGTTTGGGAAAAGCATGTTTCTGTAGTTCCAAGTCCCAGAGAAGGACCACAAATAAAAATAGCATGTGGAATTTGCTTTAAAACTCTCTGCTATGCTCGTGCCAGTTGTGGGCAAACGTGTAGCAGTTGTGTATTTAGCTTACAGGCACACTGATGTAAGAACAGAATAAGACCTTGTCCAATGTGCTGTCCTGCAAATATAAATATTTTCTCTTTCAAGTCATCTACAGAGTAATTTTTGGCAGCTGTACAGCAAAATGCAAATCTCCTCCTCTCTGCTTCTCTGTGGATGGATTGCTGGGAGTATCCCATGCTGCAAATTCCCCTCTGGAGGCTTCATTGACGTCGCAGGGAGTGGAGGCTCTGAACCCAGGCACCGAGGTTGAAGATGAGATGGTTTGAACCTCCCTTTGGTCTCAAGAGAATTCAGGGCTTAGGATTTGTTCAGGCACAGGGATGTCACATGGCTGGGTACCTTTTTCAGAATAAATACCATTTTCAGAATAAATACTCAGAAAAGTAGAACAGAGCTCTCTGCATTTGCAGACTGCTGTTTCTAAGAGTTTCTGAAACACTGTTTTTGTAGCTTACTGATTTAATGAACTAAGCAGACACTTGGATTATTATTTTATTTTTCTATTAATTTCAGGTTTGTTCACATTTAATTTTAGCTTTCTAATTGTATCATCTGCTTGGAGATTGGGAAGTAAATCTGCCTTTATATGGCAATGAGAAACTTTGTAAAGCTGCACTAATGAGGAAGAAAATGAACATTAATTAAACTTGTGGTTACAGGATGGGCTGAGGCTCTGGAGTCCTGAAGCAGCAGCAGCAGCAGCTAGATGGGTTACTTCATTACAGCCTAGAACAGGGAGCTGTGATGGGAATGGGAATGAGGAGACAATTAAGTCTCTCACCAAGTGCAGAGTCAGTGAGACATTTAATTATCTACAGGAGCTAACACTAAATCCTGAAGTTTTCTGTAGATCTAAATATGCCAGGCAGTTTTTCTGTCGAATTAGACTTTTAAAGAATGTCTTTAGAAATTCAAGAAGGGCTGGGAATGTTGAGGGAGGCTGCAGAAGAGACCTAGTTTCCAGCTGAGCTGTGTGATGCAGTTGCAAGCTGTTGGCAGGGGTCTCCATCATGCTAGATGGGACTTGTGCAATTACCTTCAACAGAAAGATCCATGTGGACTCAATGACCTGATGCCACAGTGGACATGCCTTGTAAAGCTCAAGTGATAGAGAAGGATCCATGTGGCCACTGCTATTGCCAGGGTCTGCGATCCTGTGGTCTTCTAAAGCCTTCCTTTGGTAGCAGACCTTCAGGCTGTGCAGGAACCCTGTTACTCCCAAGAGAGATGAGCAGAGCTCTAAGCCCCAGCCCCGTGTATTGCAATGGACTCATTTGTGCCTTTTCAGTGTAGTAATTGTCTTAATTAGACAGGACCATCACTCTCTATGGTCCTTGTGAATTTTTCCTCTGTAGCTTTTACTTCTAGATATCTGCCTCGCAAACCTTAGCAAAGGTTTTGATTCTCTGAACTGCAGCCTCCTTTTGATTAAGTGTTTTCTGCTTTAGCCTTTAATGCATATTAACGAGTGCTAAGCAGTGCTTGACTTGGGTAATTTGCAGCTGGGATCTTAAAACCCTTGCAAGGAAGGCCTGAGGATGTCCTCCTTTGGGAAACAGTGGGATATTGTAGGCTCTTTGTTACAGTTTGGTGCATTCCAAAGGCAAACAGTTTTTCAATTAATTTATATTTTTTTATTAGTCGCAGGACGCAGTCACTGCTGCCTTTGGCATTTAGCAATATTCCCATAGTCACTTCAGTTTCAAGTTAAAAGTCCCAGAGGAGGAGGGGAAGAGGAAACAGCTCAGCCTTTTCTTACAAATTGGAAGTCCTTCCCATGGAGGTGCTCAATCCCACACCTACTTTGGTGTTGCACAGCCTGTGTGTGGCAGCAAGGTTAGGTAGTGGAGGGGAGGCTCTGCTGATCCATAATTCTGGAAGTATAGCAGGCTTGGGATGGGTGATGAACAGCACAGGACAGAACAACACTGTTGCTAGCAATTACTCATAAGATTTGAGTTCAATGGAGCAGTTACTCTTCATCTGTTCAGAACTTAGGGTAACTGCTAAGCAAAAGGCTTAATTTTGCTTTCACATCCCCTGGAGACAATGTCCAGGTAACGGCCCAAGAATTTTCTGAAGTCCTTCTGGTGTAACCTGTGTCAAGGGGAAGGGTCAGGTTTGCTCAAACAATGAAGCATTTCTGGCTTAGTCATCCAGAGGCATTCTCCAGGAAGCTGTGGCAATTTTAATGCTCTTGGTTGTCATCATACACTTGTTGTTTTGGCATGACCTTGGAGGGGGCCTGCAGGAAGGCTGGGGAGGGACTATTTGCAAGGTCTTGTAGTGACAGGACGAGAAGGAATGGGTTTAAACTGGAAGAGGGGAGATATAGATGGGATTTTAGGAAGCTCTTTCCAGTGAGGGTGGTGAGAGACTGGTGCAGGTTGCCTAGGGAGGTTGTGGCTGCTCCTTCCCTGGAGGTGTTCAAGGCCAGGTTGGATGAGCCTTTGAGTGACCTGTTCTAGTGGGAGGTGTCCCGGCCTGTGGCATGGGGTTGGAATCGGATGAGCTTTGAGGTCCCTTCCAACCTAAACCATTCTATGACAGCTGGCAATAGGTGCTGGGGTCTGTGGATAAGAACGAGACTGATAGGTGAAGGGCATGAGCAAACCTGTGTTGCTGGAGTAAAGTCGTTATGCTACTTGCTTGGCTGCATGCAACTTTGGTGTTGAGCTGATGACTAAAAGCAATCTCCCTTCCACGGTGGACTTTTGAGGGTGTTCTGACTAGTGTCGGAAAGAAAATGTGTTAGTTGAGCTTTCTAGGTTCAAAGCACTTGGCAAGAAAAAAAGTAATTCAGCCCTTGTAATTATCCTGCAGGTCTGTTGTTGTTCTGGCTCAGAGGTGGAGAGATGGAGGTAAAGAGGTTGAATGTCATGCACAGAGCATCAAAGGAAGTGTGTGGTGGAGACATTAAGGAGCCCCACGTATCTCTTAATGAATCATTTATAGCTGTGGATATGTTGTTAGGCAGATGGCTTGAACTTTGGATTGCTGTGGGAACTCTGCCTTGCTGTCTAAATGAATTTCCTTCTTAAAATCTTAACCAGCTTTTCCCCCCCTCCCCCTTATTTTATTTCAGGAAAATCTGTTGGCTAAATCAAGGGTTGTGTCGGATATAGAATATATTTTAAAAATATATAATTATTTTACAATTCAAACACACAGTGGCTCCTAATAATTCTGATAAAAAATCATTTGTGTTTCTCAGGACTAAAATAAATTCCAGTGGCAAAGATAAAGTTTATTTTAGTGCAGGATGAAAATGAGAGAAGAAATATTCAGCCACGTTTGGAGGCTAAATTCACAGAATTGTCAGAGCTGGAAGGGACCTCAGGGATCATCTAGTTCCAACCCCCCTGCCATGGAGGGGACACTTTCCACCAGATCAGGTTGCTCAGAGCTGTATCCAGCTTGGCCTTAAAAAGGGATCCAGGGATGTGGCTTCCTTTCTACAATTCAGCAGAACGAGGGCTGATACTGGTGTGGGGATGGACAGCGTGGGGTGGTGTCTATCCAAGAAGCAGGGTGTGAAACAGGAGCAGCTGGTGGCTGGCTGCTGTTTGGCAGCACTCAGTGCCCAATGAACCTCCCTGCACGCAGAAGGGCTGGCACCAGGCACAGCCATCTGCAGGAGACGTCAGTGTTTGACCACTGCCTTTGTGTCTGGGGAACTGGCACTCAAATGTCACCTTTGTTTGGTCTTGCAGCCTGTCCCTTGTCTTCTCTGGGAAGAATCTGCACTCTGACCAGATGTTTTCTAAAAAGCCACCATGGCCTAGAAGCTAAAGTTCACCTATAAAAGTTGTTCTGCCATCTAATCAGTTCAACTACTGATTGTAGAAGTTACCTCTCTGTTACTTTTCTTAGAAGCTCTGAATTCCTCCAAACTCCCATCAGTGTCCTCTGCAGCATTTCATAGAATCATAGAGTGGTTTAAGTTTGAAGGGACCTCAAAGCTCATCCAGTTCCAACCCCCCTTGTAATAGTCCCTCCCCAGCCTTCCCGTAGCCTCTTTCAGATACTGGAAGGCCACTCCTAGGTCTCCTGGGAAGCCTTCTCTTCTCCAGTCTGCAGAGCCCTAGCTTTCATATCTTGTCCTCATAGCAGAGCTGCTGTAGCCCTCTGAGCATCTTTGTGGCCCTCCTCTGGATTTGCTCTAACACTTCCATGTCCTTCTTGTGTTGGGGGCTCCAGAACTGCACACAGTGCTCCAGGTGGGGTCTGAGGAAAGCAGAGTAAAAGGGGAGAATCCCCTCCCTTGCCCTGCTGGCCACACTACTCTTGCTGCAGCCCAGCACACAGTTGCTGTCTGAGCCACACACACACACACAGTTGGCTCATTTCTCCTCTCTGAGTCTCCCTCTCTGGAGATATTCAAGACCCACATGGATATATTTCTCTGTGATCTGGTGTGACTGATCCTGCTCTGGCAGAGAGGTTGGACTGGATGATCTTTCAAGGTCACTTCCAACCCCTAATATTCTGTGATTTCCCCCAAATCCTGAAGTATGGTCTGCATTTTAAACAAAGATCTGGTTTAATAAACCCAGAAATAGGTACAAACCTGTGCAGAGCCAAACACAAAATCGCCTTTGGTTTTCACAGGACAGTCAAGTTCTCTGCGTGTTTCCTACTCTGTGTGCATTGCACTCTGTGCAGCTGAGCATGCAAATGCTTGCTCTTTCTTCATCTTCACTTGTGTATATGTCTCATTAAAAGCCTGGGTATGATATTTAATATCTAGACTAGTGAGTGTGATTACAATTGAAACGTACACTAAAAAGAGAATAACTTCAATGCCATTTTTTTTTTTTCATGTATTCTTTTTTTACTGTGAAAGATCAGTTGCTGTCCCTCAAGGTTCAGCACTTATTTTCTTGGTTGTCTTAGTTTCCTTGAGCTGCTGAGCCTGTCTCACCTTTTTATTTTTTTTTTGGTGTGTGTCTGATGTAGAATCTAAATTAGATAAGAAGGAACAGGACAGGATTTCAAATTCAGTTTCCACTACACAGGCAGGATAGCATCACTTTAAATTGCTTGGATATAATTTTGCTTCTTTAATCCTTCCCTTTCAATCTGTTGTTGTATACCTTATATTATATATGAAATCTGGGGCTGGAAATCTTGCTTAAGACATGACAAATGAACCTGACATTTTTCCAAGGAGGGAACCAAAGAACATACTGTATTTATAGCAGTAGGAATGTAGTTTGCTGCTTATAGAGAAAAAGTGTGTGTTGTATGAGAGCTTTAGTGCTGGGATGTAGTACGAGTGGTTAGGATACTGAGTTCAAAGTAGCCAAACTGGTTCCCCTGGAAGCTGTAGGTAGGGCTTCACCTAGCAAAGCATTTGGGTTCCAAGAGCTCACATAATGAGGTGAAGTGTGTCTCAGTGTCAACACATTCTTCTCTGCCCACTGTAGAATTTCCAGTGACCCTGGGATCATCAGTGGGTAAAGTGGGAAAGCACAAGAAGGAGCTTCTGAAGATTGATTTGGGGCTGGTCTCAGTAATCTGCTTTCCTTCACATTAATAGTAAGACTTTTTGGTTGCAGACTAAGAGTGAGCTCAAGTTCTCAAACACAGATGTGCAAACATATGCAGAAAAATCGATAGGATCCAACAATCTCTGCAAGCCAGCAACTGGCTGCTGTGACCTTCTGCAGTAGGGCAGGAGACTGCTGGAGACAAATGCAGGGGGTTCAGGTGCCCAGCTTGTTTCAGCTGTGTGAGGATGATGAATAGGCCTTTTATTTTTAAAGTTTTCAGTCTTTAAGAGGGTCTACCCAGAGCACAGTGACAATTGCTTGGATGATGCTCCTTTGGGGTGCTCTGTAGAAATGCAAACCTCTCTCTGCCACACCAGGATATCTGGTCTGATGTAAGTAAGCTTTTAATCTTGTAGCAAGGTGCTACTGACACCATTTTAAAACTACTTGTGGCTAATTCTTGAAGAGTATTTTGTCAGCTGAATCCTATATGTTAGGGGGGAAATCATAGAATGGTTTGAGTTGAAAAGACCTCTAAAGATCATCTAGTCCAACTCCCATCACAAAGCTTAGTTTCCTGCATGTAAGATGAAGTACTTTTCTGTCTAATTTCTGAACAAAAAAGCTGACTCTGTGGCTCTTGACTGTCGGACTGCACATCAGGACTAGTTTATGGTGCTGAACTGATCCTTTATTTAGCAAAAGAGTAACCACTGGAGCAGTCTGGGGCTGGCAGATAGCTGAGGTCATAGTAACTTTCACTGTAGGTGGTGTCGAAGGGGGAGTGGATTTCCTAGACAGATTTTTAGACCTGAGCCTCACTTGTGGTTTGAGAAGTCCTTTTGGCTCGTGGCTGTACCTTTCGTCCTTTCTTGTCAAGCTGGGGAAATGATACTTCGTTTTGCCCTAATGAAAAATTCACCTGGTTTCCTCTCTGCATCCTAATTGCTCTCCAGGGAGCCTTAAAGTGTGCTTAAGCATATTGTAGCTGTTTACTCAGGAGGCCTGCTGTATGTGCAGTAACGCGCGGTGTTCGATCTCTGCCCTGTCGCTGCAGGCTGGCATGATTCGCACAGACAAGGACGAGTTCTTCATTGAACCTCTGGAGAAGGGAGCCCAGGAGGAGGAGGAGGAAGGAGGCAGAACACATGTGGTCTATCGCAGAGCAGCTGCCAAGAAGCAGCTTCCCATCGAGAGCATGGATGCCCTGTACACAGGTAAGGCAAGGATGCCCATGCCAGCTGATGTGTGAAGTGCAGACAGTGTCAGCTGCTAGCTTTGGTGCTTTTAGGCTTGATAATGGAGATGTGTTCCTCTCCCTCTGTGCGTGGAAAGGTAGAGAGAGAGTCAAATACTTTACCTGGGTTAATCATGCACTGCAGCAGCCAAAACCACCTCCAAGGGGGTAGAACTGCATACACTTTAAGATAGTTTCCTTGGCTCCAGAGAT
The DNA here is from genome assembly GCA_013396835.1 of Psilopogon haemacephalus. Taxonomy (NCBI): domain Eukaryota; kingdom Metazoa; phylum Chordata; class Aves; order Piciformes; family Megalaimidae; genus Psilopogon; species Psilopogon haemacephalus. The sequence continues at coordinate 296,765 of VWZI01021471.1, forward strand.
GGCCAACAGAAAGTTGTGTGTCCCGCAGAGTCTGCAGATCAGCACAAGAGGACGGAGGTGGTGGGAAGAAGCAGCATTGCAAAGTGTCTGTTCCTGCTGGGGACAGGAGGCAGTGCTGGCTTTGCAAGGGCTGTGTTGGAAAGCTGCAGGAAGGACACCAGTGATAACGTGGTACAGGATTTTCCCACTGTGGCAGTGTCTCTGCTGGGCTGGATTTAATCCCAGCAGGGGAACAATGATATCTTCAGATAGGAATGCAAACTTTCTTGATTTTTCGTGTTTGCAAACACTGAGTTGAACCTAGATAAATGCTAAATAGCAGTGGAGTAAAAGGAGCTAAATGTAAACACCCACTCTTGTGTAATGTTTTCTGTTTCTGTGGCAACTGCTCAGATGTTGCACCTTTTTTTTCCCTGAAAAAATAAGGGATGCAAATCTGGTAAGTGGATGTTTTGACAACTAATGTTAACACTGAGATGAGCCAGGTCATTTGAGAAGGAACAACAAAGTAGCAAATTGCAGGCTATTTTCAAACGGCAAACTATTTGCCACTCCTACCCTGGTATTCTCTTATTTCAGCACAATAAGTTTTCAAGTATAGTGCAGTGTGGCTAGACTGTCCTTTGCAGAGAACTTACCAGAGATCCTCTTCCTTCAGCTGTGCTCCTTCAATGGTTTTCCAACGGTGAAGAGTATGGTAGTAGATTTTATTTATTTATTTTTTTTTTAAATTAACAAGTACCATTTTTGCATGCAGTGATGGCCAGAAAGCAGTTGGAAGAACAGACAGAGAGATGAGGCACTGAAATTAGGGCCACGTCAGCAATATAAATTTCTCACTGTTCAGTTTGGAATAGTGGGAGGAAAGAAAGGAAAGAAGCAACAACATTCGACTAACTTTTTTGCTCCACTGTGAGCATGAGGCCTTGTGCCACCTATTCTAGTGGGAGGTGTCCCTGCCTATGGCGGGAGGTTGTGTGGTGGTTTAGCAGTTATCTGCCCGCTCCCACTTTGAAATCACCCAGGCTAGGCTGACTCAGTCAGCTGGAAGTTAAGGAATGAAGCTTTCTATTTACATCTATGCACAATATCCAAGCAGATATTTACAATGTGTAACAGGTATTGACAGATATATATAGTAAAAAGGTAATTCAGAAACACCATAGCCCTCCCAGAGGGGCTTCTAACCTAAGAGGGGTTTCTAACCACCCCTACCACCTTCCTCCCCATCCCCAATCTTATCTCACCATCTGTTTCATGCAGCAGATAGGTGGAGGTAGATGGACCAGAGAGGTTAGCAGCAGGAAAGAAGTTAGTGAAACTATTCAGATTCAGCTACAAAAGGCAGGGAGAAAAGAGCCATGCAAGAGCAGCCGCAGCCCATAGAGGTCTGGACCAGTCTGACTTATCTATATTTGGGTTACAACTCTTAAAACATTTTTTTTTTCTTTCTCAGTAAAGCTATGAGTGAAGTAGCACCATCAGTGCTTTTCTCTCTCGGCCTATAGTCTAATTTCTCATTCAAATCCTCCAATTAGTTCAAACCAGCACAGGTTGGAACTGGATGATCTTTGAGGTCCCTTCCAACCTAAACGATTTTATGAATTTTGTGGCTGGTGCTTTGCTGGGCCCTTTTGGTTGCCTTCACATTCATTCTGGAGCAGAGCTGGAAAATGCAGGAGTCTAAGTGCCACCATCCTAGGAGCATAGGATGGAAATTGCTCTGCTAGTAGATGTTTATAAAATCATTGCAATGTTGGAAAATATCTGTTCTGTTTCCTCTTAAACAAAAGAGACTTGATTTTATTCACACCTTATGGCTATATTTTTGGGTTTGGATGGTAAATATTCCCCAGGAGTAGGAGTCTGGTACACAGAAAAGCAGAATCTGTAGATCAGTTCCAGTTACTGGCATGTGGTACCTGCTAGAGGAAGGCTCTGACAGCGGCATCTGAAAACACCTCTGAAATGCGGTGTCGTGCTGCGTGGCATCTCGTGGAGCTGCTGGTAGGGCTGCTGCTGTGCTGCCCACCGTGACAGGCAGCAAAGCCACACGCAGGGTGCGATGCCACCAGGATCCTGCGTCTGTCACCTCATCTGCCTTGTGTACTTCTATAAGGGCTGAAGTGTGTAGGTTCTGGCACAAAGCAGTAACAGCAAAGGCACAAGGATGAAAAAGGAAGAGTGAAGCTGAGACCTGGCGTTGGCCATGACTGGAGCAGCAGGTGCTGGTGATAGGTAGGAATAGTTCGGGGGAAGGGGGAAGGGGGGGTGTGTGTGTTCCAAATTTCAAATTATAAAATAAAAAGTGCAAAGAATAATCATCTTCCCTTCCATGCAAATGTACAAATTTACTTTGTAAACTCAATTAAAGATTTTTTTTTTTTAATTTGGGGGAGAAAAGCCCAGTTCAGGGTTTTATTCTCTGAAATTCCTTTAAGAAAAAAAAATACAAATTGAGCAGCCATTCCAAAACTTGTCAACTTCTCCTTTACTTTTTATTAAACCTGGCTTCCCACCTCTGATTTGCTCCAGGCGGTAGGCATGGAAAGCACAAGTTTGCTGATGACACAAAGCTGTGTGGTGCAGCAGACAGGCTGGAGGGCAGGGATGGCATCCAGAGGGACCTGGACAAGCTGCAGAGGTGGGCAGAAGCCAACCTCCTGACATTCAACAACACTAAGTGCAAGGTCCTGCAGCTGTGTCGATGCAATCCCAAGCACAAATACAGGTTGGGCAGTGACTGGCTGGAGAGCAACCCTGAGGAGAGGGACTTGGGGATGCTGGTGGAGAAGAAGCTCAACATGAGCCAGCAGTGTGCACTTGCAGCCTAGAAAGCTGAGCAGATACTGGGCTGCATCAGGAGAAGTGTGGCCAGCAGGGCCAGGGAGGTGATTCTTCCCCTCTAGTCTGCCCTGGTGAGACCCCACCTGGAGTACTGCATCCAGTTCCGAAGCCCCTGTAATGAGAGGGATGTGGACATGCTGGAGCGTGTCCAGAGAAGGATGCTCAGAGGGCTGAAGCACCTCTCCTAAGAGGAGGGACTGAAAGAGTTGGGACTGTTCAGTCTGGAGAAGAGGAGACTCTGAGGTGACCTTCTTGTGGCCTTCCAGTATCTGAAGTGGGCTACAGAAAAGCTGGGGAGGGACTTTTTAAGCTATCAGGGAGTGACAGGACTAGGGGGAATGGAGCAAAGCTGGAGGTGGGGAGATTCAGATTGGATGTGAGGAGGAAGTTGTTCAGCATGAGAGTGGTGAGAGCCTGGAATGGGTTGCCCAGGGGGGTGGTTGTGGCCACATCCCTGGAGGTGTTTTTGGCCAGGCTGGCAGAGGCTGTGGGCAGCCTGATGTAGGGTAGAGTGTCCCTGGGCATGGCAGAGGGGTTGGAACTGGATCATCCCTGTGGTTCCTTCCAACCCTGACTGATTCTATGACTCTCTTGTCTGACATACTTTCAAAAATTTTAATTTTTTTTTCCGATTTGCCTTTTTTTTTTTTTTTTTTTCTTTTTTGTCAGAGTGAATCTACTTTTGGTTAACAAATGTTAAAATATTTAGTGTCTGGGCATTGCTCAGCATGCTGTGCTGGGGGGTTTCCATAGTGCCCCAAATTAATCAATGGGCTTATTTAGCAAAGACTTAGTAGGGCACTTCCAGCATGCTGTATCTATTAAAGAAAAAATAAAGAAAAGAAAAACAGAAAGAGGTTAACCAAGAGCACTTCCACTCTTCCACCATCCCTGGAGACAGCTGCATTGTTGCCAAGCCCCATAAATTTACATGTGATGAATTGTAACACTTGGACTATTTTTAAAGATCCAGCCTCCAGGAATCTTATGAATATGTGATGATTATATTTACTTTTTCCCCCCCAGGTGAGCTTCTGGCACTTTTAACTGTTGATAAAAGCTTCGTAGGTTTTGGCCATGTAAATATTTTCAGGTAATGAGTAACACAGAGCATATGATAGTCCATAATTTTCAAGGCAGCATCTTTCAGAATCCCATGAAATGTTAATTTAATCCCATGGTTTGGGAGGGGATTGTGAGTCATGGTTTTTGAATGTTTGGGTTTGGATAGATAGATAAAAATTCCTTATAAATATTCCTATCTCTGGCACTCTTTTGACAAGAAATAGGACAAGCTGTACTCTCCCTAGTGAAATGGGAGATGAAGGAATTGAAAGCTCCATGAACTCAGAGTTGGGTAGGTCTGTCATCATTTTGAGTCTGTGGGCTCTGCTCTGGGCAATGGTCATGCCAGGTCTTGCCTGGCACAAAGCCTTTGGGATTTGCTCCCACGGTCAGCAGGTCCTTTAGGATGCTACTGTTAGGAATATCTGTTCAGGTTTTCTTTTGCAGAAGCAGGGCTGAGTCTGGAGCAGAAGATTCCTGCTGGGTTCAGGGGACATCCTCTAGTGCTGGGCATGGAGCTGTATGGTGCCAAGGGAGGCTCTTCGTGCCTCTCACATCCAGAAAGAAGCAAAGAGTTCTTTGTGCCAGACATGCTGCCTGACTATGTGGCCTTCTTTAGTTACTTGAGACTTTAGAGCCAAACTTGCTCTGCCTTCAGGGACTTAGTCTCCTAAATGCAGGTTTTCTTGATGGTGGTTTGTTGGAGATCTCAGCACCTTGACACAATGTGCATGCCCCCTTGGCTGCCCAGAGAGAGAGCTCCAGCAGGGAGCGATAGGATAGGATGGAATAGAATAGAAGCAGACAGGTTGGGAGAGACCTCCAAGATCATCCCATCCAACCTATCACCCAGCCCTAGCCAATCATGGCACTAATGCTCCATCCGGTCCTTTCTTGAACACCTCCAGGCATGGTGACTCCACCATCTCCCTGGGCAGCCTATTCCAATGCCAATCACTCTCTCTGGCAAGAACTTCCTCCTAATATCCAGCCTATCCCTCCCCTTGCACAGCTTGAGACTATGTCCCCTTGTTCTGTTGCTGGTTGCATGGGAGAAGACACCAACCCCCACCTGGCTACAACCTCCCTTTAGGTAGTTGTAGACATCAATGAGGTCCCCAAAGCTGATGGGCACCTTGTTTTCCCCCAGGCATGGCTGGGACAGATGGATAATGCCATCCACTGCTTGTGAGGGTGGATGTATACCTAAAAAAAAAAAAAAAAAAAGAAAAAAGCATTTTCTCAACCGTGCAAATAAATTCTGGGTTGTGCCAACAGTTATGGTGAGGTGAACCTGACAGCAGGGTTTGTCTGGCGTTTTCCACACACTATTATCTTTGGTTTAGATTATACTGAGGGAAATTGAGATTTTATTCCATCTGTTTAAAAAATATGAACAAACAAAACCCACAGCCTCCTAAGCCCTGGAGAAGAGATCAAGGTATGCATCATCTTTTATGAAGGCCCTGCTGACGTGCTGGGCTTTAAGAAGTGGAATGTGCTGAGAGAGAACTGACGAGAAACAAGCAGCAGAGCTCTGGTCTGGTTTCAGCTTAGGGTTGCTTCTGTAAAACACTATCAGAATATTGAGAAAAGTAAATACTTGTTTTGGCAGCCTGAATGGTTGTGTTTTGACTGCTCTAGGATTATCTGGAGAATCGCAGAGTAAAGGGTGTAATATTTCTCCCTGGTTTCCTCCCCCCCTGCCTCTCGAGCAAGTACTATTTGTTCATGTACTGGAAAAATGTAAGCACCATATTTTAGGCAAGTAATAATCTGCAGCAGCAAGCACCATGGAAGTCTGTGTGAGCTTCCTATAAATTAGGCTAATTGTTTTGAAAGGAGAAATATTTTCAGGTAGGAGTTTGATATATTGCATTTATGGTGGAAATAAACCCTAGTTTGCTCTGGTAACTGCTTTTACTACTTGCACACATGCAGTCATTTATCTTCCTCTAGATAAAAATAAGCAGCAAGTTGAAAATATTTTAATATTTCCAGTTGAATTCCTTCTTACAAAGATGAGAAATGTTGCTCGACAGCAGTAAAACTTCCTACATGATAGAACTAGAATTGAACATTCGAGCTAGAGGAGGTTGTTTTCCCCTTGAAGCTGCTAAGTTTTTTTAGCTGCTAAGTGTAGGTTGGTATTAATTGGTGGTTATGGTGAGGTCTGAAGAGCCAGCTTGATTTTTGTCTGCGAAGGCAGTCTGATTGTCAGGCTTTGTAACCTTTTAATATCACATTTCCCCAGCTAAATTACTGTGTCTGTAGTGTTGAGCAACTGAGAGGAAATGATTTTTACTAAGACTTCCTTAAGGTTTGTCTTCTCTCTCAAAGTTGCTGTCGAAATATGCGGCTCTGAGGTTTATTGTGTGGCCTGACTGATGAGAAACAGAAACTCAGCTTTAGCTGACAGTTTTATCTACTGTGCAGATGAAAATGACCTTAGCTGAAGAAAAGCTTGCTCAGGAAGTCAGAAAGGTAACTCTCCTCAAGTGTTCAAACCAGGTAGATTGTAGTTTCATTAACTCTTGGAATAGCCAAACCCAACCTGACACAAGTCCCATCAGGAGCATGCTCTGAGCTGATGGGATGGACAAAGTCAGTGTCTGCTGGAGACTCATGACCCCTTTCCATGGCAATACCAGGGTTTGCTTGTGGTCAGCCCCTCAGAAGGGCTGGTGGCTTGGTGCTGAAGGATGTGATCATTTTGTGTGACCCTGAGAGGTACTTTGGGGGCAAAAAATACCTGTTGTGGCTTTTAAATGTCTACTACTGTTGCCTTTCTTTAATGCTGAGGGTGGCTGACATCGCCTTGGCCATAAATACACATCAGTAACAGGACAGAAGGAAGAAGTTGCTGTTTAAGAGGGACTGGGATATGCTCGAGAGAGTCCAACAGAGGGCTCCAAGGATGATTAGAGGACTGGAGAACTGCCTGGTGAGGAGAAGCTGAGGGACCTGGGGCTGTTCAATCTGGAGAAGAGAAGACTGAGAGGGGATTTAATAAATGTTTATAAATACCTGGGTGTCAGGAGAGGGGGACAGGCTCTGCTCACTTGCTCCCTGGGATAGGACAAGGAGCAATGGATGGAAGATGGAGCACAGGAGGTTCCAGCTCAATACAGGGGGAAACTTCTTTACTGCAAGGGTCAGAGACCACTGGAACAGGCTCCCCAGGGAGGTTGTGGAGTCTCCTTCTCTGCAGACTTTCAAGGTCTGTCTGAATGTGTTCCTGTGTGACCTGAGCTGGTTTATATGGTGCTGCTCTGGCAGGGGAGTTGGACTTGATGATCTCTTTGGGTCCCTTCCAACCTCTAACATCCTGTGATCCTGTGCTGCTTCTACTCAGTAGAGGCAATCAGCTCATCTCTGACAGATACTCAAACCTCATCAGAGCAGAGCTGTCCCTCGGTCCCGGTAGTGACATCTCCTACCCCTCTGTGATGCAGAAGGGCAAAACCCTTTCTGCCTCCTCACACATGGGATGTTTGAAAGCCCTGAGGATTTGGTGGCCAATTCAGCAGGCAAGAAATCCATGCCAATTCAAGCTAAAACAACCAAGCTATTGGAAAAGATGAGAAAGTTACAAGTGTGATGAAGTGGCAATAAGTGGTTTGCCAAAGCTTTGCAGATTTGAAAGATGGTATTTCAGAGGAGGACTTTTCCATCACAGTCCATCAAACTCTCAATGCCATTGATTTACTAATGTATTTAAATTACTTTTTAGAAACCAGCGTGCATCTGGTGTGTGTTTTTTCTGGATTGCCTGTAACGATGCTCAGCTTGGCTGCAGGCTGGCTGGTTGCCATCCTAATTTGCAGAAACTTTCCTCCTTACCTTTGCAAGGGAACAGCTCCTTCAGGAAACCCAAGTTTCTCCAAATCCAATCAATATTTCCTCTCAGCATGTACTCCTGCTGATTAATTACCGTTCCCTTATTTTGCAGTCAGTAAGGCACTGGTTACAATATTTTTTGTCTCCTTCCTACATCATCTGTGCATGATAAATACATCTGTCTTTCTCTCCTGTCTTGGGGTTTCTCTGAATTTCACGTTGCAGAGTCATGGGCCTTTGCTGGGAAGAGGAAGATTGAGAATTCAGCTGCTGAATAAGAAACAAGGTTATGCACTCAGTGAAAAAAACCAAGTCTCCAGAGAGTGATAGCAGGACATGGGATGTCATCCTGCCCAACTGTAGATGCAGCTGATGAAGCAGTCATTTGCTAGCACAGGCAAACGAGACCCTCACAGCAATTTTAATGTGAAACTTCAGGGTAACTCTAAAGGTTTCTATTTTTACAGCAGTGCAATAAATCATCTGGGATGATTAGGTGAAAGCAAATGAACATGTGCTGGGTGTGAAATACAAAACAATGGTTTATGCTTAGTGTGAAATAGAGAATAGCTTCCTTTTCCCAGAGGGGATGGAATTCTCTTCCTCAGTGGGTGGCCTTAGCTATGTCATGGAATGGTCTTAGGTGAAACCGTCCAGTTCTGGGCCACTCAGTTTAAGAAAGATGTTGAGGTGCTTGAATGTGTCCAGAGAAGAGCACCAAGGCTGATGAGGGGGCTGGAGCACAGCCCTGTGAGGAGAGGCTGAGGGAGCTGGGGGTGTGCAGCCTGGAGAAGAGGAGGCTCAGGGCAGACCTCATTGCTGTCTACAACTACCTGATAGGAGATTGTAGGCGGGTAGGGTTGGGCTTTTCTCAAGGTGTGCTAGGGCAAGTTCAGGCTGGATGTTAGGAATAAGCTCTTCATAGAATGTGATTGGCATTGGAATGGGCTGTCTGGGGAGGTGGTGGAGTCACCCTCCTTGGATATGTTTAAGAAGAGACTGGATGTGGCACTTGGTACCATGGATTAGGTGGTTACATGGTATTGGGTGATAGGTTGGACTTGATGATCTCAGAGATCTTTTCCAACCTGATTAATTCTGTGAGAAGTCAACCCTTCAGGTTCTTCTGGGACAGTCAGTTTTCTTTTGCCTGGAGGTAAAATTATGATGAAACTAAATGAACTTTTTTTCCCCCTCTGAATAGGAGTCTTGTTGCTGTGGTTTTTCAGATGGGAAGTGCTCATGTAACCAGAGATTTGTGATGATGTGTGTGCAGATCAGGCCCACAGTAAAGGTGTGTGGGCTACTTTTACAGGGGGCTTGTTTGAATTTTCAAGTGCTCTGGAAAGCAGATTGCATCTCCAAAGCTTTTAATTAAACATCTCCTTTTTCCATATGCTAAAAGCTGCTTTTGGAGGGGTCAACCATTCATTAAATACTTTCTCATTATTATTTCTTCATGCTGTCAAATCTGCAGTCCCCACAGCACTGTTTTGTTTCACCAGTAGCATAAAAATCAGTAAAGATCACTGAGGTGGTGTGGAGTGATGTAAAGCACTGTGCTGCACAGTGATGCTGTGGTTGGGATTGGGAGAGGCTGGAGCTGGGAGCTGCTGCATGGGCTGGCTCTGCTACAGGTTCCTGGTCCTGAGCTGTCATCTCCCTCTGCCATACACCACAGAACTGCAGTCATTCCTGTAATAAACCATCGCTGAACATGGAATTACAGGAGCATCACTGAATCACCTGGTTGGAAAAGACCTCAAGATCATAGAGTCCAACATGACCCTAACATCTCTCTGTACACAGCTGTTAGATCATGTCCCTAAACACCTCATCCAAACGCCTTTTACTCACCTCCAGGGATGGCGACTCCACCACTCCCCTGGCAGCCAGTTCCAGTGCCTGATGACCCTTTCAGTGAAGACATTTTTCCTAATATCTAATCTAAACCTCCCCTGGTGCAAGCTGAAGTCATCATAAGAGTATGTTAAGAAGCTCAGTGTGTGTATTTTTTTATATATGTGTGTGTGTATTATTTATATATATATANTTATTTATATCCCTGCCTTTCTCATTAGGCAGTTTGAAATCCACATAGACTTTGAGGAAACACTGAAGTGCATGCTTAACTTTGGGCAGGTGCTGAAGTCAAACTGATTTGAGGGGGAGTCAGATACTCACCTGAGGCCAAATGGTTTATATTTATAAATGGAACTGGATTCAGTTTTGGTTATGAGGCAAGTTAGCAGAGTATGTTGCTGCCATGCATGAAGTAAAGGTGAAAAACTTGTAGTTATTTAACCATCGCTGGTTTGCTTGTATTATTAGCTCACGTAAAAATGAAATTAATTTTGTTCTCAGCTGCTGAGTTAATTTTAGCCTCTCTGTTCGATTCAAATGCTGTGTTAAGGCTCTCCTAAGTGATTGCTACGAACAGCTTACAGCTGAAGTTGGCTGTTACCAAATGCTGCTAAACACAGCAAAATGATACCAGAGCTGCTGCTGGCCTGTGCAACCAAGTTTCCAGTTCTCGTGCAGACAGTCCTGTGAAATATTTGTGAGAAGCTGTGAGGAGGGCATGGGGGAAGTGCTCACTTTATTTTTTTTGCATTCTTCTGTCAATTAATTCAGCAGTAGGGGTGTGCGAAAGCAAGCTTGGTTAATCACTTGTTTGTTTATGTTTCCATCTAGTCAACACTTGATTGTTTGTAGACGTGTTTATGGAGTTGAAACGCTTTGCAACAGATTTCAGTCAGGTTTGTTTTTATTCTTCCTTGTTATATTCACTGATCACACAGTCCTTAATGAATTTATCCTCTCCTCCTCCTGGGAGGAAAGAGAGAACAAAACATTTGCCTTTTGGAGAAGAGTAATGCAGAGCTTGTTTTTACTGAAAGCTGATCCTGTTTCTTGCTGGTAAGAACTTAGTGCAAGAGCAGAGTTCATGGGAGCAGCAGTTCATAAGTCAAACCGTGCCTTCAGAGCACTCACATGTGAGCCTGCAGCCACCCACAGGCATGTGAGGAGCTTTTGCTTATGAAAATGTATGTGCACACCCACACCCTGTTTGCAATTTCACATTTGCTGGTGATTTTCTGTGAAGTGTCATCCTATTGGGGTTTGTTTGTTTACAAGCTGTGGTCATGTTGTCCAACCTGCTGAGACAGAGGATGGCAGTGATCCAGCGGGTCCTAATGTCTCTGTCAGGCTCAAAGAGGGAGAAAATTGTTCAAAGAAAGGCCTTAACATTCTGTCCTGACAGACTGGAAGTGTTTTGCAGCCGGCATCTCCACTTAGGAATTGGATTCTGCAACGAAGAATTCAAAACTCTGAGTAGCATCTAGTGTTTGCTGTTTTGTACCGTGGGATTCGAACGCTGTGTTTAATAACAATACACAAAATAGCATCTGGTATGTGTCACTAAAAGAAGCTGGAGTAGAAAACGATGATAAACAGTTTCTGTTTAAAGTGTTTTCTGACTAAAAGTGGCATAAATCTTGTCATCTGTCCATGATAATGATGGTGAAGTGGTTTGGTCAGGCTGAAAGCTTTAGGCACCACGGCATGAAAGCAATGGGCAAGCCCAGAGTTGCAAGGGAGATGGGTGTCTCTCAAACACTGATATTTCTCAACATGTCAGGCCTTACAAAGTGGTCCAAGGATGGAAAATGCCTTTTAGCTGGTTCAGTCTATTCTCAGCTGTGTGAAGTCTGCTCCTCAGTGGCCAGCCACTAAAGAAGTCTCTGTGCTGCTGGTATCTCAGTGCTTGCAGAAGGGCTGCTGGAAAGGTCACTGCATCTGTGGCAGTGTGAGACCCAGCTGGAGACCAAATCTCTTGGTCTTTCTCTGCAGTAATTTAGTTCTTGGTGTCTAGGGAGCACCAAGCACATCCTCACAAGCAAACCCTGCATTGCTTCTCACCTCAGTGATGAAGGCAGAGTACATCAACACCTCAGAGCTGGTGCTCTGTAGATGGTTGTCACTGGGCATGTTGAAAGCAAAAGCCTGGGAAGCTCGTGCCTGAAATCAAGGGCAGTTTTCTTTAGGTGGCTTTGTACACCATAGCTGATGATACAGTGCCTTAAATCACTGCATTACCACTGCCCTCTTTTAAAGGGTGTTCAAGAAAAGACTGGATGGAGCACTTAGTGCCATTGGATAGGGCTGGGTGATAGGTTGGACTGGATGAGTTTGTAAGTCTCTTCTAGCCCTTTCCCAGCTCCCAGTATAGCCATGACTTCTTGTCTGGCTTCCTGTCCCCTCTGAAATCTCAGATCTGATGCAGTTGGGTGAGATGCAAACAGCTACTGCTTGCCACTGCTACCTGCTGGATGAACTGGTCAGAGGGGCAGAGTACAAAGCATTTCACCATCCTTTTGTAGGCAGAGTGAGAGGGAGCTGCAGGTCTTTGGGCCTGATTCTTCCTGTGGTGTGTGTAGGTGCTGTGATGAGTAGAGCAGCACATAGTTCTTTAATATGCTTATCCTTTAGCAAAGCATGTGTTATGCTCTGCAGGAGGCTGGGCAGTACACCTGTAGTAACCCAGTGGTTGGTATGGATTAGGTGCCTGGCATACGGAGCCTTGGTTTATAGCTAGAGCCTCTGTTGGGTAATAACTTTCTGTAGCTCTTTTGTAACTTTTGTTTATTTATTTGTGTTCACTGTGTTTTGAATTCCCTGAGCAATGCTTGGGGCTGCTTGGGTTTCTTAGGTAAAAAAAATAACTTTGAGTTGAAAACCCTCAGCAGTGCTAAGTTTCATTTCAGCTAATGCAAGTCTCCTTTCCCCTGTGGTTTCCTGAAATTAGAAAAGGCAAGAGGATCTTAGCCTGGGGAAAAAAAAAAAAAAAAAAAAAAAAAAAAAAAAAAAAAAAAAACCCAAAAAATTTTCTGATTTCAGTTGCTCTGAATCTGCTCTTTGGTACAGCAGTAAATTACTTTCTTCTTGAAAAATGGGTGTTTTTCTCTGGAGCAGAAACACTGTTCTGGAAGAGTGGGCTAAAGCAGTATCAGAAACTAGGCTGCTGCAAACTCTGAGCACAAACTCATTTCTTTCTTTTAAGTAATCATCTTACAAATTATTTAGATTCCCCCCCC
>VWZI01021471.1:309661-375386 GCA_013396835.1 Psilopogon haemacephalus
TGAACTCTGTATGACACAAAGTCCCACATGCTGCTTTCCTGGTAATGCTTCTAGTTTAATTGTCTTTGCTCATTTGAATAGAAAGCTGAGGAGTTGTGTTACCCAGCACCTGCATCTTAGATTTAAAATGTTCTCTGTGCAGGTCTGACCAGGACATGATGTACTCCTAAGCCAAATGACAATGATGGTTGGACTCAATGATCTCTGAGATGTTTTCCCAAGGAAAGGATTCCGTGGTTACTTAGTTAACACAGAGCATCACAGAATTAACCAGGTTGGAAAAGACCTCTAGGATCGTTGAGTCCAACCTATCACCTAACCTTGCTAATTAACTAATCCATGGCACCAAGTGCCTCATCCAGCCTCCTCTTAAACACCCCCAGGAATGGTGACTCCACCACCTCCCCAGGCAGCCCATTCCAATGCCAATCTCTCTTTCCGTGAAGAACTTCTTCCTAACCTCCAGGCTGAACCTGCTCTGGTATAGCTTGAGGCTGTCTCTTCTTGCTCTGTCCCTGGGTGCCTGGGAGAAGAGCCCAACCCCGCCTGGCTACAACCTCCTTTCAGGTAGCTGTAGAGAGCAACAAGGCTCCCCTGAGCCTCCTCTTCTCCAGGCTGCACACCCCCAGCTCCCTCAGGGCTGTGCTCCAGCCCCCTCCCCAGCCTTGCTGCCCTTCTCTGGACACGTTCAAGCACCTCAACATCTTTCTTAAATCGAGGGGCCCAGAACTGGACACAGTACTGAAGGTGCAGCCTAACCAGTGCTGAGTACAGTTTCCTTCTTGGAGCAGAACTATTTCAGTTAAGGCCCACAGGTGAGCAATATCCACCAGCTGCTTCTCTGATCCACCATCACATGCTAGATGTGCTGTGATACTCTTGCCTAGTTCAAACCCTGCAACAACTACTGCAAGACCTGCGTCCTGATACTCCACTGCTCAGACCCTGTTGTCATAGGAAGAAGAAGGGCATGGTTCAATATTGCCTTTAAACCAATCTAGTCCTATGTTAATGATGGACTAGGCCTTCTCCCTCTTCCAGCTGTTGCTACATGAGCCGCACTGGAAGGGATGCATCCAGCTGGAGGCTACTGGAGAGCAACACCAAGGCAGGAGACTGAGTCACTGCACTGTTGTCCTCACAGCGCCTGTGGAGTCTCTGGTGGCTGCATGTCTCCAGAGACCCTCACAGAGTGGCATGCTGTTTGGTTGGCTACTTGTCCTCTTCCTCTGCAAAGGGTGAGGTCTTCTGCAGACCGAGAGATTCCTCTTTTACTGTGTGATGTTGTGCAGCTCTTGGAACCGCTGTATTCGTTTATGGCTTAAATGCCACATACTTTTATTTTTTGGCAGGTCCTTTGATTAAAAGCCTGCAATGCAACTTTGCTCTTCCTTTTATCTGGGAGTTTTTTTGTGCAGTCACTTACATGTTCCAGCTCTCTGTGTGTGCTCAGACCATCTGGCACAGCTCTCCTGCCCATCACCGTGCAATGCTTTCAAGAGGGAAAATTACAAATCACAATCTGGATGGCGGGGTTGGGGGGGTAGGGATTGGTTTCATTTCAGCTCCAGAGATGACAGCTCCACAGGTAGGTGGTTCTTCAGAGGAGGTTTCTCAGCAGCAATGCTGTTGGGTCTGTGAGGAAAGGAGGCCAGAATTCTCCAAGGACCAAGTGCCAGGGAGGAGCTGGGAGCAGTGGACCTTGGCGACTCAGTCCCTCGCTGCCGGCCGCCCGGAGCCTGTCGTGCTGCAGGAGCCTGGCAGTGCTGGAGGTGGCTTTCTTTAGCACTGCTGGCCCTCAGACAGTTGTCCTTGGAACAAAATTCATTTCCTTGGGCTTTGCTCCATTTTGCAGGGTTTGGCCACCACAGACTGTCATTTCTAAAAGAGGCAGGGCTTTGTTGGTTCACTGTGGTTTGTTGTTCTCTTTTTTTTTTTTTTTTTTTTTTTTTTGCTTTTTGCTAAATTAATGTTANGCTGGTAACCCTAATATTTTAATGTGGCTTAGGCAGTCGGAGCTTTTCAAAAGTCAGAGAGTTTATTTACAGAACGTTTGAGGAAAGATTCTTTTATTCGAAGAACGAGTCAGACATGAGGCATGCTCAGGCCTAAAAATAACCTGGGGAAAAAAAAAAAAAAAAAGCCTAAGAGTGGTTTCTATGAACCGCCACCTGCGAGTGTTTTTTAAACTTGTCAGGTGTCTGTGTGCTTTGTGCCCACCTCTGTTCTCCTGTCAGGGAGATCTTTTTTCCTGCTCTGCATGTGGAGGCACATTACAGTCATTGAAAGTGCTTGCTGACTGGGAATGGTGAGAGACATGGAGGAATGTTTTATGCATGAAGCAGCCTGATCTAGGGTAGGGTGTCCCTGCCCATGGCAGGGGGGTTGGAATTAGATGATCCTTGTGGTCCCTTCCAACCCTGACTGAATCTATGATTCTATGATCCACCCTTGTGCCTCCCTTCAAAAGCCTCCTTGCACCTCGGTGATGCAGGGATTGGGTTTTTTCCCAACTTTTAAAGAAGTATGACCTGCTTTTCTCTTTACTCTCTCTAGTCCCTTCGTGTGTGCAAAGTCTTTTTCATTCTTTGGAATAAATTGGCAGTGTGGTTTAAAGTGATGTGGGGTTTTGAACAGGTCTCTGGAAGTGGGAAGTGGTGGCGTTTTGGAACCATCAGTCTTCTGTAGGTCAAGGAATCCCAGCTCATTTGCTGGGAAAACATCTGGCATGATCAGTAGTATCAGTGATGTGAGAAATTGCTCTTAACTCTCTAATAATGTGCGTGAAATTGCCAGGCACTGAGAACTGCATCTTACGAGCTGTGTTTTGTGTTGCTGAGTGGGCAGCATCCCTGTTTGCTTGCTTGAGTTTCTCTTTATCGTAGTGTTCAGAGTTCATTCATCCCACTGGGGTTCTTTCTTTCTAGGGTTTGCCTCTTTTAGAGAGACGCTGTTATTTATGGGCATGAGCATATCACAGTCATTCATATCCTTCTCCTTGTGGAGCAGGGCAGAGGTTTGGTTCTCATTTTACAGAGATCTTCTCTGAGTGCTGTCGTACTCATTTTATTCCTGCGGAAGCTAGGTATTCCAAACACTAGATTTTGGGGACTTGAATATATTGTTTTGCTGGATTTTGAAGTAGAATATTTTGTTTTCCTGCCACACGTCAAAAAATAGGTTTCACAGGGGTTGGGGAATTGTTTCTTTCAGAGATCTGAGCTTAAAGTGATGTGTTGTCTAAAGCCATAGATTAGATCTTGAATCCTTGTTCCCAGGCCATTCTTCCAGCCAGTTCAAATAAGCTTTCCCCAGTCCCTATTAAGAAAGGACAGACTAAAGAGCAGGCTGAGAATCATCCATTTTAACTTTATATTCTACTTACAAACTGCAATATTTTTTTTTCTCTTTGTTTTCCTTTAGGCAGAGTCTCTGGAGACTTGTTAGCTATGAAATGCTTAGAAATAGGCAGCCCAAAGGCTCTAGCCAGGGGTATTAAATGTCCTAGGCAGCCCTAAAACACTGCTCAACCTTCAGTGTAAAATATAACAAAGAGGGAAAATCTGATTCTGAGTCACTGTAGGATGCCTTGAATATAATTTCTAAATTTCCAGGTATTTTTCTTGGATATCCCAATTACATGCCTGCAGAGAAGCGGGTGCTATTGACATTTCCATGGCAACCCATTGTAGCATCTCAGATATTGACCTGTAGGTCATAAATTACTGAAGCAGAATATTTTTAGAAGGCTGGCAAAATCTATCATTCTGCTTCCAAGTGTGCAGACAGTAGCACAGCACCAAAACACCGATGAGAAAGCAGAGGCTTTGAAATCAAGTCTGAGCTAAAGTTAAGTGGTAGTTTTGTTTAGGGCTCCGCTGCGGGTGGAGCAACATCGAGCGATAGCCCTGAGAGGTTGGTTCCTGCCGGTTTCTGTCTGTGGATCTGGTTTGTGTTTGTGGCCGGAAGTGTGAGAGAGGTGAGATGGTTGTAAAAACGTTGTAGCAACATTTACACTTAAGTGTGTACTATTACACTTGTGTTAGAGGTGCTAATGGACTTCAGCAGCGCCTCACTTGGCTGCCTTCACGCTCCTTATCCTGGCCGTATGCGGTGCTGGTAGGGTCTAGCTCGGAAGGGTTCCGTTTGGGACCTCTCTTATCAGCCATCCTGAAGAGAATTAAGTGATCTTCTGTGCTGCTGAAGCCCTGGTGGAAAACACGGGCAAAGGGCAGAGTGCTCCCTGCAAGCAAACTGGTACGGGTAAGCTCTGCAGATTTGCAGCAGATCAGATTGATTGCACCGGTAGGATTTACAGTGCTGCTGAGGCTGGGCTCAGACAACTGCAAAGCCTGCCTGTCTCTGAAGTGATGGTGGGGGCATTTCCAGGAATCTCTGGAGCAAGAATCCCTGAGCTCAAGGCCACATTTCTTCCTTCAGATCATTTCTTTTCAGCTTGTGGAAGTTTTTAGAGAAGAGTTCCGAGTCCTTGCGATGTGAGATGGATCTGTACTCCCACCAGATAAATTGCAGTGCCTCTTTCAAAAATCCCTGTAGGCCACACATATTATGGGATAGCTAATTCTCACAGACATATATGAAGGCATTTTCTGGGAACTGCCTTTGTAATAATAAATTACTGGCCGGCAAGTGGATAGGGTTCAGCCAAGCCATGCACTTGATCCTGTTCACACTGATTTTAAGGGGAAGAGTTCCCAGTGAGTTTAGAGGTGGGCAGACTAGTGCAAGGCTGTGGGAAACTGAGTGGCTGAATTGCAAAGTGAATTTCTCTGCTTCTGTTTTGCTTAATTTTGTACCTTCTGGGTTTCCCGATTTGCTTTGAGGTTCATTTGGAGACATTGAAACTTAACTTCAAGTAAACAGATTAGAATTGGACCCTGAGAATATGACCAGTGTATTCCCAGTGATGGAGTGTAACTATGGAAATGGGTGAAATCGACCCAAGTATTCCTAACAAAGCCACCCTATGGGATTCCTGACTCTGGCACCTCCTTTATGCCTTTCAAGGGGCAGCAACATCTTTCATTGCTCATGAAAAATTTTCAGACCTCCTTGAAAAAAGTTTTCTTGCTTCTGTCAGTTTTCCACTGTATCGTTTGGATGGATTTGGATGCTTTTATGTGCTGCTTTACAGTTGCCACAGCTGTGCTTTCACACAGGCTTATGACAATGGCATCCACATTCACCTAATTTGCTCAGCATTCAGGCAGAGTCCTTTTCTGCCTTTGGCAGCTTGGCCACTATGAGATTTTATTTATTTATTTATTTATTTATTTATTCACCATCTACTTAAGCTTTGTGATACCCTTCCTCGTGTCAAGAAACACATCGTTAGTTTCAACCAGTTCAACCAATTTGCCGCTAATGAATCTGATCAGAAGCTTCCGGATCATACACAGCCAGGTTATATATCTTGGACTTTCAGAGCAAGCTGCTCCTTTTTCCTTTTAATGAGCACAGACTTCTTTCCTCTCACCTGCTCAGGTGCCCCTTCCTTCAGTGTTTGTTGCAGATGCATTCAGACCCGGGATGTATTTTTGCTAAGCTCTAACAACCGCACCTCCATTCCTTCTGCTGCTTTCTGATTAAGTAATTCCCCAAGTTTTCTTGGTCCAGCTCTCTTTTGGGATATGCACTTCATTGTGCTTAATCTCATTATTCCGTTCATATTCTGTTTTAAATCCAGTTTGCAGGATGTACACGGTGCCTCCCTGCCCCAGAGTGCTTTCCCCAAATCACTGCTTTGTGTTGGTGTCATGGTGCCACCTCCTCCTCGTCCCTCTGCTCCAAATTTCTGAGGGCTGCTCAGCTGGTTTCAGTAAGTGATTGAATTAGCATGGGGCTGTTCTTCTGTGTGCTTCTGCAGTTCACCCAAACTATTTCCACTCTACAGTGTAACTGAGAAGTGTGACATTTTTACTCCTCTGCTCTGTCATTACTGCTTTGTTCTTCCATTTTTTTCCTTTTGTTTCACCTAGCTGAGCCACTTTTTCTTTCTTCCTTTTTTTTTTTTTTTTTTTTCCCCTTTTTTTTTAAAAAAAANNNNCCTTTTTCTTTAAACAAAAGTTAGTTGGTCTCATCTAGGTCTCCAGGTGATGTCCTGGTGATTGCCACCTTTCCCAGATACCCTATTATCTTTCAGGCTTCTCATCCACGTTTTTTTAAGGAACCAGTCAAACAGCCTCAGTATTTTGACCACTGTATGCCAAGAAGTAATGTTGCATGAGGCCTCAGCAGCTCTCATTTTATTTTCTTCCAATTCATAGTGAAATTGTTGGAAGAACATGATATCACTGTGTTAGCCATTGGGGGAATTTCTCATTCATGGAGAAATTTGGCTCAAAACACAAAACCAAAAGGCAGTCCTTGACCCTCGGATCCTAAAATACCCGTTAAATACAACCAAATCACCTCTCAGTTCTGTTGTAGCTAAGAAAGATGGAGATGTACTTCCCTGGGCACAAACACCAGCAGCCTGTTGCAATATTGGTCTTTCCCCATTCTTACAGAAGTCACTGTCACATGCAGATACCTTTCTCATGTCAGTTATAAATGTGGAGACAGAACAAGGGGGAATGGCCTCAAGCTGAGACTGAGTAGGTATAGATTGGACATTAGGAAAAAAATTTTTCACAGAGAGAGTGATCAGAGACTGCAGTGAGCTGCCCAGGGAGGTGGTGGAGTCACCGACCCAAGGGTCATTTGGATGTGGTGCTTGGGGATATGGTTTAAGGTGAATCTTGTAGAGTAGGACTAGGTTGGACTTGGTGATCCTGAGGGGCTTTGCCAGCCTGAATGCTTTTGTGATTCAAGACAAGCTTCAAGCTGTTTAAATACCCAGGAGAAATTACAGTCTTCAGCCTCCACAGAGGGCTCTCCAGAAGGAAATTGTATTAGTTTCAGGATCTGAAGGGAGAATCAATAAGGCACCTACACACTTGAAGCTTCTGCTCTGACCTCTGTATCCTTCTTAGATGCTCTCCTCTTGTTTCTCCCCTTCACAAGTGCCTTTAATGACAAAGTCAGGGTAAGCCCTTGCACTTCATTTCATTTCACTTTTTGTTCTCAAAGCCCACAAAGTGATTAAGAGGATGTTTCAGAAATGCTGCCAAGAGCTCAGGGTGAAGTTCCTTCTCTTGGAAGTGCTGAGCTCATGCTGGAAGAAGAAGCTGCCATGCAGATCCAGGCTGGGATCTGCTCTCCCTTTGCAGAGGGGTCTAAAGACACGTGCCACTGCTGCAGGTGCTTTCATTGCTTAACGTTCTTCCCTTTGCCAGGGAAAAAAAAACAACTTTTGGTGCTTCGAGTATAGACACGTAGCGCCCTGTCCCTGAAAGGCTGAGGGGCTTTGTGGGCTTCTGGGCAGGCTGGGTGAGGACAGCAGCAGAACTCACCTTATTCCTGGGGAAGAGCAGCTCTGGTGCACACTCAGTGCCTAATGGTTCCGTGCCAAGGTGGTTGGTGGGCAAGGTGGAACAGCACGTAGCAGAGTGAGGAAGTGGAGAAGGAGTGCCATTTACTGTCTGCTTGCAGAGAGAACTGTATGCTGGCAATATGTTTTGCCTTCTGCTGGCAATCCTGGTGTGAAAAGCAGCACAGCTTAATTAAGCAGTGTCAAAAAACTCAATCCTGCCAATCTGCTTTCCAATCTGAAGTGTTGTTCTTTGCTGATTTAGCTGTGTGTTGCAAGAAGTCTATATCCTTATGGCTAAATGATCGACTTTCACGGAGGATTTCAGTGACATCTGATTGTTGATGTGTTTTAATAGCACTTGGACTGACCTGCTAGGCCCTGGGAGTCATCTTTCTGTCCAGAATTTCCCAAACAATTCTCTGTGTGTGCTTTGACCGAAGTGGATCTGCTGTGTCCCAGGTTTTGTTGGATTTAATAAGTAAGATGTGTGGGATTTGGTGTGTGTGTGTCCTGTGCCACCGGTCCACCCAAACACTTTAAAGCCAGTAGATACCGGTTGTGTCCTGTTTGCTGGCTGTGCTCAGGAGTTTTTAGAGCATGTTCTGCACATGTGAGGCAATGCTGAAGGATGTCTCAAATTACTGGGCACGTGTGTAACTCTCTTGTTCCAGTACATTACAGCTGCAGTAGATTTAGTGCATGTTATGGAGTCGTTTACCTCCTGACCAGTGCTCTCCCATGGAGGAGTGGTCCAAAACACCAGTAGCTTGGTAAGACATTTGGACATGTAGAAATGTGAGACAAACATCCAGGGTTCTCCAATTCCACCTGGGCAAAAGTTCTGGGAAGATAAAGAGCAGGAGGAGAAGGAAACCTGGGTGAACAAGCTAATGCCAAAACCTAAGTCTCAAGGATGTACTGTTCTCAAGAGCTCTGTTAGGGTTGTGTTTGATAAGAATCAAATTTCAGTGGTTTTTGGATTGTGTTCTTGAACAAGAGGAAGCTTTCTTGGCTAAACTAAAAGATGAAGAGCACAAAAGGAACTTGTTATTGGGTAAAGAATTTTTTTTTCTTCTTACTAGAACTGTCTTCCCCTGAAATATGAAAAGAGCCTTTCCAAATGCAAAAGTTATGCAAACATGTCTGAATATAGAAGTAAAACTGGAAAGCAGTGGGTTTCTTTTGCCAATTTTGCAGGAGGCCACCCACAAAGGTATATATTATTTTTTTCCTGTTTTGAGTTTTGTTGTTGGCTGTTTTTTTCCCCTCTGGAAAAATACAATGAATTTTGGCCCAAAGCAGAGCCTATTTTAGTTTTATAACCATTCTTATTAAAGTAGAAGTGAATATAGTTCGACTTTTCAAGTTATCATGAAGGCTTTTGGTTCTTGATAGGATGGACTTATTCATGCCAGCCCTTCTCTGCATGAATGTGGAGAAGCATTCAGTCAAAGCATTTGGTTGAAGACATTTTCCTTGCTGTTAGTTGGCTTTGGCTGTATTTTTTCTCCTGGATTTGAGTGTTTAATATCGGTGTGCTGAACTGAAATGGAAGTCTTGTTTTGACTTGAGATTTCCAATCCGTTTCTTGACTCAGTATTCTCACATTTTTCTTGTCTTGAGATGCTGTTTCTTTCCATTCTGCACGTTCACTCCCTCTGACCAAATGGGCAGGAAGTGTACTTAATAATTTCAGTGTAACCCAGAGAAACGGAGGACTCCCCGTGGAGGGACGCTTGGTGATGCTTGCAAATGATTCCTCTCTCCCTGCATCTGTCTCCCTGCCTCTCACTGCTCTCTGTGCCATCTGATGGATGATTTTTCAGTGTAAGCAAAACCTTGCAAATGTGATTAGAATGTCAGATGCTTATCTGACAAATACTCCAGTTCTCTGAGGTCACTTGTGCAGTGGTATTGGTATCCTGTGGCCAGCAGGACAAGGGAGGTTATCCTTCCCCTGTACTTGGCACTGGTCAAGCCACATCTTGAGTCTTGTGTCCAGTTCTGACCCTCTCAATTCAAGAGAGATATTGAGGTACTGGAACGTGTCCACAGAAGGGTGATGAAGCTGGTGAGGGGTCTGGAGCACAGCCCTGTGAAGAGAGGCTGGGGGTGAGCAGCCTGGAGAGGAGAAGGCTCAGGGCAGACCTCATTGCTGTCTACAACTACCTGGAGGGAGGTTGTAGCAAGGTGGGGTTAGTCTCTTCTCCCAGGCATCCAGCAACAGAATGAGGGGACAGAGTCTCAAGTTGTGCCAGGGGAGGTATAGGCTGGATATGAGGAAGAACTTATTCACGGAGAGAGTGATTGCCATTGGAATGGGCTGCCCAGGGAGGTGGTGGAGTCACCATCCCTGGAGGTGTTGAAGAAAAGCCTGGATGGGGCACTTAGTGCCATTGGCTAGGGCTGGGTGGTAGGTTGGACTGGATGATCTTGGAGGTCTCTTCCAATCTGGCCTATTCTATTCTATTCTATTCTATTCTATTCTATTCTATTCTATTCTATTCTATTCTATTCTATTCTATTCTATTCTATTCTATTCTATTCTATTCTATTCTATTTTTTGGTTCTACATGGGCCCCCCAAGCCCATGTACCACCACTTCCTCCTGTGCATTGGTCAGAGGTAAAAAAAATCCAAAACATCCAAAGAAAGAAAGTCAACAATTGCACTTGGAGCCTACGTTGTAGACGAGATGATCTCACTGCTTAAAAAATGTTTTCTTGGGTCTAGGTTTAATAATTTTTCATAATCTATCCATTGCTGCTAGCCCTCACCCACTTTCTTCTTAAAAAAAGTCCCTTCCCTTCCATGTGCCAGTGTTTTCTAGACACATAAGCTGTTATCAGGTTGTCTCAGCCGTCTTTCAATCAAGATGTACTTTTTAGTTCCTGTGGATGATTATATTTTTCCCCTTCATCTTTATGTAAATACAGCCCCCCCACCCCCCAACAACAACGTACTAATGTAACCTCCTGTCGTTAAAATGATGCAACTTCACTTGTGTCGTTGTGTAACTTAGTTCTGTGGGAAGACAAATTCTGCTTGGGATAAGGCAACTTTATCCCAGTACCTCCAGTGTTGTTTGTACTGATTGTCATCACCCAAAGGTAAGCGATCTAGGATGATAAAACCAGAAGGATGCCTTGAAGTGAACAAACATTTCCACACCCTCAAGAAAAGAAAAATAAAGCAAATGGGTAGGCAGCTTGGCAGCAGAGTCATCAGCTGAGTAAACGTGTGTCCTTGAGCAGGGTTCATGTTCTGCTGTGGTTTGGTGGTGCTTGGAAGGAGGAATGACTCTTACTCACGCGTTTGTATTCCTAAGTCTCAGTGATTAAAACATCCTGAGTGAGTGAGGCTGTTTTTTTAGGTTGGGAATTGGGATAAAGCAGTGTTCAAGTGTGGAGGATGCCACTAATCCTGCAGTGCCATCCTGATGGTGAGAGCCTGGAATGGATTGCCCAGGGAGGTGGTCGAGGCTCCATCCCTGGAGGTGTTTGCAGCCAGGATGGCAGAGGCTGTGGGCAGCCTGATCTAGGGTAGGGTGTCCCTGGGCATGTCAGGGGGTTTGGAACTAGATGATCCTTGTGGTCCCTTCCAACCCTGAGTGAGTTTATGATTCTGTGTTGGGTGGTGGTGTTTTCATCAAGGGATACTTTCCCAGAAGTGTGGTGGCAGCCTCGCTCAGAGTTAAAAAATGGCTCAGAGGTATAATGACAGACACTTTAATAGCTTCACAGAATCCCAGAATGTTAGGGGTTGAAAGGGACCTCAAATGATCATCCAGTCCATTACCACCCCACCAGGGCAGGATCTCTAGAGCAGGTCATGCAGGAAGGCAGCCAATTTTGGAATATCTCTAGTGAAGGAGACTTCACAACCTCTCTGGACAGCCTGCTCCAGTGTTTTGTCACCCTCACAGTGAAAACGTTTTTCCTTGTGTTCCCGTGGAACCTTTTCTGCTATAGATTGCACTCATTACCCTTCTATCACAGAGTATCACTGAGCAGAGCCTGACTCTGTCCTCATGGTGCTCACCCTTCACATCTTTATAAGCATTAAGGAGGCCACTCCTCAGTCTCCTTCTCTCCAGGCTAAAGATACCCAGCTCTACGTCTGTTTCATATGAAGGCTTTCCAAGGGTTCCTGAGACAATAACTTCTCTCAACTACACTTGGTGCTGCTCCAAAATTCTCCATTGACTTCATTGAGATTACACTAAATATGTGTTGAGTGCTAGTCATGCATTAAGTTTTATGTGTTTTAAGAGTCTTCTAGTTACCTTTGGCTACCCTGCAAGTGCCTTCTGTTGCACTTACAAGGAGAACCATCCATTCACTCACGTAGTGTCAGTGACCTCAACTGGATTGATCTGAGGGGCACTTTTCACTAAAAATCTTGTTCAGTCACTACCAGTAATAAAAACAGCAACATGAATGTGCATTAATGCTCTTAGGAAGTGCTCTATCTGCTTTATTCTCCCTGTTGGAACCAAGAAGAGTTTGCCCCAGAGCAGGGCAGGCTCAGTGGTACCAACTCGGACAGCTGCCGCCTGTGTAATCCTGGAGAAATCTACCTAAATCCCCAAAATCAGGATTTCATGCTCCCTGCTTGAAGCTGGGTGTGAAATTTTAATTTGTGCTTGTCAGCCTGAAGTCAGGGGAAAAGGGAAAGCAGGAAAAAAGAAAAAAAAAAAAAAAGACATATGATACATTTCACACTTTCCCCTGAACAAAGTGACATAGAACTTTCCTCCTGGCGTCTCAATGAATCTCTGTGTGGGCAGTTTGGAGCTGGTGGTTTATCTTGAGAGCTGACAGAGTTGTAAGCAGAGTGGGTAGTATCAGCTACATGATGCTTCCTATTACTGAACTCTGATTCCATTCTGCTAAAAAATTGCCAAGCTTTACTGGTTTGGCCTGAAGGTTTTTTTTGCGTGTCAGGTGCCTGTCACTGCCACTGGAGAATTCAGCCAGAGTGGCTTTTGGCAGTGCTTTTTTGAGTCCTGCTTGATGAACAGGGTAAAGAAGGCTCCTCAGTGGAGCATCTGCTCAGGATTTTGTTGTCTTTCTGCTGTTCAGACTGTCTCTTACAGAATCATAGACTGGTTTAGGTTGAAAGGAACCTCAAAGATCATCCAGTTCCAACCCCCCTGTGCCATAAGCAGGGACACCTCCCACTAGAACAGGTGACTGAAGGCCTCATCCAACCTGGCCGTGAACACCTCCAGGGAGGGAGCATCCACAGCCTCCCTGGGCAACCTGTGCCAGTGTTTCAATATCCTCACTGTAAAGAACTTCTTTCTAACATCCCATTTAAATCTCCCCTCTGCCAGTTAAAACCATTACTCCTCATCCTGTCATTACAAGACCTTGTAAATAGTCCCTCCCCAGCCTTCCTGTAGCCCCCTTCAGATACTGGAAGGCCACTCCAAGGTCTTCTTGAAGCCTTCTCTCCTCCAGGCTGAAGAGCACCAACTCTCTCAGCCTGTCCTCAGAGCTGCTGCAGCCCTCTGAGCATCTTTGTGGCCTCCTCTGGACTCATACCTTCATTCTTGATCTCTTATCACTCCCTGTCCTGGCTGAACTTCCTCCAGGGTTTTTCCCTGATGCTGATCTGTGCCCTGCCTGAATGTTTCTCAGCCCTTACTGTGTCTGTTTTCATCTCCCCCTGCATGAAGAGAGTGTTTTTTCCACATCTTAGAGGAGGGAACTGAGTAACCAGAGATTACAGCTGACACTTGCCTTGCATTATGGCTGGCCTATTTGAGGCACCCTTTAAAAACTGATTTAAAGATCCAAATCACCCTGACCAAGAGTAAGGCTCACTTGCAGGCTTGAGGCTTTTGCAAATCAAAGGCTGATGATTCAAGCCAGATGGCTACTCAACGAGGAGCATTTACCTGGTGGTACCTGCAGAGGACAACCTTTGTGGTGTGCACAATAGAGCAGAATTCACTTCTCCAGCACATCCCTTTGTATTCCTTCCTTAGACACTTTTCAACACACTTCCTATCTTTTGCAGCGGTGTCTTCAAAAAGAAATTTCACAGGAAATGATTGCCTGCCCTCTTCAGATTCGTGTCTAAACAGGCTTATAGTTTGTGTGGTCAGGCGATCAATGGAAAAAGGAATATGTGAGCAGCTCATTAAAATCTGCATCGTTATATGTAAGCACCAGGGAGCAGGGTTAAGGTTGCACCAGCATTAATTAAAGCATTTCCAGTAAATGAAACTCTGTAGCTGACCCAACCTTTGACACTGCTGCCTTAGAAGCGCTCTTGACACAGGGGAGTTTTATTTGTCTGTTTTAGAGAGATGAAGGACAACCTGGACTCATTGTTTCCTCCGGGACTTGATATGATTCAAAGTGCTTTCTGAGGGATACTTGGGCAGCAATTGACTCCTGAAATACTGGCAGTAGGAGTTAATCCAAAGCTTAGTGAAATCATTGGTGTTCTCTAGGCTCCAGGCTCCTGGAAAAGGCTAAATAATCTATATCTGTGCTATGAGCGACCTGATCTAGGGGGAGGTGTCTCTGTCTATGGCACAGGGGGGTTGGAACCGGATGATCTTTGACATCCCTTCCAACCTAAACCATTCTACGATTCTATGTCTATGCTATGGACAGAAACACCAGTCCAGGCTTCTCTGACTGATTTTCCTTCTTTCCAGAAATGTTGGTATTAAACTGCAATATAAGGAGACAGTGCAGGAAAATGTGAAGTCATTGAGGTTTTTCTTTGGCCTGAGAAGTTGGTAGACATTTTTAATGACAATCTCTGCTTCAGTCCTGGGGGTAGGGATGTTATTTGTCTTCTGGGATTTGAGGTCTCTCGACTTACACACAATTTCTGTGATTTTTAAGAGAGAGTAGCATTTGCCATAAGAGGCATCTTGCTCTCCACAGCTGCTATTTTGAGTGGTGTCATGAAAACCTACTGAAAAAAATAAATGATGTCTGCTGTGATGGAGACAGTGAGCCATGTTTTAGTGGTCATGGTACTGATGGGTTAACAGTTGGACTTGGTGGTCTTAGAGGTATTTTCCAACCTTAATGATTCTGTGTTGGCTTACAATTGTTAACTGAATGACACACTTCTCACTAACTATATGAGGGCTGGTCAGGAGAGGGGGGACAGGCTCTGCTCACTTGCTCCCTGCCGTAGGGCAAGGAGCAATGAGTTTAAGCTGCAGCACTGGAGGTTCCACCTAAACACAAGGGGCAACTTCTTGACTGTAAGAGTCACAGGGCACTGGAATAGGTTCCCCAGAGATGTTGTGGAGTCTCCTTCTCTGGAGCCTTTCCAGGCTGGTCTGGATGTGTTCCTCTGTGATCTGTGCTAGATGTCTGGTCCTGCTCTGACAGGGGGTTGGACTTGATGAGCTCTTTGGGTTCCTTCCAACCCCTAACATTCTGTGATCCTGTCATCTGTGAACTAACCAGTAGTTACAATGAGCTGAAATACACTGGGGTTAAGATTATGAAAACATCACTGAGCAGAAACATGGACACTGGTGAAAAAAGAAGTGCTCACTGAATCTTTTGGTATGTTCTGGATTTAAATTATATACATTAAAAAGTGAAAAGGGCAAATTTTGCTATGATAATATAATGCTTTCCAACCAAACCACACCAGTTAAGGGCCCCCCAGACACATCAGTGAATGGAAACAGTTCCAAAGTTTTAACATCTCTCCAGTGAAGGCAAGTGTGGGCTGGGTAGAGAGTGTCTGTTCAGCTTTATTTCCTTCCACCTCCTAGGCTTATTGGTTCTAAAATCTGGGTAAGCATTAGAGAGTCTACTGCTTACACAGCAGTGGCTGTAGTTGATCATTGAGAAAATACAGCCAGTAAGTGAACCTTGGGGTGTAGGAAAGGGCCTTGGAGGAACTAATCTTGTTTGTGGGAAGCTGTGGAGACTGTAGTAGGTGGAACAGGAATCTATTTTGCCCCAAGTGGTGCCCAGCACAGCTCTAGCCACTGGGCAGGTGGGGAGCAGGGACAGCATTGGTTAGGAGTATGGGCTCTAGAAGAAGGGCAAGCATGTGAGCACAGTCATGTATAGACTCTTTGGGTTTTGTTTTGCAAGAATCCTTCTATAGCTGTCCCCAAGAGTTTAAAATGAAGGCTAACTGTAGATTTTGCAGTGACTGTAGTACAGAAGCACCTTGCATAACACCCAGTTCTGACACACAGCCACACACACCCTGTCCCTTGGCTTCTGTCTGAGTCAGCAGAGACTGAGAAACTCCTCTGCAAAAGCACTCAGAGCACCTGCACTGGTGTCTTTTTCTGAATCACTGTCTGGAGATGCCTTTTTATTCTTTGCTGTCTATTTATAGGGTCTAAGGTGAGTAGATTCCTAAACAGCTAGCTGCATCGGGTGCTAAACTTGGACCTGATGACTCACTGCATGGAGAGTGACCTAGTTTGAGATGTCTGCAGGGGAAGGCTTGCAAGAGGTGTAGGGAGTGCTGTAAGGCTAACAGCAGCTGTGCAGCTGGGTGCATCAGGAGAATTCTACTATATCTATATGATTTTAATAAAAAAAACCTGTGGTACAACAGATTCCAGGATGGACAGGAGCTCATGAGTGCTAAGGTTTCATAAATTGTATGCAAGTGGCTTAACCTTTGTACTGGATGTTCTGGGTGGGGAGTTCTTAAAGATGTCTTGTGCAACAGATACGCAAGCATGGGCATTTTTTAAGGGTTTCTCACTGGTGGGGGTGCAAAATGGTTGTGCAGGATTTCAACCCAAAAAGCAGTTTACACGAACTACTGAGCAAAGGCTGTGGGTGGGTTATTATTAAAAAGACAGAGAAATCAACCAGGAATTTCTGCTCTCCAGAAGGAATGAAGGCAAACCATCCTGTCTCATTTTCTGAAGGGGGAAAAAAAAAACCCCAAACAAGACAGCTTCTCTTTGTCATTCCACGCAGCTGACATTGCTGGATTATGAAAGCTTATATAGCCAAGAAGGTAGCTTCATAAATGCTTGTCATTTCTACCTGTCAAGAGCTATTAAAATGCTAACTGGTGAGTATCTCTCCTGCATCTAGTTACACAACACGCAGCCATGAGTTGAAGGTGAGTGGAAAGAAGGAGGCTCCTTATTGTGGCACTAGGTTGCTTTTAAAGACCTGCTCAAAGCATTGCTCACCTGCAGTGCTGCCCAGTTAGTGGTACAGATCTGTTCTCTGTGTGTGTCCTGCTGAAACAATCAACTGACAAAAGGCAGGAGCCAGCTAAGCTTCCATTTCTCTTTGCCAGAAATTCTTTACATTAATTTTATTTTTCTCTCTTTTGGGAAGATGCAGTAGATTTCTAAGGCTATCAGGACACTGATTTGGAGAGCAGAGCACATGTTTTATCACCACAATCCTTCTGTGGGTGCATGAACTCAGTAAGACAATACCCAAGTCCATTCAGGCTTCCAGAGAATTAGTCCTGCTCTGCTTACTTGTTTTGCAGCACAAGAAGTTCCACCTCAACACAAGAGGGAACTTCTGGACTGTAAGGGTCACAAAGCACTGGAACAGGGTCCCCAGAGAGGTTGTGGAGTCTCCTTCTCTGCAGACTTTCAAGGCTGTTCCTCTGTGCTAGATTGTATGGTCCTGGTCTGGCAGGGGGGTGATCTTGGGTCCAACCCCTAACATCCTGTGATCCTGTGAGATGCCACAGCCTTTCAAGGTTTGTCTGGATGCATTCCTCTGTGATCTGTGCTAGATTCTCTGGTCCTGCTCTGGCAGGGTGCTTGGATTTGATGATCTCTTTGTGTCTCTTCCAACCCCTGAAATCCTATGAGCCTCTGAGTTTCAGTGTTTTGACTTAAGTGAGTGATGTGAGTGGCAGGAGGATATCTGGCGGTGTAGTAAGGCAGGCAGTGAAGTTTCCTGTGGGTATGGGAAAACAAGATTTAATATTAAACACTTTTTTTTTTTTAGTTCATTGCTAGAAATGCCATTTTTAATGAAGGTCTCTTCTGTATTCTGTCACGTAAGTTTGCCAACCTGCTTTCGTGGTTGTTTTCCTAAAATTAATCTGGTTTTTTGGGTTGGGTTTTTTTTTTTTTTTTTCCAGTTAAAAATATTTTCTTCAAGTAAAGCAACATGTGTCTAAGAAATGAAAAGACAGTGAAAATGCCTCTGTTTTCTCTAGTTCAGTTAGTGAAAGTAGTGTATGTTGTATGCAGAGAAGAGAGGTGTTGGTTCTGCTGAATGTTAGCAGGCTGCAGAATTTGACAGCTTGAATGTAGGTTACAGAGTTTCAGTTCATTAGCGAAACCAAGGAAGCAATTACAGTTTCTGGGAGACAGGTAAAGGCTGCAGTGGCAGACTTTAGGCTGTTGGCATTTGTCTGTCTGGATGGGTGAGAGACTCTTTTCCCGGACACACATGCACAGCATAAAGAGAACATTTTCAGTGAGAGGTAAATGCACAAACTGACTACCAGGAGAAGAGATAAATGACTCCTTTGGCTCCCTCTGCTAACTTTTTACTGTGTTAGTTGCCATTCAAGAGCTAAATCTAAATTCTAATCTCTCCTCACCCTCCCCTACAGAGGACTACAGAGTACAAACAAGATTTTTTTTTTTTCTTCTTGATCTGCATTAGAATGACTTTGAAATGTGTTTGATGGAAATGGAAACTTTCCTATGCCTCAACAGAAAAAGAGTTCTCCTAGTTGATCTTTCAGGCACTGATGAGCTGCAGGAGGTTTTTTTTTTGGCTGTGGACACTGCTCTTCAGCTTGACATCCTACATCTCCTATACATAAAACATGAACCCAGCTGCAAACGCAGGCTTCCAGCAGGTTAACCAGCACTCCCCATGCTGCTGTGGGACAGCCCTGGAGTACAAGGCTGCTAAGCCTTGCTCAGACTGCTAACACTGGGGTAGAAGCCTTGCTCAGACTGCTAACACTGGAGTGGACATCCATGATTGTGACTGATGTAGTCAGGATTTCATTACAGCACCTCAAAGCTTTATCCACTGCTCCTGCGTTTTCTATTTTATCTGCTGCTGCAAAATCCCAAGCTGCATCACTTCAGATTTCTCTCTTCCCCACCCCTTTTGCCCTTCATCTCCAGAAATGCTGCTGAATGCCTCTTCAATTCTGTCCTGGGGTGTCATCTTTGTTGAGCCCCCTTAAGCTATTCTTAGAGCATCATTTTCCCTCACAGAAGCAGCTTCAAACCCGAGCATCTCTTACACCTGACAGTTGACTTTGGCAGTCTGTGGAAGGGAAATCACATTTCGTAGCCAGTTTGGCTTGCTTGAAGAGTTGAGAACAAGCATCCTGCTTATTTTCCCACTGAATGCAACAGGTGATCTACTGTTTTGATGGCAGCTACTAAGCTACAGTTTTTAATAGTTTTGCAGAGGCCTCATTTTCAAAAGCTGCTGAGCAATGCCTGCTCGAGCCATCGGCCCTGTTGAAGGCATTTCACAGGGTCACAGGATGTTGGTGGTTGGAAGAGACCCAAGGAGATCATCGAGTCCAACCCCCTGCCAGAGCAGGACCAGACAATCTAGCACAGATCATAGAGGAACACATCCAGACGGACCTTGAAAGGCTTCAGAGAAGGAGACTCCACAACCTCTCTGGGGAACCTGTGCCAGTGCTCTGGGACCCTTACAGTCAAGAAGTTGTCCCTTGTGTTGAGCTGGAACCTCCTGTGCTGCAATTTACACTCATTGCTCCTTGTCCTATCCTAGGGAGCAAGTGAACAGAGCCTGTCCAGACCTCAGATATTGATACACATTTATTACATCCCTTCTCAGTCTTCTCTTCTCCAGACTAACAAGTCCCAGGTCCCTCAGCCTCTCCTCATAAGGTATGCCCTCCAGTGCCCTCATCATCCTCATAGCCAAGAAGTGCCAAGAAGCACATGTTGCCTTAGAAGAAGACCCAAGCTACTGAGCTTGTTTTTGGGTTTTCATAGGTAAAAGTGTTTCACCAGACATGGCATAAGGCAAGGCTGTAAATATAATTGGCTTAAGACTAAATTCTAATGTCATAATGATGAACCCTTTATCACAAGAAAGTGGATTTTAATTTCTATTACCAATCACACTTACAACCATCTTGGGTCACTGGAAGACCATTAGGTTTTGTGTTTAAATGTTGCCTAAATGAGTTTTAGAGTACTGTAATTTCAAACTATTCTTAACTAGTTAAAAGGAGGCATAAAGCAAACCTGAATGAACCCTAAATACACACTTCAAATAGTCTGGGATGTGTCTGACCTTTTCTCAGATCTCCAGGTCTGCCTGGTGCCAACTATTTATTTATTCCAGCAGTTCTGCTTTTCTAGTAAAGGACACCAAAGATGGTAGGTAAGGAATGCTGGCAGGGTTCCATCTGTTAAGCCTCTTTGACCAGCGTGTGGCAGAACATTACAAACCAAGTAGCAGTGCCTTGCAATGATGACGTTTCTGACCCCTGAAGAAGAGAAGATTCTTGTTTCCAGTTCAGGTGCACATGCCGAATCCAGAATGTGTTATAAAAGGTGACTGATCCTGTCCTCCTGTACTGTGAGCAGGGAGGATCCTAGTGAGGACCTGGGGAGAACTCTCCTGTCCTACCACCTGCTATTTGCAGAAGAACTGACACTGGACGCTTTGAAGGCTGTTCTAAATTTGTAGGAAACCTTATTTTGTTGGCCTGCATTTGAAGGCCTGACCTATTTCCCAGTGGAATCAATCATTTTTTATTTTTTTCAATGGCTTCAGTAGAAACCAGGTTGATTTTTAGAATCTATTAAATCAACTTTCTGTCTTATTAACTGTTTCATTTTAAAACCAGGAGTGATTATTCCCCACCCCCCATATGACAAAACAATGAAATGATGGTGATGAAATGATGATGCCAAAAACTTATGTGGAAGTGAGATGAGCTGCATTTGACATTTTCCATAGTCCCTTACAGTTCTGAAATTTATTTGCTCATGAATAATGACATCTGAGCCTCTGGCCATATAAACCTTTAAATGTAAGAGCATCATAGCAAGTTCACTGGAACCACATATGTGCCTACAGATAAAGACATTAGTGAGCACTGTGTAGTTTTAAACCCTAACATGGCAAGGAATTCTCTCTAGGATTAACTTTTTTTTTTTTTTTTTTCCTCCTGTGAAGCAAGTTCTGTGCCCCACAAAGCTTCCTTTTAGCCTTTCTGAAGGTCTTTGGTAGGGCTTGGTGTAGTTCCTCTCACAAATGTGTGCTGCGTGTGATGACAGGATAAGGAGTAATGGGTTTAAACTAGAAGAGGGGAGGTTTAAATGGGATGTTAGGATGATAGGTTGCCCAGGGAGGTTGTGGCTGCTCCCTCTCTGGAGGTGTTCAAGGCCAGGTTGGATGAGGCTTGAGCGACCTGTTCTAGTGGGAGGTGTCCCTGCCCATGGCACAGGAGGGTTGGAACTGGATGAGTTTTGAGCTCCCTTCCAACCTAAACCATTCTGTGTGTTGTATATTGGGTCTATACGTGTTAGAGGAAGCACCTTGCCAAGTCCACAGAATGTTAGCCTCATTATAACCAGCAGAATACAGCTGACTTGTGGAAAAACTTTGCACCTTCAAAAAATGATCTCCTTTAATGGGCGTTATGATAATATCCTTTGGCACCAGTGAGATTTATATGAGCAAATCGAAACAGCTGAAGTGAAGAAGTAAGAATAAAGCTGAATTCAGCCAGCTGGAAATGTGGCTGCCCTGTGGCTGCGTGTGCTGAAGTTGGGTAAACACTTTGTGTCTTAGCATGGACTTCAGGGTAAACAAAATGTTTGTTCCTTCTGGAAAACTTCATTGGCCTAAGATCTAGTTCACCTTATTTCAACTCAAGCTCAAAATAATCTTACCAGCTTGTTGTTGTTCTTGGAAGCTAATAGGGAAGAACATATGCTAAGCATTGGTAATGTCAGTTAAGCCCCTAATTAGTGATGAACAAACCTCAGTTTTTCCCTGTGGTTCAGCTCAGAGGATGCTCAAAAAGCTCAGTGAGTCTCCTGCTTTTAGCCAAGGTTTATGAGACATCTCAAGTTTTGCTGAACTGAGTTTGGTACTTTACAAAATTAAAGATTTTTCTTGGTTTTCTGGACTGGGACCAAGCTGTAAAAGCCTAGGCCCTTCCTTGTCATTTCTTTGGACACTTTTAGATGGGGATGAGGAAGAGAGAAAGAGGTGTTTCAAAGGTAGAAGCACATTTAGATAGGAGATGATATTCTGCTCCATACAGTCTTCTGAATTCAGAAGAATCTTAGCTCAAGTGTAGAGAAGACCTTTGCCTGTGCTCCAGCAAAGCTGCACTCCTCTTCTTTGAAGCCAAGTAGATAAGGCTTTGGCTGAGCATGTGCAGTCCAAGGAAGAGGACTTGGGCTGTAGAGTGGAGCACCTGGGTAGGCTTGTACCTGCTCTGTAACACTGCCGTAATGACCAGGTTTGAAATGAAAAAGGCAATCCACTGGTTGCTGGTCTTCATCACGAAATAGTGAGCAGTTAGGGCAGTCTGAAACCTCTCATAGAGTGGGCATCTAGTGTCTGGTGAATAACTGCATCCTGAGGCTATTCAGAGCTGGAACAGGGTGCTAGGAGGAAAGACAGGATTTGGTCGTTTCACAGAATGGTTTAGGTTGGAAGGGACCTCAAAGACCATCCAGTTCCAACCCCTCTGTGCCACAGTCAGGGACATGTCCCACTAGAACAGGTCACTCAAGCCTCATCCAACCTGGCCTTGAACACCTCCAGGGAGGAAGCAGCCACAACCTCCCTGGGCAACCTGTGCCAGTGTTTCATCACCCTCACTGGAAAGAACTTCCTTCTAACATCCCATTTAAATCTCCCCTCTTCCAGTTGAAACCCATAATAAAAGGATTTGTCTCTCTGCTGTGTCCCCTGGTTAAAGATAGTACCATAAATAGCAGTCTGCACTTACAGCAGGACAGACTTGCCTCCGTATCTGGAAGAGAAGTGAAAACATCTTCACAGAGCTGGAATGTCTGAAGTCAAAAAACTGTAATTAAAGCCTTGGTTTACTAAAAAACCCAAACTATTTCAGGATTTTCTTCGTAGCTTCTCTGTGCCATGTTTTTAGCAGAGTGGTTTTTAAAGCAGGACAGAAACCTTGGGTTGGGTTTGAGAGGAGCAGAGCTACCAGCACAAGACTAGGACCCTTTCCATGTTACCTTGGCTGGCCTTTGCAGCAGTGACTTATAGGCACAGAATTAAAGGTTATTTCCATTCCTGCTTCTTATCACTTTGATCTTTTGCCAGCTCTTATCATCTCCAGCAGATTTGCTCTGGATCTGTTATTCCCATACCTACTCTCTGCCTGCGACGTTCTCTGACATTTTCATTACTGCACCTCCCCATTCTTTAAGTTTTTGATGTGTGTGTTGGGATTTTTTTTGGTTGTTGTGTTGAGGTTTTTTTTTAGTTCTCACTGGAATAGCTATGCCAAATTATTGCTATTTGCTTACAGTTGCTAACAAATGTATGAGCCTCACCCCATGAATCCTAAACCCATCAGACTGCTCAGAACGGTTTTGCATTTTCTGGCTACTTAGCTGAAAGAACCCAGATAAAAATCACTGTTTAATTCTTTCTGCACTACCTCTTCCAGGTGGCTTTCCTCTGTGGCTTAATAGTTTATTAGCAGTGGGATCTTTTGTCAAATTAGAGTCACACCAAGAAATGACAAAGACTAAAGCTTAGTAATGACAATAGGGTATTTTTTTCCCCTGTCTTTATCTGGGGAAAAAAATCCCAACAACAGAATAAGGATATATTTGAGGAGGGAGAGGAGGAAGAATAGAATAGAATCAGCCAGGTTTGAAGAGACCGCCAAGATCATCTAGTCCAACCTATCACCCAGCTCTATCCAATGGCTTTTCTTGAACAGCTCCAGGCATGGCGACTCCACCACCTCCCCAGGCAGCCCATTCCAATGCCAGTCACTCCTGCTGTGAAGAACTTCTTCCTAACATCCAGTTTATATCTCCCCCAGCACGACTTGAGACTGTGGCCCCTCATTCTGTTTCTGATTGCCTGGGAGAAGAGCCCAACCCCACCTGGCTACAACCTCCCTTCAGGTAGTTGTAGACAGCAATGAGGTCTCCCCTGAGCCTCCTCTTCTCCAGGCTGCACACCCCCAGCTTCCTCAGCCTCTCCTCACAGTGCTGTGCCACAGACCCCTCACCAGCTTCATCACCCTTCTCTGGACACATTCAGCACCTCAACATCTGTCTTGAATTGAGGGGATCAGAACTGGACACAGTACTCAAGATTTGGCTTGACCAGTGCCAAGTACAGGGGCAGGATAACCTCCCTTGTCCTGCTGGCCACACTGCTCCTGATCCAGGCTAGGATGCCATTGGCTCTCCTGGCCACCTGGACACACTGCTGGCTCATGTTCAGCCTACTATCTACCAGCACTCTCAGGTCCTTCTCTGGAATTAATTCAAGAGATAAATTTTAAGTATTTTTTTTTTTAAAGGTAAAAATGAGGGAAAAGGAAAAAAGTTTTTGTTATTTTTGAGTTAATGCCTGCTGGTTTCTCTGCTGAATGTGTTTTTCATGGATCAAGCACAAGAATGGAGTGCATGTAAACTTGTAGCACAAAACAATATCTTTGTCTAATGGTCTACAGCTTCGACCAGGAGGTAGGAGTCCCATGCTATTCATTATTGTGCTGCTTCATCCTATGTGTTCTGAGGCCAGTCAGTAATGGCATTTATCACTTTTCTTTCCCTGCATAATATTCCTTACGGTGAGCGGGGTCTGGTAAATCATGTTTGAAGAAGGCAACACCCAAAGTGATAAATTTACAGCTTTTACCCTCTGGTATGCAACATACCACACAATGTTGTATCCCAGCCTTTGAAGGAGGAATGCAAAGCCAGCAGAACTGGGAATTAGCAAAAGGAATTTTGCATTCTTTGCTGTGGGGAGAACCAGGCACTAAACTTTTGATGCTGTTGAGGTTTCTTATGCCCACGTTCAGAATGTAACTGAAATGATGAAGAGCTGGAAGATCTGCAGTTATTAAAGGTGGAGAAGAGCTGGTAGACACCCTCAGAGAACAAGCCTAGATGACCTTTGGGGGTGCCTTCCAACTGTAACCATTTTGTCGTTCCACAGAGTGGTGGAGGTGGGAATGTTGTGATGGCACAGGGCTGGGATATTTGCTCTCCATTTGGTCACCTCCTCTCCAGGGCTGCATTTTCTAGCTGTGTACCATGCTGTCATAATACAGGTCTCTTCTAAGTACGTTGAGAACTGTAGATTAAAAATTTGGCTGCTCCTTCTGCTTTTGTTGCTGCAGATGTGCTTGTTAAGTCCACCTGCAAGCTCAGGCAGAACATTATTGACTCCTTAAAACCCCTCCTATGAGGTACCGTTTAGACAGAGCATCTCTGTTGTGGGGTGGGACTGGCTGTCACCTGCCCTTGGGCCAGAGCCCCAGGTACCCAGAGCTCATCTTTGCTGCAGTGTTCGGAGACTCCTCCTTGCTGAGACTTGTCTCTCACTCGGCAGGATGACATGGCAGGGATGGCTGAGCTGCAGCTCGGTTGATTTAAGAGTGAGATTTAAGACTTGCTGTCTAGACGTTCTCTGCAGTGGATTTTCAGCTGCAGACTTCCCCTGTCCCCTTTCTCCAGAGTAATTCAAATCAACTGACCTTTGGGGCCCGCTGAGAGAGAGGTAATCTATCATTTCTGGAAGTTGGAGTGATATTTCTTTTGTGTACCTGTGATAAATGGCTTTAGCTTTCTCTTCTGTCTTGTTTATTCTTGTCTTAATTCAATCTCTTAAATTTATACCATCTCCTACCATAGAGTCAGTGGCGAGGATCTGGTTGAATGTTATGACGAGTATCAAAGGCAGCTGCTGTTGGAGCGCTCTAACTGAAACCTGAGCGTTCAGGGCTGGGAAGAGTTTATCCCCTGCTTCTGTAGCAAAAAGAAAGGAAAGTTTGTGGGCACACGGGTTCAGATTCAGGTGTCTGGCTTGGGAAATGGCGCAGAACATGAAATGCTGTTGGTCTTTGGGTCAAAGTGGGGTTTGTTGCAATGGTCGTTAACAGAGACCGAGGTCTTCCACGTCTTTGCTTGCTGATGAGCCGGTTGAGCTGCCTGGGTTTGGCAGAAGGAACCTGTGGCTTTATGACCCCTGTTTTAGTGGGAACGTCTCAGAGCAGAGATTAACAAACTTTGGCTCAGACAGTTCTGCTTTATGGCGATGGCTGTGTGTATGCCTCTCTCAGGACTCATTTCCCTCCGTGCAGAATACAATCTCTGTTAGTGCACTTAACTGTAGGCCATTCCTACTCTAAACAAAGCAAAATGCTTATGCTGTTGCTGAGCCAACTTTGAGTTAATATATGGGTTGGGATAGCACAGGATATATTCCTGATTTTAAATAGTGACTCATTAGCCACACAGACAGCATCTTTCTGTGTTTGAGGGTAGATAAGTTTAACTTTGGTCTTTCTTAACAGCTGTTTACTGACTTCAGTTACCTCTAACTCTGGTAGAAAAGAATCAGAGTAATTTTTGATTGGCAATAGCATATTGCCAAAAATACCTATTTACACTGAAATTGCAAATGGGAATCATCTGGGAAGATACTATGTTTCAAAGGTGATACAATTACCCCTAAATTAGGAATAAAAATATTAGGTATATGTTAGAAATCCTACAATTGATGATATGGAAATGCAAAATAGGTATGAAACATCTATTTTCCCTTGAGACAGTGCTTGGAAAAGGTGGCAGAGATTTCTGCTGTGAGGCACCACCTGCCATCTTCTTGGAACTGCTGATCCAATTCTCACTGTGAGCAATGAAAGGGGAATGGTTCTGCAAAGCAAGGCTGGCATCCTGCTGAGTGTCCACTTGCCAGGTATCTGAAGTTGGCCTCTTACACCAAGGGCTTTGTCCTGGACAGTGGCAAAGTGTTGATCTAGTGACAGGATATAATTGGTGGCACTTGGTGTCCTGTTCTGTGCAAGGCACATCAGAAATTACCATGCTGTGGGGGAACACAAGGATGTGGCTTTGCTTTGAGGTTGCCTTCTGTAACAGCAGCAATGACATCCACTGTGCTGCTGAGCAGTCTGTGCTGAACTGCTGTACTGAGGAGGTCAGTGTGATTGGGAGGATTGGCTTTAGTTCTTCTATGAGGAGACTTTTGTCTTTGAGGAATAACAGAGGAAAAATGGTCTTTCATTAAACAGAAGAATAAAAAGTAGATGCAAGTTCTGTTTAAGTGGGAAGGCTGAAGAGCTTAGCTCAGTTGTTCAGTGAGAAGGACAAAATGCCTGGTGCCATATGCAGTGCTAAGGGTCTTGGAGGGACAATTTTAAAATTAATGTAGAACTGAAAATTAAAAATTAGATTTGCTTCTACATTCTCAGGGCGGGATGGTCCTTAGAGGTTAAGTTCTGTGACTTTGGGCGTGACATCATGTACTCTTCATATGGAGATGACTGAAGCTGCACTGAGTTCCAGATTTGGCTCACCCTAACATGTGGAGTCACAGCTGTGACTTCTGAAATGTCCCCCACACCATGCAGGTACTCACTGAACACATATGACAGATCCCAAAAAGATTAATTAATTAGCTCTTTGCCAAGTCTGGGAAAGTTCTTTACTATTGCCTTGTGCTGGGACAAAAGCATCCACCTGGACTGGGTTTCAGAATTTTGCTGAGAGTTCTGTGTAACAGTTAAAGAAAAGAGAAGCTTCACTTGCTTAATTTACTGACTTGCATTCCTGGATCCTGAACCCTTCTCCAGCTTCCAGTGATTAAATAGCAGTGCTGGTGTCTGGACAGGCCCAAAGGGCCTGGCTGTGCTTTTATGGGCACAAAGTTCTCTCCACAGTGTGCTCTGATAAATAGCCATTGTGTTACTCGCTCTTTCCCCATTATCAGCACTTCCATAAGAGCATCGCTCTGCCGTGAGCTGGAGTCGAGCTTTGAAATAAGCTGCTCAGGGAGATTTGAAATGGTATTTAACAAAGAGTGGGACACGGATTGTGAGCTCTCTGCTTCTTGCAAGCAAGTTAGAAGCAAAGATTATGGTTGGGGTTTTGAGCTGCTTTGTCTTTTGAATGTGAATCCAGTAAAATACCCTGGGTGGGCGTCTCCACGCGTGCTAACAAAACACTCTTCTGGTGGTCTTGGAAAGTAAAAACACAGGATAAATACCTCACAGTCCTCTCAGCGACAGGATTATCTCTGGCACAGATGATGTCTGCTTAGCAATGCTTATGTTCTTAGTTGCATTGTGGTTATTTCCAAAGAATAGGATGAAGCTGTGGCTCCCTAAGTTAGCAGGGAAATCTCTTACTAGCGAGGAGTTGGAAATGTACTTGTCAGTTTAAGGACTAGCACTAAACTGGGCTCAAGACAGGACCTTGATAGAGGAAGGAGGACACATATGAAAAGTCTTATGGGAACTGGAGGGGCTGAGCAGCTCTGTAATGTTGTCCCTATAGAGTTTTCTATCCAGAAGATGTATTTAATATGTAGCAACCTGTGGATAATCGGCTGTTGTTTCTTTCTTCTCTCTTGTGCCATTTTATCCTGTGTGTCAAGCATCTCTCCAGAATCTCTGCCTGTTTGACGTTTAGAATGCTGGATGATGGCTTAGATCTGTACGTGAAGAATACTCAGCTGTGTCTGCCTGCAAACAATTGAGTTACATCTTTATTAGCTAGCAAAATTAAAGGATGGATAACAGAATTGTGGCTGTTTCCACTGACACATAGTTTCAGTGTGAGTGCAGCTCACAATATCTGGTGTCTGAAATGGCTTTGGTGTGTTTTTCTGCCTCTCTTGTACTCTGCTGAGCACATACCCACTTCTCAGAACTATTGACAAGGTTACTTCAATTCACCCACATATTTGGATTAGTTTTTTTTCACCAGTCTCCATGGTAAATAACAGAACTAAGGACGATGGCTGAATGGAAGCTGGGAGTACAATGCGAGAACATCTGTGCTGCTTGCACATGTTATTTGAAAATCTCTTCTGTCTAGGTATCAAAAACTTCTGACAGCTGTGAAGGTCCTGCAATTCCTTCAGTGCAGCTGAAAGATTAAAACCCCAGAAAGGCTGGAATTGTACTTAGAGGAATCACATCCAAGAGTCTTTCTGAAGGCAGCTGCTGTGGAAAACATTTAAATGCTTTTTATGATATCTCATGGAACAGGACTAGAAAGAAGTTGGAGAAATTGAATTTCTCTCTTGTTTGCTGTGGGTTTTCATCCCAACACCTGCCTGTCCTGGAAAGATGCTGTTTTAACCAGTGCTATGCTGTGGAGAGAAGAGTCAGCAAGGTAGAGCTGAAATCCACACTGATGTGGAGAATTCACTACAGGATCTTGCAATCACCTGGGCAGTTTGGAGGCTTTCATCTCTATCCCAGAGAATCAGCAATACCATGGAAAACAGCTGATGAACAGCTCCTGACTGATGAGACAGGTCCCCCTTTTGTCTGCTGAGGCAGGTCAGACTCTAGTGTGGCACATGGACATACAGGGATGCACACAGCACTTCTTGCTCTATACCACCTTACTGCGGCAGAGCCTTGGATGGGTTGCTGGGATGGTTTTGGGAGGTGTCAGGTCCAGTGGACACTGCCTGACTAGAGCTGATCACCTGAACTGCACCTTGTGCAGCTTCCCTGCCTTGTTTCTAGCATAGAAACCAGGTGAGACAAGTCCTTATCGAACGTGGCTGCTTCACTGCACCTTATCTGTTTGTAGTATAGAATCATAAAATGGTTTATGTTGGAAGAGACCTCAAAGATCATCCAGTTCCAACCCCCTGCTATAGACTGGGACACCTTCCACTAGATCAGGATGCTCAAGACCTCAAGTAGATGCTGTGTCAAGAAGTGTAGATGAAACCACACAATCAAACCTGCAGGATGTATGGAGGAGTTTTCTTGCTATGGGGAATAAAGTCCCCAAAGTGTGCTTTGCA
This sequence comes from Psilopogon haemacephalus, assembly GCA_013396835.1. Lineage (NCBI taxonomy): Eukaryota > Metazoa > Chordata > Aves > Piciformes > Megalaimidae > Psilopogon > Psilopogon haemacephalus. The sequence continues at coordinate 339,092 of VWZI01021471.1, forward strand.
TTGCCCACCATATCCATTAATGCAGAGGGCAGGATGAGAAAGGTAACTGTCAAGCTTGCCTGAAGGCTTGTTGGGGTGGTGGGACTCCTGGGCTGTGCAGGGAAGGTGCTTGCTGTCCTGCTTAGTTTATTTCTGCTCTGAAGCTGGATGAGGGCAAGGCTGGGAATGCACCCACAGGCACCATAGGAGCTCTGGAAAGGATGTGGGGTTTTTTTTTCTCTTCTGGATGCCTCTCAAAGCAGAAGGCTCCTTTGCCCCCTGGTCAGTGGCACAGAGGTGTGATCATCTCCCAGCTGCTGACAGCCTGTGCTTCTGAAAGGCCAGCTGATTAATGTGAAATTTGCTGTTATTTGATATACAGCATCTTCTCACAAAGTCCAAAAAGAGATGTGATGAGAGGTTTATATCTTAGTAATTATAATGCTGCAGAATTCAGTGCAGGCAGAAATTAATATATGAGGTGAAAATGTCAAAATAAAAGGTCAGGAAAGTGAATTGCAAAGAAAGTTGAACATTAACTAAGAGGTAGTGTTTGTTGGCAGAAGCTCCCTCCAGTATGAAAAAGGTTAGGCTTATGAAAAACTGAATATTTCACACACAATTAAAATTCTCTCTCAGCTATCTCGAAGAGTTGTGGAGGAGCATGGTTAAAGTAGGACAATTAATGTAATGAAAAATTCATGTTTATAGCTTCTGGCTTTTGCCCAGGGATACTTCATGAGTCAGAAGTGACCCTTTGCCTTGGAGGTGATTCCAAGAGCTTGACACAACTTAGGTGGGGCACAAGAAATCTGTTCAAAGAAAACAGAGAATTCTTAAAATAATAATAATAATAATAGCCAGAAACTATAAACACAACCAAGGAATGTGTGATAATAACGTGCTTCAGAATAAACCACCTTCTCCCTTCCCAGAAAGAGGGTAGCCACGCAGCATTAAATAGTGGTTTAGTCAGGCTGAGAGTGGTGGAATCACCGTTTCTATTTTAGCAATAAGCAATAATAATAAATTGTTTAGGAGGATACTACATCCCCACCCTCAAAAAAAAAAAAAAAAAAAAAANGATTGATTTTTTTTAGAATTAAACTATGCAGACATACTGAATCAATGAGCTCTTTGTGCTTAAAGCTTCACCTAACTCTGGCTGCTGAAACTGGAAATCTGTGTTGTCCAAAAAAAAAAAAGCCCCACACCTCAATTGGCATAGCTATGAATTGCTACCCTGGTGTCTTTTAAAGTTAATCCACTTGCTTCCAGTTATGAAACTCATTGTTCTTTGGCTTCCCTAAGTTGCCTTGTAGAGGCAGTTTTCTGGATTTGCTGGTTCTCCTTCCAGCAGGGATTTAGTGCTCAAGCTGCTGTTCTGCTCTGTGTAGATTTCAAGGATTGTTCATTCATTTACTTAATGTATTGTCCCAAATTACTTATGCAAAGTAATGCAGTTTAATGGTGGGGCTATTGATCATTTTTGCTTTTGTAGATGTACTTTAAGAAGACAGATTAATTGAATCTTAACTTGAGATTTTGTTAAGTGCTAAAAAGACTTCTGTACTGGCAAGTTTCTGCAGGAAGTGTGCTCTAGACCTTGCATGGATCGATGGGTCCTGGTGATGAACTGGCTTTTGGGGATGTTGCCCTAGCAAAGGAAGTGTGTGTGGCATTCTGCTTGAAAGACTGAGAGAGACTCTTCCTCAGGTGCACAGGAGCCTCTTGCATATAGTATCACTTTTGTCCATCTTTATTGATAGCTGTGCCCAACTCTCCATTAATTTTTAACACAGATGCACTGTATGCACTGTAAGAAAACAATGGTTTCTAGCTAGGCAATCTCAGTAGGTCTTCTGGCTGCAGTGAGTCTGCATCCTGCCTGGGTAATGGAAGTGCTGCCCACAAACCAGGGATGTCAATACCGAGCCTTGTCTGTGGTTTCACACCAGCTGCACATACAAGGTCCAAATCCAAACGGGATGTAGCCATTTACTGTGATGTAATTCACTTATCTCACACTGAGTTTCCTCTTCTCTAGACCACCATGAATGACTGTCACTGTTCTCAGGTTAGATCTCTTGCTCCATAAAACACTAATCCCTGATTTGTTTTAGGTATTTCAATGAAGTGAAGTTTGTCCATGTGCAGAACTCTCCTACTCCTGTTTTTCTATCTTCTGTCCTTTTTCCCAACATCCTAACCCTTTAGCCCACATTGGTGTCCTCATCCAACCAACCACCAGTTTCTAGAAGCACTAAAATATTGCTTTTAATTAAAAGCTCTTTCTTGTTGTTTTGACTCTTCTGCTATTCCTGTGTTACCTTAATGGGCTACCTGTGGTGTGTCAGTTTTTATTTGCCTGACATCCCTTGGGCTAGGTTGCAGCAGAGGAGTTTTTGGATGGCATGGTTCAGTTGCTGGTGCACTTCTGGAAAAGTGACTTTGCAGAGACGACCTTGTGGACTTCTGTGTGCATTGCTGGGGAGCTGCTGCCAGATTTCATTGTGCTGTTACAAACAGAGCATTGCTTTGAGTGCTGAGCTGGGGAAAGTCAAGGTTGGATCACAAAATCAAGTTGATTTCTCTCACAGAATCATAGAGTTAACCAGGTTGGAAAAGACCTTTAAGGTCACCAAGTCCAACCTATCTCCTAACCCTTCTCATTAGCTAAACCATGGCACTAAGTGCCTCATCCAGCCTCCTCTTAAAGACCGCCAGGGATAGTGACTCTCATCACCAACAAGAGTCTTTTTCTCAGAATGTAGGTAATAATCTTGTTGCATCAGTCCAAGTCAACCCAGATAATTTTTCTGTAGCTATCTTGATCCTGCAGTAAAACAAAACCCCAGCCTTAATTATGACCAGAAACAGATCAGCTACAAAAGTGCAGCTAGAAACAAAGGCGTGAGTTAAAATGCCTTTTAAAACCAGGCATGGGATAACTCCTAAACCTTAATCTCCTTAAATAGATTTTTGACATGATTAGTAAACACATGCCTTACATTACCTTGCTCATCTTTGGATGTTAGATGCTTTGTGGCAGGCTCCAGGGGCTCAGGCTGCTGCTCTGTTGCAGCCCCACTGGTGTGCCTGTCAGCTGGATATTTGGAGAATGTGGCAGTCTCTGTCCTTTGGCTGTCCCCAGTGTTACAAACTCACCATTGCCGGGGCAATTCACTTCTGAGACAAGATGTTACCTTCAAGTGCTGAGGCAGTTGGTGCTGAGCTCTGCCATGGGGAGCTGGGTGCAGGATGCTCAGGCTAGCAGTGCATCCAACACAGGTTTAAGGGGAGGGGACCAGCTTGGGAGGGGAGTGGGCACATTCAGGGGTTTTGATTTGGCTTTTTGTGGAATCTGGAACATCTGAATCTAGAGCTGCAATCTTTAAAAAAGTAACCCAGTGTTGATGCCTTTGATATGAGCCTCTTAGTCATGACAGCTGGAAATTATAGGGTCATTGGGATGTAATGCTTAGGGATATGGCTCAAGGGAATCTTGTAGAGTAGGGTTCTAGGTTGTTCTTGGTGATCCTGAAGGCCTTTTCCAGCCTGGATGTTTCTGTGATTCTGTGATAAATACTCCCATTTTTTAAACCAGGAACAGAATTAATATTTTTGGTCCTCCTTCTCAGAGATCATCCTTCTTATGATAAAAAAATAAATGTTGAACTGCTTTTCTTTGGATTTTAGTCCATGATCATCAGCATGATAATTGAAAATCTTTTACTTCAGTAGCTGTAGTGAAGTGCTTAGCATCTCAAGACCTCTGTTTGGGGACAGGCACAGTGGCCAGCCTAGTAACTGATCTCCAGCTGCTTACTCTTTGTGTGCTGTCTTTCTGCAGATACAAAACTGTTCTTGTTTTCCTCGTTTTGCTTATCATTGTTGCCGTTCAATGATAGATGGTCCAAGAGAATACACAAAATGAGGAAATCTTGGAAACCTCTCCTCAGAGTGTTGTGGAGAGTGCATATGGGAATGCACAGTTTAATTAAGAGTACCTGGCAGACATTCAGGCAAGGGAGGTCATGCCTAAGTAATTTGCTGGAGTTGTCTGAGGATCTAACTGCCATAAGAGATAAGGGCAAGTCAGGGCACGTGGTATATTTACATTTCTGCATCCAGAATGAGTGTCCATGCTGTGGCCTGGCAGGAAAAGCTCAGGCCAGCAGCTGCACAGGCCCTTCCATGCAGGACCAGATCCCTTAGGAAGTGGTCTAGGAACGGCAATGATCCTGGTAATCTTATGCACTAAGTCCCACCTGTATGACTGTGTGCATTGGGGAAGATGCTGTATTGGAAGTAACCATCATGAAATGGGACAGCTGTGGGTGTGGAGAACATCCTTGGACATCAGTGGGAGAGGAGGACAGCACGTTCAGGGCAGTCTGCAGACAAGGGGACACTAACCCTGGCATGCTGTGTGCTCTCCTCCTGGTGTCTGCTGCCTGCATTGTGTGAGAAGTGTTTCTGCCTCTCTGGTGTTCTGGGGCTGGCTGTGCTCAACACCCTGGGGAAGGGACATAGGCAGTCCCACCCTGCCTGGGATGTAAAGGGTGAGTGGCAGGAGGCTGGAGCCAGGCTCTGCTCAGTGATGCCCAATGACAGGACAAGGGGCAATGGGTGGAAGCTGAGGCAAAGGAAGTTTCTTTAAACATGAGGAGGAATCTTTTCACTGTGAGAATGACAGAACACTGGAACAGGCTGCCCCATGGGGTTGTGGAGTCTCCCTTTCTGGAGATATCCAAAACACACCTGGATGCGTTCCTGTGTGATCTGGTCTAGGAGATCCTGCTCTGTCAGGGATGTTGGACTGGATGAGCTTTCAAGGTCCCTTCCAGCCCCTGACATTGAGATTCTCTATGCAGGTGGCTGAGGAGGAGTAGAGCCTTCCTAAACTTGCAGCTGGGTGGGGAAGGAAGAATGTTTGGTATATAGTGGGAATCATCTATAGCGTAGCTGGAAATCCTGGCTTGTATTTATGTTGTGCACAGGAGGTGTGCTCTGACCTGCCATGCATTGGTGCTTGCACAGGAACAGACCAGAGATAAGGGTCACCTCTGGGCAGAGCCTGAGTGATTAACTTGTGTGTGTGTAATGAAGCCAGCTGGGAAAATTCCCTCTCCCTAGGAAAGCAAGGAAGGAATCAGCCCTGGTGTATATCATAGAATCGTAGAATGGTCTAGGTTGGAAGGGACCTCAAAGCTCATCCGACCTCAAAGCTCATCCAGTTCCAGCCCCCCTGTGCCATAGGCAGGGACATCTCCCACTAGAACAGGTCACTCAAGGCTTCATCCAACCTGGCCTTGAACACCTCCAGAGAGGGAGAAGCCACAACCTCCCTGGGCAACCTGTGCCAGTGTCTCACCACCCTCACTGGCAAGAACTTCCTCCTAGTTATATATACATATATATATATATATGAACTTCTCTCCGTGTGTCTGAGCTACGTATCTATGGAATAGGTTCAATCACACATAGCAGGGAATTGTATAAGGAGGATTAGCCTCGATTTAATGGGAACAGGTTTTTTGTATTGCTTTTAGACAAATTGACAGGTTAGCACTGGCTCCTTAGACATGGCAGCACTCATGCTAAGGCTGAATGACAGAAGATTTGAGTGGTTTCAGCATTAAAACATCCAGAGAGGCTTTTCACAGCCTTGGGTCCGGTTGACGTGATGCTGAGAAGCCCCCAGCTTGCCAAATCTCAGAAGGGCTGTGAAGTTAAAGCACGGTGCTCCTCAGCTCTGAGTTTAAACTTTTAAATCCCAGCCTGCCAGGCAGCCAGAGCGAGCCTCTTCTGAACTTAACTGCGCTTAAATGGTTTTATTAGAAGTGACTTTTCTCAGCCCCGTCAGGCATGAAAAGCTGAGTATAAATAATGTGTTTAAAAGCTGCATAGAACTGCTGTCTGTAAAACAATGTCTTCTGAAATTGCCAATTAGAGCTGTATTGGTTTTGCTGTGTGAAGGCAGACACAGGCTCTGACAGCTTATCCCTTTTTCCGCTTGGGTTTCCCCTCCCTTCACCCCTTCAGATTTAGGAAATAGAAAATCCCGATCGTTGCTCACGTTTCTAATTGCCATTCTAAAGAGGCACATTCAGTGCAGAGATGTACATTGAGCTATTGAGTTTGATTGGGTTTTAGTTATGGCTAATAAAGCCCATTTTCTGCACAGTTATTTAATTTGCATCTGTAATTGCTGCAGTTGTACATAAATTAGACATGCAATCGGAAGGCTAATTCAGCTTGTCTGCTCCTTGTGCTACATCTGTAATTATGGAGCTGTGCTAGCTTCATGTTAGGGGAATGAAACTTAGAGGATGTTAAAGAAGCAGTTGGCTTCAGGGAGAGAAAAATAAAAAGAAGACTTGTTGCTATCAGCTGCTTGCATGGTGGTTGTACCTAATGCCCAGCCTCAACTGGAAATGCCTCATGATGACTTTGGTGCCAGGTCAGGGACATTCCCTGTCCTGCAGGATTTAGTCTAAGCAGATCTGGGGTGAGCTTCAGCAGCAGTCGCACGTCCTGCTGCAGAGAATCAGAATCACAGAATATCAGGGGCTGGAAGGGACCTCCAAAGCTCATCCAGTTCAACCCCCCTGCCAGAGCAGGATCTCCTAGACCAGATCACACAGGAATGCATCCAGGCAGGTTTTGAATATCTCCAGAGAGGGAGACTCGGCAACCCTCCCTGAGCAATCTGTTCCAGTGTTCTGTCATACTCACAGGCAAAAAATTCCTCCTCGTGTTTAAATGAAACTTCCTTTGCCTCAGCTTCCACCCATTGCCCCTTGTCCTGTCATTGGGCATCACTGAGCAGAGCCTGGCTCCAGCCTCCTGCCACTCACCTTTATATATTTATAACCATTAATGAGACCACACCTCTCAGTCTCCTCTTCTTCAAGCAGTACAGCCTCAGCTCCCTCAAGCTCTCCTCATAAGCAAGAAACAGCAGTGCAGAGCTCACTGGAGGTGCTGCCTGGCTGCAGCCTTGTGTTAGTTGGCCTGGTACAAGCCTGGCTCTTCTTGGCCTCGTTCCATTTAATTTCAGGGTAGCAAGGCAAGAGCTGGGAAGTGGAGGATGCTGGCTGGGATCTGGTGCTCCTGTATTGGCCCCCTGCTTTCACAGGGAGCAGTAAGTCTGAAGAAACTCCATCAACTGAGAGCTGGCATTGCTTACTTGGCCATAATTCCAAGATAACAAGTGTCAGGGGCAGGGAGAAGGCTGTGCTGTGCCACCTGAGCTGTGACAATCCTGCACACATGAAAATGGCTCTGTTTGGCCCTGCCAGCCTGATCCTTGCCACCATACTTGTCTGTGGTGGAGATCTCTCTCCTCAGCATTTTCATCAGTCTCCCAAGCTGTTTTTGTCCCCAACTTGTGGTCCTGCCCCTCTGCAGTGATGCTGCTGCTGCACTCATCCCTGTCTGGAGCAGCAGGGAAGCTTCAGCCTGTGCTGGAGCCTACAGCCCTGGGCACCTGCTTCAGAGCCAGAGGTTCAACACAGCTTCTTCCTTTACAGCTCCCTGCTAATCCACTTGCTGCTTAGGTTTCCTATCAGAAATGTTCATCCCTAGGAGATCTTCAGTCAGCTATACCCAGGCCCTGGGAAAGAAAAACTGCTTGTGCAGGAACATGTCAAACCACCCATGGGCAGAACCCCCTGCTCCAGGATCTGGGCATTGCTTCTTTGTCACTTGGTTCTTTCTCTTCATCCAGTCCTTTGTGTCTTCCATAGATGTTTTCAGACCCCTACACTTTTGTGTCATCAGTACCTCTCTTATGCTTCTCTTCCTGGAGTTCTTCACTAGCATTTCCATCAGTCCAGCATTTGAAAGCATGTTGAGATGCCTCTTCTACAGGTATCTGCCAAGCAGAGCAACTCTTCTCCCCAACCCTTCTTCCTCCTCACAGTTGTGTTTTGGCATGAACTCTTTCATTGTCCAGAACCTGTTAGAGCTGTGCCATGACTTGTCTTTGGGGCAGGGTGTTTGCTTCCTGAAGGCTATTCTGGGTCACAAGCACAAGGTGTGAACATGTTGAAGGTGAGCTGGCTAATACCAGTGGGGCAGGATATTGCTCACAAGCCACTGGCTATGTTTTTTTGCCTTGATGAGATTAATAGCTGCAAGTAATGTCTAGACCAAGCTAGATCCAGGCCTGGAAGATAGGGAGATAAAGAGAGTGGAGCTGCTTTTGCAGCTGGATGAGAAAGTATATTTTTTTTACCCTCTCTTTGCCTTGACTAATGGCAACAGAGGGTTTCTACCACAAGCAGCAGACCTCCTGGGTGAATTCAGGACATATCTGCAAGACCACATGCTGTATCGTATAGGATTTTGGTTTTAATCTTTTCACAAGGAAGTTCAATCGCTTGCCTTAGTTTCTCTGTGGTGAGACTTCAAATAGGCCTGAAATTTGTGATGTTAAGAAATAATCCTGGCAGCTTAATGCTTCAGACATTGTGTTCTCTGCTGACTTTTCCTCCTACTTTAGGTGATCCAAATACCGATGTCCTCTTTTGTCTCCCAGAATGCTGCTTGGCTTTCCAGCAGAGGTTTTAAAACATAATTTTAGAGAAATTGTCTGAAAATATTTGGGCCCCTGAACATCAGAGCCCACAGCTATGATGCTCAGAAGAAGTAGCTGAATCCCAGGTGATGTGTAATGGCTGCTGCACTAATTTCACTGCACAGTTTGACAGTCCTGCTTTGTGGTTTCACCTCTACAAGCTTCTCCCCTTTGCTAGCAGCTTTGCTTCCTTTCTCTTCATATTGTAATCTGTTGTCGTTGTTCCTGTGTTGGGGACTTTTTGTGAAGGGGATTTTTTGGTGTGGGGTTCCCCTCTCCTCCTTCCCAGCTGGCTGCTCGGAATCAGTATCTCCTGATTTTTAGCAATGCTGAGAAGTGTTGCTAAAGACTTTGATACTTGAGCTCCTGTTCAAATGGCCTTTTGGGTCAAGAAATAGGTAATGGCTTCAAGTCTTTGCAAAAAAACTAAGCTCTTGGGCTGGAGGGTTGAGAATGTCTCTCATATTGCCTGATTATGTCAAACTCCCACTGATTCCAGTTCCTTGCCAAGGTGTACCTAGTTCTGCTCTTTCTGTGAACTAACTCATTGTGGTAGTTTGGCAGTTACCAGCCCACCCCCCACTTTGAAATAACCCAGGCTAGGACTCAGTTGGCTGGGAGTTAAGGAAGGAAGCTTTCTATTTACAGCTTTGCACAATATCCAAGCAGGTATTTACAATGTGTAACAGATATTTAAAGATATATACAGTAAAAAGGTAATACAGAAACACCACAGCCCTCCCAGAGATCAAAATCCCTAAGAGGGGTAGCCAACCACCCTACTACCTTCCCCCCTTCCCCAATCTTATCTCACCATCTGTTTCATGCAGCAGATAGGTGAAGGTAGATGGGCCAGGGGGATTAGCAGCAGGAAAGAAGTTAGTGAAATTATTCAGATCCAGCTACGAAATGCAGGGAGAAAAGAGCCATGCAAGAGCAGCCACAGCCCAAAGTGGTCTGACTTATCTATGTTGGGATTACAACTCTTAAAACATTTTTTTTTTCTTTCTCAGTAAAGCTATGAGTGAAGTAGCACCATCAGTGCTTTCCTCTCTCAGCCTATAGTCTAATTTCTCATTCAAATCCTCCAATCAGTTCAAACCAGCACACTCATTTAATGCATATGATACTTAGAGAACTGAGGCATGGATTAACTGTGCAACCTTTGCAACTTCACAAGCTAGAGCTGGCTTCTATCACTGGAAGACAAACAGCTTCCAGGTACTTCCATTGTGGCATATCCTCTTCTTTGTTGCAGTTTGAGCTGGCTGAGCACTTCCATATTGTGGAAGGTTCTCTGAAAGCAACAACAGTCCTTGCTCCGTTATTCTCAGTTGTTCTTTTTTTCTTTTTCAACCCTCAAAAAACTTACCCTTCACTTTGAAAANNAACTTTCCCTTTACTTTTAAAATTTTCAAAACAATTTTTTTTTTTTTTTTTTTTTTGTGGACCAGTTATTCAGCAAAACATAAGAGTTGTCCAGCTGCACTGCAGTATTTCAGATTTGGGCAGCTTGGACTAAAACCAGAATGAAAGAAGCTATTCTGGATGCCTCAGAAATTTGAGAGACGATTAGCCAGATGTAGATTGGAAGGAATGGAAAAGTAATAAATTAAAATTCCCTGGTCCTAAGAGAAGAAAGGTCAGATGGAAAACCTTGGACTGAAGGCAGCCTGGAGCTGGGATGAAGAACAACTGCAGCAGCAGGCAATGAGAACACTTAGATACCATCAGCTCTCTACTTGTTTTTGAAGCTCAGTGGGGCAGTAGCAATTGTTGATATAATTTTTCCAATAAAGTTGAAAGCAGTGAGGAAGTGATGGGTATTGATTAGTGTCAGCTTCAATAAATACAGGTCCAGCTTCCACACTGCAGAAGAGCATGCAGAGTCCTGCAAGTCCACAATAATGCTTGGGGACTCAGTGGGGCTCCCAGGGCACCAAAGCCAAACAAAGTCTTTATTGGCTGTGATACTTTCTCCTCTTTTTGTTACTGCATAACTGAGTAGCACTGTTGTTGGACAAATAAATGCTGCTTTGTCTGACTTTCAAAAGCATTACTTTTCAGCACTGATTTGTGGTCTGAGATCAGATTTTATAGGTGGGCTGTAGGAGACAGAATCTGTGGTGCTGATGTTGCTAGAGGAGACAGGTAGGCAACTATTCTCTTAGGGTGCTATAATCTGTTAAAGAGACCTGGACACCCAAACTGTGCCTTCTTCAGCTACCAACATGTAGTACTTTTTCCTCCAGGCTTTCTTCCCCCATGCTACAAAGCATCCCTTTATTTCTGCAACTGGTGTTTAGTTTGCTGCTTAGCTTTGTAGACATCTCTTCTTTCTAAGGCAATGGGAAAATTAAAAAAAAAACAACTTTTCTGCTGAATAGCTGAAGGAGTTGTACTCTGGAGTTAGACCTGAAAGAAGGCAGGAGTCTACCCTGGCTTCAGATGAAGGGGCCATGCTACTGCTTCTGTTGGTGCAATGTGTGTTTGCACTGCATGATTTTTTAAGAGTAAAGATGGAAATACTTCTGGCCGGCTTTTTGCCTTCTGTTTCTAAAATGAGATGTGAGCTGGTGATTTGTGGAAGGGTTTTGTATTTGTTTCATTTCTTCCCATGGCCATCGTTCAGCTGATCACAGGTATTTTTAGAATCCATTAAACTAGGAGCAGCTTGGTTAGTTCTTAACTAGGTAGAAACAGGTGATAGAACTCAGCTAATCCAAGGTCAGCATCGGGGTAAAACCTGTAACTCTTTGCTGAAACTTGGATCTTCAGAGACTCCTTTTTATCAGTGTTAGGCAGAATGTGTTAATTACTGACAGCCTTTACTACTTATGTGAGCAGGGCTCTCAGTTAACCTCTTGATTACTCTAGCAAGAGCTCTGAAGGCAATTTGAAAGGGTTTTTTTTTGGTGTTGACTTTGACATTTCCTGTTTACTCTGCAAAATGAACAGGTTAGAGGCCAAATGGTCTTCACACGCTGTTCCAGTTCAGGAGGCAGAAGCTACTTGAAGCTTTGGAGCAGCTGTCTGCTTTTACCTGTAAGAGCGTCTACTGCTTCTCTAATAGCCATGGACTTGTCTGGCCTTTTCAGCATCATTTTGAGTTAACACCACTTAAAGAGAATTGGACTGAGTTTAAAAAAAAAAAATCTAACATCTCAATTTGCTGTTGCTTCTGACAGCTTTCCAATATGTTTGGCTCCTTTCAGCTAACAGGTGAGCTGTCCACCAACTCTGTCCCCACAATTAAACCTTGTTAAAACAGAGTTCACCCCTAAGAGGACGCTTAGGGCTGACCTGATTGCTGTCTACAACTACCTAAAGGGAGGTTGTAGCCAGGTGGGGTTGGGCTCTTCTCCCAGGCAAACAGCAACAGAACAAGAGGACACAGTCTCAAGTTGTGCCAGGGGAGGCTGGATATTAGGAAGAAGTTCTTCACAGAGAGTGATTGGCATTGGAATGGGCTGCCCAGGGAGGTGGTAGAGCCACTGTCCTTGATGAAGCACTTAGCACTGTGGTCTAGTTGATTGGATAGGGCTGGGTGATAGGTTGGACTGGATGATCTTGGAGGTCTCTTCCAGCCTGGCTGCTTCTATACTTCTAGTCTTCTTTAATTCTAGCAATCATTACATGTCTATGTACACTTGTATGGGTGCATATCTATGAAAAAGGCTTCCTAGCCCTTCTTACTGCACATTGTGCATTCGCTTCTCAAAGTCTGCTTTCCTTCTCCAAAGTAAGAGCAGAGTAGTCATTAACGCTAAGGCAATTCTATAACGCTCTGCAAAGTGAGTACAAATGCAATTCCTGACCACTTTGAGCCTTATTTACACAAAGATGATACTGCCTTTAATTCAGGACGTAAATGCCTTGTTACATAATTCCTGGAAGAGTTTTGCTTTGAGGTGCAGCAGGTCTGATTTGTCCCTGTAAGAAGCTTCTCTGCTGCCTGCCAAGGGGCATTGCATTCTACCAGCTACAGCTCATTTCGTAGACAAACGACCTCGGTTTGATTAGGCTGCAAGCCAGTCTGAAGGACAGGGCAAACAGCACTGAGTACAGCTTGTTTATTAATAATATGTGAATAACCCAACAAAAATGCAGAGGTCCTGAAATGATGTTCCTTGAGGGAAGGGAGATAGGTGGTGGAAAGCAGCGGTTGAGTTGGGTGATTATTTTTTTTTGTCGTTGTTGATAAAAGATACTCAATTTTCACTGAACTTCACACAGGTAAAGACAGAAAGCCCCTAAAAATGTTGAAGGATTTCATGGCAGTGGGTGCAAAGCAAACAACTTCCCTTCTTTCCCTTGAAGCGTCTTGTATTTTTAAAGGAGTCTCTGAGTTGAGACTTGAAGTGCTGGATTTTGTATCAAATGAGTAAAACATGATTTCAGGTGAACTGAAATAATCTCTTTGTTTTTGCACTGTGAAAAAAAAAAACTTTCGGTGTTCAAGTTCATTTGACCCGAAAGGAATTAAAAATATCTTGGACCTGCCAGAAAACTAAACAACTGCATGTTGACCTGCCTTTAATCTCTCTAAAGCCCACAGATATTCATGCTAAATTTATCTTGAAAAAGGGACATTAAACCCCTGCCTGCATTCACGGGGGAGGAGGATTGCTTTGCCAGCCTAAGCTCTCATCCCTCTGCTCCCTGAACCTCAGAGGCTGTTCCCATGCTGCAGCTCTCAGGGCTGGGGGGCAGGAGGTGAGAGCCACCCCTGGCTGTGCTGTCCTAGGGAGAGTGGGAACCTGCAGCAGGGAGCCCAGCCACGGTTTCTTTTCACTTTCCTCTTTTGAGTTTATGTTGTTCTAACTTCTGCCCCTTGATTTGCCTTTTCCCCAGAGAGTTTTGGCATCCACGCATCTATCTGCCTCCCTGCCTTTCTCTCCATCCCTAGAATGTGTTCTTGAACAATGCTTCATTTTGGAAGCATCTCTTCTCAGTCATCCTCAGGACCCTGCCTCCCACCCACACTGCTGCAATAGGAAGAGCAGCGTTTAGCACTTTGCCTTTTATAGGGTCTGACAGATTCAGAGCTCTTGCACAAATGACAAAAGAAGCCTTTGCCCTGGATATTGAAACGCCTTGGGAATAAACCTCCTGTGCTTTCACTGGAGCAGAGACTGCTTCTCTCTTTCGGGATTTTTCACTGTTGGTTTGAAGCTGAAGAAATTTGTGTGTCCTCCGAGTTAGCTTTGCCTTTCTTGCAGTCTCTAATCAGCTGCAGCTGCCATTGTTGTGGCAGAAAGTCCAAGTAGATTTAGCAACAAAGATATGTTCTAAACATAGGTAAAATTGCAACTCCTGCTCGCTCTGCTTCAAATCCTGACAGTGGAAGTGGCCAAGGTGTTGTGCATAGAATCATAGAATGGTTTAGATTGGAAGGGACCTCAAAGATCACTCAGTTCCATCCAGCTTTCTCTTAAACACCTCCAGGGATGGTGACCCCACCACCTCCCTGGGCAGTCTGTTCCAATGCCAGTCACTCTTGCTGTGAAGAATTTCTTCCTAACCTCCAACCTAAACCTGCCCTGGCACAGTTTTAGGCTATGTCCTCTTGTTCTGTCCCTGGGTGCCTGGGAGAAGAGCCCAACCCCACCTGGCTACAACCTCTTTTCAGGTACTTGCAGAGAGCACTTGTAAAGGTCTCCCTTGAGCCTCCTCTTCTGCAGGCTGCACACCCCCAGCTCCCTCAGCCTCTCCTCGCAGGGCTGTGCTCCAGGCCCCTCCCCAGCCTTGCTGCCCTTCTCTGGACACATTCAAGCACTTCAGCATCTTTCTTAAACTGAGGGGCCCAGAACTGGACACAGTACTCAAGGTGTGGCCTAACCAGTGCTGAGTACAGGGACAGAATAGCTGCCTCATGGAGAGACAGCTGCCATCCTCTGTAATCTGTTGTTATTCAGGTCCTGGACCCTGCTTTGGCATTTCATTCTGTTAAAAATGCAAGTGGGATTGTTAGACGTGTAACCTACAAAGCCAGGGGGTCAGGCAGGCAGCTTACTTAATGTGTTAATTTGCTGTAATTGAATCCTGTTTGGAAACTGAATTGGACATTGGAGTATTTTGGTGTCAGGCTTGGGCACAAACTGCTCATGAATGCTTCCTTAAAGCTCAGAGTGGAGGAAGAAGGTTCCACGTTTGGGGCATCAGGTGGGATCTCAGGCTTAGTACAGCTTCATGTGTGGCTCTACGCTGAGTGCCAGTGTGGAGATGTGGCTGAACCCTGAGGTTTAATTAATTATGCATTAGCTGCCAGTGAGCTGGAGAGTGTGGAGCTCCCTTTGTAGCTCCACATGAGTCATGCAAAGTCAAACTGGCGTTGTGCCGGCACGCATGTGTGGCTGAGGGGCTGGCAGCTTCCTGGGCAGGTGGGATGTGGTGGGTCAGGCAACGTGTCTTGCAAGTCACAGGTTCTCCAATCCAGCTGTTTTGTCCAGTGACTTGCCAAAATATTTGCAAGCTAAGCATTTTCCAGGTGCAATCAATTAAATCAGTGAAAGTCGGAAGTTGGCCCATAAATCAGTTTTCTACAGAGCAGCTTTTTTTTTACTTTTTTGGTTGCCCCTTTTTGAGCTTATTGAGTGACAAATATCTTCATCATTATTTGTTTGCATTGGTGCTGACAATTTGCTGTGGTGGGGGAAAAAAAAAATATTATATTCAGTTTGCCACTTCAACCAGGTCAGGCAGATTGGCTTACCTGGCTGCTTTGCAATTCCTTTAGTTCCTCCTTTTTGATTCTTCTGTTTTAATATGGAAGTTAAAATCGTGACACAATATGTTTTACCATTTTGCCTAGGGTATTCTATTACCTCTCTCTCACTTAATCTTTTAACAGTGCAATTATCTCTTTGTCTTTATGTTATTCATTGTGCGGCTGTGGCCTTGATGAGATCAATTCAGTTTTCTGCTTTTTTTTTTTTTTTTTTTTTAATATTGTAATACCTTTTCTCTTTGTTGTGACATGCCAGTAAATATCTCCTTGGCAACATCTTGCTGTGGTTATTTTTAGTGCCTCTTACCTGGCTGTGTGCCACGGTGTCCACCTGGCCATTGGCACTGCGCTAATTGGCTTATCCTTCTGAAAAGGCAAATTTGGGTGGGTTGGTTGCTTTCAGCTTTGAAAGTTTGCCTCTACTTTGGCAGGTTTCAGCTTTGTTATTCATGGAGTCATAGAATGGTTTAGGTTGGAAGGGACCTCAAAGGTCATCCAGTTCCAATCCTCCTGTGCCATAGGCAGGGACACCTCCCACTAGAACAGGTCACTCAAGGCTCATCCAACCCGGCCTTGAACACCTCCAGGGAGGGAGTGGTCACAACCTCCTTGGGCAACCTGTGCCAGTGTCTCACCACCCTCATTGCAAAGAACTTCCTCCTAACATCCCGTTTAAATCTCCTCACTTCCAGTTTAAACCCATTATGCCTCATCCTGTCGTAACAAGACTTTGTGAACAGTCCCTCCTCAGCCTTCCTGTAGGCCCCTTTCAGATACTCAAAGGCTACTCTAAGGTCTCCTTGAAGCCTTCTCTTCTCCACGCTGAAGTTATTCTTTATAACTGATTCAGGCATGTCTTGAGATTTAAAGTTGCTGTAATCAGGGAGCTGGAGCACCTCTGCTATGAGGGCAGGCTGAGGCAGCTGGGGTTGTTCAGCATGGAGAGAAGGTTCCAGGGAGATCTAATAATGACCTTTCAGTACCTAAAAGGGGCCTGCAGGAATGATGGAGAGAGACTGCCTACAAAGCCCTGCAGTGGCAGGATGAGGGGCAATGACTTCAAACTCTAGTAGAGGAGTTTTAGACTAGATGGAAGGAACAAGTTCTTTAACATGAGGGTGGTAGAACACTGAGACAGGTTTCCCAGGGAGGTGGTTGAGGCCCCATCCCTGGAAATGTTCAAGATGATGCTCAAGAGGGCAACCTCATCCAGTAGAGGACACCCCTGCTGACTGCAGAGGAGGTTGGACTGGATGATCTTTGGAGGTGCCTTCCAACCCAGACCATTCTGTGATTCTGTGATTCTGTGTTGCATAGGTGACGAGAAGGAAAGGAATGGGGATTGTGCCTCTGTCTTCACCAGGATGTGAATTCATTCTGCAAATATGGGGCAAATGTTCTGCTCTTAGAAGTTTACAATAATTGCTCTTCGAAGGCCCAAATATACATTACTTGAAATACTTTGAACTCTTCCTGATTTCAGATGCTGGGGCCAGACCATTCCTGCTCCTGCTGAACTGTTCAGCTGCTCTATCTGCTGGCCTTCTTGCAGCTGGAGTCTGAGACCTACTTTTGAGAGCCCAACCCAGCTTACTCTGACACCCGTGGCAAACTTCTCCTGGACAGATGAAAGGTGGAGCAGGCTCTGTGCTGAAATGTGATTTGACTAGAAATGGCATTACCATAATTCGAGAGGCAGGGAGCTCGTAATAAGATCATATGGTTAGTAAGGCATGCAGCCCAAAAGATCCCTTTTCAATTACTGCTTCTTTGTAGATAAGGGCAGGATGAGGATTCCTAACCTCAGCAAGGATGCCTGGTGCATGCCTGGCCTGTAGACAGCTAGTGTGGTCTTGCTTTCGGTTTATATAAAAGAGTGGAAGAGGAGGAGTCTGAATGCATGCCCAAAGCTGCAATAGTTGCTCTTGGTTAAGGTTTGACCAAGCAGCAGCCCCACTGCATTAACCTGTGAGCCAAGAAATCACAAGCATCCTATGGAAACTGAGCTTCAAGTTCAAAGTGTTGAGGCAGTGTTCTCCTGGGATGCCTTTTGAACAGGGCTAACTTTGTATCACGTACCCAGTGCCCTGCGTGTGATTTGCTTCTTGTGTTTAGACCATTTCCAATTTGCTTTCCCCTCACAGGAGCTCTCTTCCATTTTAATTCACCTTGCTGGGTTTCTCCAGTTTTCATATGAATGGTCTATAGCAGAAGGGTCCAAATGCAGACCGTAGTATGGGAAAGGGATTTATAAATTATGAAAGGCCGTTGTAGCTGAGCAGGGTGGTTAAAGGGAAGAAGAAAGACAAATAGAGGACATTTGGAAAATGGAAAACAGAGAGGAAGGTGACCAGGTCTGTAAAGCCAGCAGAAATAAGTGTTTTGGAAAATGAAACAAATCAGAGAGATACACACAGTAATTGTGTGCAACTGGAATGCAAACCCAAAGTCCCCCAAAAGGGAGAGAAAACTGCTGCTAAACAAAAAGCAGGATCTGTTGACTCTTCCTTGGTGCCTCCAACCTCTACAGATTGGGCTCTGATGTGCCATGGAAGACAAATGAAGATGTTGGTAGAATACATGAGCAGGCTAATTAGGGGTAGCTGGGGAGTCAGTTGATCACAGAGGACAGACATGGCAGAAGCCTCCAGCATGCAGGGAATGTTGCAGGACAATGCCTGTGAGCTGAAGTGCAGCTCCCAAGGGAGCAATTCTTCTGCAAGCTGTTGAGGGTGCTTGGTACTTTTTCAGAGGTGCAGATGTACTTGAGCAGTGGGAAGATGAGATCTGAAGCGAGTCCACCCTGCCTCCTCCTGCTTCCCTACTACACAGCCTGGTCCTCCTGTGTTGGCAGCACAAAGTGGCCTCACACCTACCTTGTGGCCCAAGTCCCAGGCTTGGTGTGGCACTGCCACCAGCACAGTGCAGCCGAGCAAGGGTGGGTGCCCCATGCTTCTGTGCTGTCTCAGCACTGCATGTGCAGATGTGCTTGGCCACCATGACAGAGCAGGCTCTAGCTGGGCTTCCCTGGTGTGTTCAGTCTGAGTCACTGGCCTGAAAAAGGAAAAAAAACCACAACCCAAACAACAGAACAACAAATCCCCAAACCTGTTGGTTTGCAGCAAGATGCGTGAGGGAATGGGAAGCTGGGAGTCCCTTCAGGAGTGTGTTCCAGGAATGAAGATCAGCAACAGAACAGCCTGTCAGAAGTGCTGATCCTCATGAGGATGCAAAGAAGATGCTCAGCAGTCAGCTCAGGTGTTTGTCTGCTCCTGCTGTGACAGATGAAGTGTCCGCAGAAGCAAACAAGCTGCATCTGAAATGGTGTCTGGCCAGTCTGAATGCTGCATGCTCAGGTCTGGAAAGAAAGTCCAACGAGTTTCTCTTTCGACAAGCTGCAGATGATGGCTGTGAACATGGCATGCAGCTCAGTCTGCCAGCTTCCCATCCTGGTCTCTGCTTTGGGCTTACACCCACCAGAACGTTAGAAACTGCTTTATTAGGACAATATTGTTGCTGAGAGATTGAGGAACCTTGGAGGAGCCAGTGCTGCTAAAGGACAGTAGCTTTGTAAGGAACTATACAAGAACTCTAGGTGCAGCCATATTTCCCTGAGCCTTTTTGAAAGGGATGATGAAAAGAATTAAAGCAAACTGAAATGGCAACTGTGCTTTGGGTGTATGTCCTAAAGGGAGTGACAGAAAACACAGGGAGAGGCAGTTTCTGTGGCAGGCAGCGTGCTCATGCTTCAGTAACTCACAGCATCTGCTTGAGCTTTGCTGCCATGATGAGGAAGGCAGAACCAGATGTCATGTAATTAGGTTTCTGTGAAGCACTTGATATCAAAGATTAATGAACAAGACAAAATCTCCCAGAATATAAGGGGGTGTCAGACATCCCAAACTGTCACAGCTGGAGAATTCTTCTGAAGACCTAGGAAGGCAAAACTGATGCTTATGTCAGTGTGAATTTTGCCTGCACTAGACATAGAGATCAGAGCCCAGACTGCATGGTGTGTGTGGTACTGGATGTCCAGACCTCTAGTCCTGGTGAATGTGGAAGCCCTGATACAGCTCAGATACAAGAAGTGAAATGCCAGACCCAAAAGTGGAACGGGCTGGGTAAAAAGATTGGAATGTTGCACCTTGCTCAAGAGAAGGCAGCAGAGGAGAAGGATCCTGTATGATGCCACAAAGCAGTTTGCCTCTGCACAGTATAATGACCTGTGCTCTTTGGGCTTTAATGTGCTCCACATATATTAATGCATCATTGGAGCTGTCACAGCTGGGACCATTGTTTACTTCTTGAGTCAGCAAACAACTAGGACTCTGCTGCCTGGGAGCAGTTAGGATCACTTGCTGCATTAACTGCCAGCAAAAATGGAGGAGCCTCAAATACCTCCTCAGGCTGCAGTACCAAGCAGGGTTCTGCACACACTTTTCCTTTGGCAGTTTTGCTGCCCAGCTCTTGGCTGCCTTCTGCACCTCCCGGCACTGCGGGCAAAGCCTGGGGCAGGGGCAGGAGCACCAGCCAGGCTGCTTGGATCCTAATTTTATGCCTAAGCCAGAAACAAAGATTTTCCTTCTCTTGACAACTTGGGCACTTCTTATTCCTTCACTGCAAGATGGTTCTGCATAATGTTGGGAGAAGATCACTGAAAGTAATCTTTAGCTGACTTTAGAGAAAAAGATGGGTTTTCAGGGGCTTTGGGTGAACTGTTACAGAGCTGCTGCCCTTCTGATTTATTCTGGATGAGCAGTGCAAGAGGAAAATGCAGCCTTGCCTCTCGGTGGTTAGTTTTTCACAAATGTAGTTTTTTTCCTAGTGGAGCAAGGAGATGGTTTCAACACAGGCTATTGTTAGCCCCTGCTAAATGCCAAGTGTCTGCTCGTGGGAGATGGAGAATGAAGTTGGCACCAGTAATTAGTGATTTGCACTGATTTGGCAAAAGCTGCTGAAAATGAACATCTGATGGAGAGACCTTGGGGTGATTTAGTGAAACACAGTGCAGTTTGAGATGGCTTTTGGGCTGTAACTGTGCAAAGTGCACACATGAAGGTGAAGGAAGGCAACATGGAAAATGTGAAGGAGGAGGAGTTTGGTGTCTTAGTTCTTTGATTTTTTTTCATGAGCTGTTGTAGCATATTGCAGTCCAGTGATACTACAAAGTTATTGATGCTAGCTAAGGAAAGTTGAGATTTCTCCTTTACTTTAGATGCAGCTTTGGTTTACTCTCTCCGCAGAAAGATGTGGGTATTAATTTGATTTGAATGTAGCTGTTCTTTAGGAGCAAATGCAATTGGGGATAGCACAGCATGGGCTAACATATGCAGCAGTTCACCAGCCAAGAGCCTGAGAGGCAGAACATTGCTGGAGGGGGAGTCCATGTGGTGTGTGGTCAGGCCGTGTGTGGAGGCATCCCTGACTACTCCATGACAGTCTCCTGGGGAAGGACACTTTGTGGGAAGCTGGGATATGAATCAAAAAGTCTTACAGCTACTGTTGTAAGTGTTTTGAGCTGTGCTGCTGGTTTTGGGATGTTTCCAGTGCCAGCTGGAGCTGATGTGGCTTGCTCTGTGCTGGGAAGCACAGTGGGTCAGTGCCTCAGAGGTGCCAGTGCCCACTGGGCATGTTGTCTTGAGGGAGTGGTGCTCAAGAAGTGGAGGTGAATGTGGGTGTGGGGAATTGTTGTGCTCCAACCAAAATTTAAAGTAGTTGGCTGGCACCCACTGGCAACACAATGACTCCTGGGGAACCTTTTGGTAACTTTTCTCAGGAGTCAGCAGGACTGTGAGGGCTGTGGTGTGACAGTGATGAAGTGAGGATCAGAGGAGGAGGACAGGCAGTTTTCACTGCAGGATGGTAGGAGCACATTTTGCCTCTGGCTGATTTACTCACAGCAGTAATAAAGATACCGCACTAGGACTTGAGTTTGACTTTGACACATAAGAGAAAGGCACAAAAGCCTTAGATACTTTGACAGCCAACTATCAGCATCCCCAGCAGCAGAACTGGCTGACTGCAGCTGCTGGGCTGGGCTCAGGCTCTTTCCCCCACCCGGCACCACTGCTCTGCAGTGGCAGCCCTGATAGCTTTGGCCTCGCTGCTGATTGCTGTAGTGTTTTGTGAGCAGCGGAGAGAGGACACAACCTGCAGCCCAAGCTGTGCTTTTTGAGAGAACTGATATTCTAGTCCAGCTTTACAGTCCTTGTGATTTGCCTTACTGGTCATGAATGTATGGTTGATCCCATAGGAAATCCCTTGCTGTGATAGCTACATCATTCTGAGTGCTAGCAGGGATTAACACTTGAAACTTTCCCAGTGGAGCAAACCATGAGGTAGGGCTGGAGCTGGCTGTTGAGCCCCTATAAAGAGCTCTCTCCATTGCTGCAAGGCCAGAGCTGAGAGTGGCAGCAGGGCTGCACCCAGTGAGGGAATTTTAATGCTGGGATTGTTTGATTCTGACCAGACTAATTTTAAAATCTTGTGGCCTCAGGAGCAGGAGCTGCTGGGAGCCTTGAGGCTGGCACTGAGAACACGATGGTTGTGCTTGTTAGCCACAACAAAGGCTGCCATCCCAGGAGAAGGGCATTTTGGCTCCATGCATGTGTAGGATCCCTGCATGGGGCCTTCTGTCTGTCCAGTGAGTGGGGGAAGCTCTGCCACTGCAGTGTGGTGGCCTGCAGCTGGAAGTCTCATGGCAAGCATGTCTCTGGAGCTCGGTGGAGAAATAGTAAGAAGGCTGTCCAAACAAATGTGTCTTTTGAGAACTGTTCTTTGACTGGAGGTTTCTTTTAGGAGGCTCAGAGCCAAGGATGTCATCACTTTGTGCCCTGCACACACGAGGCACAGCCTGGAACACAGGACATTGAGGGACACTGCAGCTGGGGGAACAGTGGGGCCAGGTCTGCATCCCTGCTGGCTACCAGAGGCTGTAGAAGTCAGTATGTTGTTGTCACCATGGTGGGAAGCTGTGGGGGGCTCTGCTCAGGCTGCACGTTGCCCAGGACCTGCTGAGATGCAGCCCAAGGCAAGAGCACAGATGTTCTTGTAACAAGCACAGTGACCTGGAACTCATTCATCCATTCCTAGAGCAAGCAGTTTTGATGTGAAAACTTCAATAAATGAAGGTGGACAATCCACTTTTGTAACGCTTCCAAGTGTTGTTTCTTATTTCTGCTTTGAAGGTGATGGCTTTAGCTTCCTCTTTTTGCTTCTCACTAGGTTGCTGTGGCCCGATCAGGAGCCTTTAATCAATCCAGGGTGCTCTGGCTGCCTTTCTTTGCCTCTTCCAGCAAGTCTTTTCCTGACATTCTCTGAAATCAGGAGGTTCTCACTGGGGCTTCCAGTCCTCCTGTAATGCAAATGATGATAATGATGTTAACGCTGATCGTTGTTATTCCCTGGGGTGAATTGTCGACTTGTTTTCATGTTAACTTTTAGTAGGTAGGTGCCACCTTAACCGTGTGCCACCCGCTCAGAGAGGTGCTTTTCATGTCACAAGGACTATTAGAAATCGTTGGTAATAATATTGTGCCTGATGGATTGGGTTTTGACAGGCAGTAGTGCAAAGTGATGTGGCCGACTGGGAATGAAGGATGAAAAGCTGTTAAAACTGTGAGCGTAGCTACAAATGAATTAATTTAATACATAAAATGAGTTTCTGAGCTCTAACAGCAAAGAGGATCCCTGGCACTACTGCTGAAGTGTGTGTGGGGGAAAGGAGCTAAGGTGTTGCAGAGAGAGAGACTGGTTTGTTACTACCTGCCTGGATAGGAAAAAAGCTGTACCTGGCAGCTGCTCTGCTTTGGAATGGGATTCTGTGGGCAGTAAGATCAGCTTTAGAAGTCGAGTGCCTGTCTTTAATTGTTCTGAAATGGGTAACCTTGGTAGTACAAGACCTCCAAGCGGTGTATTTTTGTTACAAGTACTTTTAAGCCACAAGTATTTAACTGCAAACAGCAGTTCTTGTTCTTCCCAAGGCTTTGGTGTGGCTTGCTCACCTGCTGCCCCTGTATGTTACACAACATTGCTTTGTATCACAGAGTTAATCAGGTTGGGATCATCGAGTCCCACCTCACACCTTTTAATTAGCTAAACCGTGACACCAAGTGCTTCATCCAGCCTCCTCTTAAACGCCTCCAGGGATGGAGACTTCATCATCTCCCCAGACAGCCCATTCCAATGCCAATCACTCTTTCAGTAAGGAACTTCCTAACCTCCAACCTAAACCTGCCCTGGCACAGCTTGAGGCTGTGTCCTCTTGTTCTGTCCCTCGGTGCCTGGGAGAAGAGCCCAACCCCACCTGGCTACAACCTCCTTTCAGGTAGCTGTAGAGAGAATGAGGTCTGCCCTGATTGTCCTCTTCTTCAGGCTGCACACCCCCAGCTCCCTCAGCCTTTCCTCACAGGGCTGTGCTCCAGCCCCCTCCCCAGCCTTAGTGCCCTTCTCTGGACACGTTCAATTACCGTTCAAGCATCTTTCTTAAACTGAGGGGCCCAGAACTGGACACAGTACTCAAGGTGTGGCCTGACCAGTGCTGAGTACAGGGGCAGAAGGACTTCCCTGGTCCTTCTGGCTACATTATTCATG
The DNA here is from genome assembly GCA_013396835.1 of Psilopogon haemacephalus. NCBI lineage: Eukaryota > Metazoa > Chordata > Aves > Piciformes > Megalaimidae > Psilopogon > Psilopogon haemacephalus. The sequence goes on from VWZI01021471.1 coordinate 362,980, forward strand.
ATATAGGCCAGGATACCATTGTCCATCTTGGACACCTGGGCACACTGATGGCTCATGTTCGGTTGCCTGTCAACCAGTATCCCCCGGGTCCCCTCTTGTAGAAGGTTCTTTGCAAAGTGGCAATCTCCTGGGTAGGATTTCTCTCTCGTTAAGGTATTCTTTAAAATCAAATTAATGGAATCTAATATCGGTTTAGGACATGCAGAACACAGCAAACATTGCTGGTTTGGATTTCTGCTAGCCTAGCTGAGACCTGAGCCTGCAGCGCTTTGGCTGATGCCTCCTTTCTCTGGTTTCAGCAGCTAACCTCACTCACCTGGACAGCCTCGACAGCGCCTTGAGCTCCATCGAAGACCAGGTGCAGAGATCGAGGCGGCGCTTCCGCAGGCACGCCACGGAGGATGACTACAACATCGAAGTGCTTCTGGGGGTGGATGACTCGGTCGTTCAGTTCCATGGCAAAGAGCACGTTCAGAAGTACCTGCTGACCTTGATGAATATTGTGAGTACCACCCTGCTAAGCGCACTGTGGGAAGGCACTGAAGGGATGGGGAATGTAGGTTGGTTTAAGCCACTTGCGTAAGGCGTAAGAGAATTTTATTTTTTTTTCATGGCAGGGGATAAAATAACTGTAGGAGGAAAATCCAGGCCACTCTTACAAAAGCAAAAAGGGGAGATGGAAAAGAAGAAAAAAGGGCCAAAGAAGAAGCTGACTGTAGGACTCTTAAAATGTTTAAAGTCCTCCTTATGTGCTGTGGTGGATGGGGGCAAAGGGTCAGGGTCTCAGGTTTTTGCAAGTCATTACATTTTAGCCATACGTTCCCTTAGCCCAAGCTCCCTGCTGAAAACTGGTTTGGAGAATTCTCTTCAAATAAGCTTCTACTAGAAAGTTTGATTGGCTTACACATTTCTGAAACTACTCAGTTAAATTCTTTGATTCCTCGGCAACCACTTTAGATCCCAGGCCACCTGCCTACTCCTTGTTCACTCTGCAGTGAAATGTTATGCAGCATAGCACTGAGCTCCCTTAAGTTGATTTAACATTTATTCCATAACTGGCATCTTTAGGTTTCCTTAGTTAAATATTTAATCTTCAGAACTATAGTCTGTGCAACAGACTGTGTAGTGTGCTAATGATGATTAGATTCAAAAGAATCATTTTGAAAGAATCATGGAGAAGAGGAGGCTCCCAGATGACCTTCTTGTGGCCTTCCAGGATCTGAAGGGGGCCCACAAGAAAGCTGGGAAGGGTCTTTTTAGGCTATCAGGTAGTGACAGGACTAGGGGGAATGGAGCAAAGCTGGAGGTGGGGAGATTCAGATTGGATGTGAGGAGGAAGTTGTTCAGCATGAGAGTGGTGAGAGCCTGGAATGGGTTGCTCAGGGGGGTGGTTGTGGCCACTTCCCTGGAGGTATTTAAGGCAAGGCTGGATGAGGCTGTGGGCAGCCTGATGTAGGGTAGGGTGTCCCTGGGCATGGCAGGGGGGTTGGAACTAGATAATCCTTGTGGTCCATTCCAACTCTGACTGATTCTATGATTCACCCCCATTTCTAAATATCAGCACAGCAGCCCTGATGTACCCTGGTGGGCAAGCAAGGGCTCTGTTTTGTGGGAAAAGAATCAAGCTTTGGAAAAGTCAAAATCAAAATATTTTATTCTTCTGGCCAAAAAATGGATGTGAGCCCCTTCATAGGTAACTCATTTTGGGGATGCCTTTCTTCCTTCCGATTCTCTCCTGAAATGGGAGTTTCTCCTCAATAAAACACACTTTTGTGAACATTTTGGGTTCAGTGTTGTATGCTCTTAGTGAAATATTGTTGAGTAAAGAATTGTAGGTCTGCTCTGGTTTTGACAATTGGAGTATGACTGCTGAAATGTACAGTCACAGCAAGAGGATGAGCATCTGTAGGTGACTTTTTGGCATTACAAAGCATAAAGGCAGATGTGCGGGCAAAAATCCAGGCCATTAGGTACATTTGCCTGGGATGTATTTTGCCCAAGATATGTATATATATATATTTTATAATTATGAAGCTTGTGGTTTCCCTTCATTATTATTTTCTTGTAATAAGGTGCAGAAAGTCACTGCTTTTCACTTTCAATGGGAGGCAGAGTATGGTTTAAGAAAATCCCTTGTGTGGCATCAGTTCAGTTGCACTGACTTCTTGTAACAGACTGGTAAACAGTTAAAAACATACCCTAACATTAGACTTGTAGGCTGCTGAGTGTTTGCTCTGATGGCTCAAAATACATATATTCTACAGAAATGACAGAGTGAATTTCATTTATTTCGTGTGGTTCATTTCCTCTGAGGCTTAAAACAAAGTCTACAGTGAAGCAGATGGTTTTATACATCTCTAAATTAACAAGCCAAACAGGCCCAAGCAGGAACGTGGCAAACAGGCTGAAATAGATGAAACAGGACTCTTCACTTATCATCTCACTTACATCTATTTTTAAACAAAAATTAAAATACACAGTCATGGTAAAGAAGCCCTAAATGTTCCTCCAGCTGTGGAATATACTTTTTCCTAATTTTAGCAAACCATCCAACACACAAATTGTAAGAAATTACAACTCTTAAGCATCCTGTCTCTGCAAGTGGTTTAGAAAGTGCAGCCTGTGTAAGTGAACCCACAGGGCTGTAGCAGCTCTTGGCAGATGCAGTGCTTGTTCTGTTGGGAGATGTGAGGTAGAACCATGTCTTCTGTTGGGAGATGTGAGGAGCAATTCATAGAATCAGTCAGGATTGGAAGGGAGCACAAGGATCATCTAGTTCCAGCCCCCCTGCCATGCCCAGGGACACCTTACCTTAGATTAGGCTGGACAGAGCCTCATCCAGTCTGGCTGCAAACACCTTCAGGGAAGTGGCCCCAACCACCTCCCTGGGCAACCCATTCCAGGCTCTCACCACTCATGCTGAAGAACTTCCTCCTCACATCCAGTCTGAATCTCCCCACCTCCAGCTTTGCTCCACTCCCCCTAAATTCCCAGTATGGCTGCTTTTCCTCTCTTTGCTTGATTTCACAGTGTGTGATAATGTGAGCAGTTGTCCTCAGCTGACTTTTCCCAAGGATCCTGGGTGGAACCCTACTACCAACCCAATCAAAACAATCTCTTTTATTTCAAGCCCAACGCAATGGCACGCTCAGTAAATCTGGTTTGTGTTGTTGATGTGTTACAGCCCACACCTAATAGCCATTACATGAGTCAAAACAGGGCTGGGGTGTCTTGGCTATCTTGCATAGCCATTTGGGAATGAAGTCACTCCCAAACGGGTGGTGATAGACACCAGAGGATTTTTAACACTCGGAGCTGCAGCCACCCACCGGTCACCACGGTGAGCTCGGCTTCTTGCAACCTCTTTTTCATCCTCCAGTCGTTTCCTCATACAAAAACCTTGCTTTGTCTTGACATCCTCTCTTTTCTCTGCTTGGCACCATCGAGCCATTCAGTCCATCTGTGGTGGTTTAGCAGTTACCTGCCCCCCACCCCCCACCTTTTGATATAACCCAGGCTAGGACTCAGAACGCTGGAAGTTGATAAATGAAGCTTTATATTTACAGCTGTGCACAATATACAGGCAGATATTTACACTGTATAACAGATATTTACAGATATATACAGTGAAAAAGTAATACAGAAACACCACAGCCTTCCCAGAGATCAAAATCCCTAAGAGGGGTTTCTAACCACCTTTCCCCCCTTCCCCAATCTTATCTCACCAGCTGTTGATGCAGCAGATAGGCATAGGTAGATCGGCCAGGGGGGTTAGCAGTAGAAAAGAACTTAGTGGAATTATTGAAAATCAGCTAGAAAAGGCAGGGAAACGGAGCCAGGCAAGGAGAGCAGCCCCAGCCAGAGATGCCCGAAGCCCTCTGACTTATTGACATTTGGATTACAACTCTTAGAACAATTTTTTTTTTCTTTCTCAGTAAAGCTGTGAGTGAAGTGACATAATGTATTTTCATTTCTCAGCCTATAGGCTATTTTTTTCTCACTCCAATTCTCCAATTAGTTCAAACCAGCACACCATCTTTGGAAAAGCTGCCATTGTTTTTGCCTTGGAGATCCTTGGCCATCTCTTGCTCTCGCCGTCTTCTGTCGGATGTCACGCTGGGTTTTTTTCCTGGGAAGGATATTAGCTTGCACAGTCCTCTGCATTTCCAAGCATGAGCCCACACGTTGCACAAATTATATTTATAGTGTTCAGGCAGGAGCATTGCAACAGAGGAGAGAGATTTGGGCAGTATCTTGCAGCTCTGTATTTACTCAAGAACGTGGAAGGTGATTTAATTTCAGCAAGAAGGCAGCTAAAATTTCCCAGGGAATTTATCTGCTCAGACAAGTGTTTGGAAACAACACAAAGAGAATTATCTTGTTCCTTGGGAAACAAAAAGATTTCACTGCAGGACGAGGAGCAGGATGCTGAATGGGCATTATTGAGCTGAAATTAATATTGGTGGTAGCCAGCCCCGGGGTTGAAATTCTCTGATTGTTTCATAACCCTCTTTAAAATCGTTTTCAGCGTTGTGCAGCCTGCTGGGGAAGAGCAGCTGACCTCAGCCTCCCCAGTGCACCTCCCAGGCTGGGCTTGCAATACTGATTAGGGTGACTATTTCAGCCTCTGCAATCCTGTGTTTAGGGTCACATCCAGGATGGATATCTTCAAAACAGACTTAGTGAAGAGGCAGAGGTGCAATATGTGATCTCACAATAGTCTGGGCCATTCCGAATGGCAAAGTTCTTCATCTTTCTTGATTTCAAGTCTTCAACTTTCATACCACTCTTCAATTTGTGGTTTTTTGTTGTGCTTGGTTGTTTTGTTTTGGTTTGGTTTTTAATTTTCCTTCCAGTGAGGCCCCTGTTTTAGCTTTTTCTTGTATCTTCCATCTTTATTTCTCCACAATATCCCTCAATTCCTCAACTACCCCATTTTCTAATGCTGGCAGTTGTCCTCCTTGTATATTTTTCTGGAAGAATTTGTCTAAAAGTATGTAATTTTTTTTTTTGTTTCGACAATTTTTGGGGGCAAAAGTCTTTAATTTCTTTTCTATGCCTTTAAAGGTCATGACATTGCAATATTTAAAGCTTAGCCTCTGTTACATACATTTAATAGATATAGCACCATGTGATACTAAAACCAACCTTCTCAAAGTAGATAGCTGCCTAATTGCCATTATTTAAAAGGGAGATAGACCTTAAATAGAATTTGTGCCTTGCTTTGAGCTGGGTTTATCTGAATATTTAGACATTTACCTGCTTTTGAAATCAGTAAGAACCAGTTTTAAAAATTAGCCTGTGGGTTTATGTCTCTCCCAGTCTCTAAGTGAACCTTCAGCTCCAGGACAAACACATTAAACAACTTTTCCTTTGAATAATTGGAATCAATGGGAGTTCTGCAGCTGGGGGGTTTGGAAAGTCCCAGGAGTCTTTCACCTGCATCTTTTAGCACTACACATGTCTTTGAAATTGTGGCCCTGAGGCACTTTTGAATATGTTATTCATCCTCTTTAATAGGATGTACATGATACTGCTGTTATAGATGAGATTTCTGCTTTCCTATCTCTGGCTGATGAGGGCTGAAGATTTGCAGGCAGAGAACAGCAAGTCCCTAATGAGAGGAAAGGGCAGAAATGCCATCGGTTTCTGACTGGCAATGGGATGAAAACCTGCAAGCATGTCTAATTCAGGCTGTTAAAAAGAAAGTGGTGATTGAATACTTTGAAATAATGGTGCACCCTGGATCCAGAATTGTGCTTTTGAGACTCTAAAGCATGGGGGTTTTGGGTGGGAGGAACATTTCAGTAATATAAAGTTGACTGGATTTAAAGAAAAAAAAAAAATTCCAAGCACCAACACTTGATGTGCAGAATGAACCCCAAAACTCCTGCAGAGTTCTGAAGTAAGTATGTTTTGTTACAGTGCTGGGTGCAGGCTCCATCAATCCTGCACACCCCATGCTGGCACAAGCCACAATTTCATTACAAGAGCATACATATTCATAGGAAGAGGCAGAATTATTACAATTACTTCTTGGAGTTCATTAACAGAGGCATTTCCCCATTCTCTACCCCAGTTCCAACCCCTCTGGTGGTCATGGAATGGTTTAGGTTGGAAGGGACCTCAAAGATCATCCAGTTCCAACCCCTCTGTGCCATAGGCAGGGACACCTCCCACTAGAACAGGTTGCTCAAGGCCTCATCCAGCCTGGCCTTGAACACTTCCAGGGAGGGAGCAGCCACAACCTCCCTGGGCGACCTGTGCCAGTGTCTCACCACCCTCACTGGAAAGAACTTCCTCCTAACATCCCGTTTACATCTCCTCTCTGCCAGTTTAGACCCATTACTCCTCATTACAAGACCTTGTGAATAGTCCCTCCCCAGCTTTCCTAAAGCCCCCTTCAGATATTAGCAAACTTTAGCCGTAAAGATTGCAGCCAGGGACTTTGGAGTTGTGACAGTGTGGTTCATGTGATGGATCATGAATAATTCGTATCAGCTTTCAGATTTTAGATGCTTTTCTTGATGGAATGGAATGGAATGGAATGGAATGGAATGGAATGGAATGGAATGGAATAAGCCAGGTTGGAAGAGACCTGCAAGATCATCCAGTCCAACCTGTCACCCAGCCCTATCCAATAGCACTAACCAAACCACTTAGATTTGAAGAGGTCACTGCGTTTATTGCATCGACACCATGCCCCTATCCACTGTAGTAAGGGAATAAATTAATCTACTTAATTATTTTGTGATAGTGTAGTTGAGTTTGTTAAAGTGATCTTGAGACAGTAATTCAGAATGCTGAGTCTTTTTGTGCAAAGGTAATTTACAGTGTTTAGAGAAACTTCCCAGAGTGGTGGTTTGTGGGGAAAGATGAGGAGTTCCAGGAGCCTGAGGGAGGAACTAAGAAAAATAAATTGGTCCTGAAGTCAGAAAATGAAGTCTATGACCTTTCTACAGCCAATGTTACAGTCAAAGATAAGCTAGAGACCCATAACACAAAGCTACCTCTAGCGCCTTGCCAACACATCTGCTCTGGGGAATGGTTTTCATTTTGATCAGAAGCAGCTAACTTGGACTTGGTAACATCTACTGCCTGTTACACCAGGGAAGGTAAATCAGGACCAGGATTGATATCTCTGTTTTGCAGTATCCATGGCCAAGCTCTCCTAACACTGCCTGTTGCTGGTGGCTTTGAGCAGAATGACCTAGATGTTTTCCAAATCTGAGATCGCAGTTTGACCTTTAAGTTTCATGTGTGTTGTGTGCTTTCATTACTCTTTTTTCCTTTGAATGTTCAACGAAGACTTCAGAAAAAAAAAGAGAGTTCCTCTCTGAGGAAATGAGGAAATGCCTTGTAAGGACTAGAAAGGGAGACTGGGAGCTCTGGGTTTTGCCTGATGGCTTTCTATGTCACCGTCATTTATTCACCCGAGGAACTGATGTAATGTTATTCCTGGGGGATTAAGATGAACCTTTGGGAATGTTAGAAATGCTTGTTTGAGATCTTCAAAAGCATAAAGGAGGTGATGAAAATTGGAGTGGGTAGTGGTGTTTGAAGTGGGAGCACAGAGAAATAAAGTGAGAGGAGAGCACTTTGGGAAGGGTCAGATTACAAAAGTTTGTGCTCAGTAGCCACCGTGACATTTCTGGTTCCTATTCTGTAATTCAAACCAGCTTGCCTTACAGAAATAGACAATCACTGGATGCCCACCAGGCACCAAAGCTTTGCTGCAGATAATTATGATCTGATGAATGAGCTGCATCTCAGGCTGGGCTCAAACAATGGCTTGCCAGGAGCTCTGCTGTCCCATAGGGAAGGGGCTGATGCTGTCCAGCTCCTCTTCTATAACTCTGGCAGACATCCATACATGGTTCCCTCTCTGCCTGAGAGCACGTAGCCATGGGTGATTTCTGCAACAGTAGTTAAGTAAGGATGCTGGCTGATCAAAGGGCAGGCTAATTGGCTTGGATGGAGCAGCAATTTGTGGTGGCTGAAAAGCCAGATGTGCAGACCACATCTTGTATCATGCCCTCTCCAAATGGTTAGATACAGCCTCTGATGGCTGCTGTAGCTGGGTCAGACTTGCTTGGGGTCGATGGTTGCCAGAGGTGTAAACTCTCAGCCGCTCTTTGGGGGCATGTGCTGGGGGAGCCTGAGGAAGCAGCACTCGGGCAGCCATGCGGTGTGATGCCTGGAGCCGCAAAGGCTGCACCTCAGGGTGAGCTTGGCCACGATCATTCATGGGGCACAGAACCACAGAAACATCCAGGTTGGCAAAGCCCCTCAGCATCACCAAGTCCAAGCTAGAACCCTATTCTACAAGATCCACCTTAAACCATATTCCTAAGTACCACATCCAAACGACCCTTAAACACATCCAGGGTTGGTGACTCCATCACCTCATTCCAGTGCCTGACCACTCTCTCTGTGAATAACTTTTTCCTACTGCCCAATCTAAACCTGCACAGTCTCAGCTTGCTTTTGCAAAGCTGACACTGACAGACTTTGCCAGGCTGGGAACTCCCTCAAACTGCAGGATGACTTTGCCTATGACTTGCCAAAATAGAATCATAGAATGGTTTAGGTTGGAAGAGACCTCAAAGATCATCCAGTTCCAACCCCCCGCCACAGGCAGGGACACCTCCCACTAGATCAGGTCACTCAAGACCTCATCCAGCCTGGCCTTGAACACCTCCAGGGAGGGAGCAGCCACAACCTCCCTGGGCAACCTGTTCCAGTGCCTCACCACCCTCACTGTGAAGGGTTTCTCCTGTTGATTTGATGAGAGATTTGGGGAACCACACGACCTTCCCTAAAACTCCAGCCAGCTCTGTCAGCAGGTAACCTGCTCTGCACCAGCACTAGCAAAGCTGCAGATTGTTTATTAGTATTTGAGTTACAGCAGCTCTCAAAATTCCCTTTTAGTCCTGGGCCCTGCTTTGCTTAGTAAGTGCTCCTGGTCTCTTCTCACAGGTGATTGGAGACAGTAAAAGGGGGGATGGCCTCAAGGTAAGACTGGGGAGGTTTAGATTGGACATTAAGAAAAAGTTTTTCACAGGGAGAGTGGTGGGTATGTTTAAGGGTCATTTGTCTGTGGTGCTTAGGGATATGGTTTAAGGCGAATCTTGTAGAGTAGGATTCTAGGTTGGACTTGGTGATGCTGAGGGCTTTTCCAACCTGGATGTTTCTGTGATTCTGTGATAACAGACACCTTTACAGTGCTTCTTTTACAAAGCAGGATGCTCAGCTTTTCTTTGCTCGGTTTCTTTTTTCGGTGTTTTTTAAGTGCTTACTGTGCCGACTTAAAACATACTCAGGGCAGAAGAATTATAAAATAAGCAGAAAGGAACAGAAGGAAAAAAAAATTAATAAAGTCTTTGTTTTTCTTACATTGCACCAATCTGTGCCAGCCCCCATTTCTGAAGAGAAACTTTAAATAGAAATCCATGTTTTGCTTTGATGGAAGTATCCCAGAAAAATAAACCAAAGTTATCCCAAAATAGTGTGTGAACTACAGTAGCTTGATGAAAGCCTCTTGACTGTATTCCACCATGCTTTGAATTCCTTGAGATTTGCCCAGCCTTCTTCATCACCCTCCACAAATGCTGAATCACTGTAGGACACCTGACAAGGTTTAATGCGTTCACTGCCTTCTGTTCAGGAGCTGTGATTTTTGGGATGGTCTCTGTGTAGTTTCTTTTCGTAGCAGCAAGGTAATTTCAGACTCACTGATCTCAGAACAACAGGAGATTGATTCTGATGTTGTTGGGGTTGATATAAACCAGGATGTCCTGCTGAAGCCCTGCTGGAAAAGTAGTAGGCAACCATTTTCACGTTTGTGTGTCTTTATTGCAGAGCCATCTGAACACCTACATCCATTGTGTGATTATCTCTGCTTTGAAACAAACCTTTCAGCAGTTGTGCTGGATGAGAGCCTGAAGCTTTCCAATTGCACAGGCCAGTTGGTCGTTTTGTGCCCTACACAGGGAACTGCATTAACTTAAGTCTGCTTTCCTCTCAAAATAACCAAGTGGAAATGTGGAGACTCAGAGCTAGGGATCGCGGAGACCCTTTTGGTGTGTGCACTTTTCCTGAACCTTGGAGAACACAACATTCAGTCTCTTAGATCTCACATCTTTGATAACTTCCTGAAACAAGTTGGTGCAATTTAGGCCATGCTGGGGGGAAAAACAAAAATAAAAAGAAAGCAAAGGATCTATTACAGCACATTATCTAGGTGCAGCGAAGCCACTGTTTAGCTCGGAGAAAGGTGCAGAGGGTTCAATTCAGCCGCTGTGTGCAGAGGGGTTGGACTCATCCTCGTTAATAAAACCAAGCCTTAGAGCTCTGAATTGACCCAGTGTCTTGCAGAAAATCCAGCATCCCTAGAGAACCGAGCAGCTTTTTACACTTGCTGGTGTTTTTCTCTTCATTCACAGTTTGTTGGTTAGATGTCATTTGCATGAGCAGTCAAACAGTGTCTCCGTTTTGTTCCGTCGAGGTTTTGAAGCCAAGTTTCATTCTGGCAGGCAGCAGTGATAGGGCTGTTCCCTTGCTCCACTATTGTTAACAGAGGCTTAGGTTAAATTCTGGAAGTTAGTGAGAGAGCAGTGTGCAGCAATTGGGATTATGCTTTATGAACTAATTAAATAGTTATTTACATGCTGCGTTTACTGCCCTCTATACCCAGGAGGTTTTCAGCACTGATTTCATCTGTAGGTGCTTTACAGCTTATTTCAGCCTGCTGTCCTTGATGGGTGTGCTCTCTTCCCACTGTTCAAAGAGTGAGGCACATTAATACCCTTACCTCTCCTGACAACATGCAAGGGTCTTTTGTCCTGGGTGAAAGGATTTTTGCAAGCTAAATGCATGTTTGTGCTTGACCTCTTTATGCTCTGTGGTCAGCCATGGTCTTCAAAATAAAATATTTTTTTAAAATACAAGAATATAAAGGTAGTCTTCTAAACTATATGGACTTGGAAGTAAGCGATCTGTTCTGCCCTGGTGAGACCTTATTTTGAGTATTGTGTTCAGTTTTGGGCTCCCCAGTTTAGGAGGGACAGGGATCTGCTGGAGAAGGTCCAGTGGAGGGCTATGAGGATGATTAGGGAACTGGAGCACTGCCTGATGAGGAGAGGCTGAGGGACCTGGGGCTTATTAATCTGGAAAGAATACTGAGAGGGGATTTAATAAGTGTTTATAAATATCTGAGGGCTGGGGGTCAGGAGGGAGGGGACAGGCTCTGCTCACTGCTCCCTTGGAGAGGACAAGTAGCAATGGATGGAAGCTGCAGCACAGGAGGTTCCACCTCAACACAAGGGGGAACTTCTTGACTGGAATAGGCTCCCCAGAGAGGTTGTGGAGGCTCCTTCTCTGGAGCCTTTCAAGGCCTGTCTGAATGTGTTCCTCTGTAACCTGAGCTAGGTTGTCTGGTCCTGCTCTGGCAGGGAGGTTGGATTTGATGAGCTGCTTGGGTCCCTTCCAACCCCTGACATCCTCTGACCCTGTGATCTAGTTCTTAGAAGTACTGTGTGCAAAGCAGATCTGAACAGATCCCCTACTTTTACACTGCTATGAAAATAGTGGCCCCTGAAGCCAGTCACAGCCGTGGGCTCCTCAGCCACCATCTTGCAGCCAAGGATGTCAACCAGACACCAGTAAGAAGCCTGAAGTCAGGCAGCACACAGCATGTTCCCCAGGTGCCTGGGCACATGTGGGATGTGAGTCTGCTCCTGGAGCTGTGCTTCAGCCACGTTGTCTCCTAAGGAGAGTCCAGGAAGCTGAGGAATTTGAAAAGCTGGACATTTACCACACATAAAATTGCACTTTTGTATCAAAAAATACTGTTAACATTAATTAGACTTCACTTTTAAAATGTCAGTGGGGATTGCTTAACAAAACCTCCACTGATGTATTTAGTTTTAATGATTTTTACAGAGATAAAAGAGGGGCCATTAAAATCAGGGCTGACTGAAGGAACAGGACATTATTTACTACGTTTCTAATGAAAGGCTTTCTGAAAGTTACTTATTAGCTTGTAGTAATGAATCTCTTTTATAGGAGTAAATTAAATTTTAGGTCCAGCCAGCAAAGCAGTCCAGTGTGGTGCAGTCTTTGCCAAGGGAAGGAGGTTTTAGGAAAGACATTTGCCTTGCAGGGCATCTCATCTGCCTCTTCTAATTTGTAAAGCTAAACCCCTGCCATTTGGCTGAGTCTGATGCAGTCTTCATCACCGAATGCCTGCATCAGCCTCTTTAACAGTTAATATTTGCCTAGCTTGCTTGCAGCAGTGGTTCCCAGATAACCTTCATACCTCCACGTTGCATTCTTTACATATTTACTGTTTTCTTTTCTCTGTTCCTAGGGTGACTTCCTGGTGCTCAGTTACATAGCTCATATAT
>VWZI01021471.1:375397-389890 GCA_013396835.1 Psilopogon haemacephalus
CTGCTTGCAGAGTTTAACACTGATGAGTTTTGATGCACAGTGAAGCCAGCCCATGTGCCTGACCACGCTTTGCTAGGGAGCTACATCCCCTTGTCAAGAGTGTGATGTGGTGGGTCCCAGATGGAAGACTTACAGGGTATGGCTGAGCTGATCTAGCAAGTGGCTTTCAGGAGAGGGGTCCTGTCCTTCTGCTCACTTGTTCCCCTCTCTGTGACTGGGCTTGCCCAGCTGTTCAGGGTTTTGCTTGGGTTACTGGACTCTGGTCTCCAACAGGCACACAGAGCTGGCGTGAGGTAGGAGGTAGCTGGGAATCTTCCTTCTTAGCAACAGCAACTCTAAGAGCAGCTCAGCTGCATGGTGATGATGTAAGTGCACCACGATGCATGTAAGTGCATTTGGCTTGGCACTTAAATACCTGTTAATATGAAGTCTGTGGTGATGTGTTGATTTTAAATGGTTTCCTGAATTAAGGCCTGCTGGGAGGCTACAAGAGAGTTTAGAAAAGATTCAAACATTCTCTCTCACTTGCACCCCGTGGTAGGACAAGGGGCAATGGATGCAAACTACTGCACAGGAAGTTCCATCTCAATGTGAGGAAGAACTTCTTGACTGTAAGGGTCACAGAGCACTGCCATAGCCTCCCCAGAGAGGTTGTGGAGTCTCCTTCTCTGGAGGCATTCAAGGCCTGTCTGGATGTGTTCCTCTGCAACCTGCAGTAGATTCTGTGGCCCTGCTCTGGCAGAGGGTTTGGGCTCGAATATCTCCAGAGGCCCCTTCCAACCTCTAATATCCTGTGATCCTGTGATTGCCTCTCACACTGTTGGAGTATTCCTCAATTTATATGGGATCACAAAGTGATCTATGGCTTAACGACAGCACATGAAAGGTCCTGATGCATCACTGCCTTCATAGCTACTTCTTGCCATCATTGTGGTTAAAGTGCTGAACTCTTTTGCAGGTCAATGAAATTTATCATGACGAGTCCCTGGGTGCTCACATTAACGTTGTCCTGGTGAGGATAATCCTGCTGAGCTATGGCAAGGTAAGCAAAGGTTAATTTAAACAGAGGGTATCAATATCTCTGGGCTCCATTCCTTTCATGACTGATTAAGTTCTTGGAGACTGCTGTTGGTTTTCTATTTTAATTCATAAGCTGACCGTACCAGTCTGTGAATAAAAAAGTTTTGTTTGCATACATTTGGTTATCATTTGAACTTCGCATTTGAAAAAAAAAAATTTCTCTTTCCTCTGTGCTTTCCCTGTGCCATTTGAAGTTGTTGTTTAGCTCTGGCAGTGTATATTTGCAGATTTGTTTGGAGTAATCCATGAAACGTAGTGAGCATTTGTTTCCTGAAGAAAATACAAGATGTGGTAGATGATTGGGGACTGGAACATCTCTCCTATGAGGAGAGGCCAAGGGAGGTGGGGCTGTTCAGTCTGGAGAGGAGAAGGCTCCAAGGTGACCTTATTGTGGCTTTTCAGTATCTTGAAAGCTAGGGAGGGACTTTGTAGGATGTCAGGCAGTGATAGGACTGGGGAAAATGGAACAAAGCTAGAAATGGGTAGATTCAGGCTAGATGTTAGGAAAAAGTTCTTCACCATGAGGGTGGTGAGACTGTGGAATGGGTTGCGCAGGGCGGTGGTGGAAGAAGCCTCATCCCTGGAGGTGTTTAAGGGCAGGGTGGATGAGGCTCTAGACAGCCTGATCTAGTGTGAGGTGTCCCTGCCCATGGCCATGGCTGGAACTAGATGATCCTTGTGGTCCCTTTCAACCTTGACAGATTCTGTGATTCTATGAACTGTGTGTAAGTAACAATAAACACAAGTTCTGCAAGATGCTGAGGGTGACAACCTCATTCCAAAAAACTCGTTTAAACTTGTGTAGTGCCACTAATGTTAAACACAAGTACTTAAAAATTGTGTGAACTATCTGGGATGGGGGCCAGAAGGCAAGAGCTCTTAGATCCAGTCTATAATGAAGAATACTAAGTGTTCTTTCCCTCCATGTTGCTGTGGAAGGGGTCAGGCTAGAAGCAAAACTTGGGTAAAGAAGGAAATGCTAAATGGTTTTCAGAAGTATTCAGCCTTTCTGTACCTGCGTCCTGGTTTTTGACAAATTAGCATCAAATTCCATGGAAACAGGGACAAGGGCAAGGTAGCACTGTGTAATCGTAGAATCATAGGATGGAATGGTTTAGGTTGGAAGGGACCTCAGAGCTCATCCAGTTCCAGTCCCAGAACTGTACACAGTAATCTGCTCATGCATTCTAGATCTGTAGTCTACTGTGGATGAGGCTTTAGTTCTTAAGCTGTCCTTCAGCAGGGCATGATATGGAATAATTCTAATATCACAAGCTTGCCCCAAATAAACATGAAGATCAATTTTTTGGTATTTTTCTCTATCTGATTCTTATTTACTTGAAAGGCAATTGAAGGCTTTCTGGGAAAAGTGAAAAGCGTGTGAGCGGTGTATTTCAGAGCTCTTCCACCTGATGGTGGAGGACCTGCATGCTCTGGCTCTATAAGAATGTGGGGTTTTTATCTTCATGTTTGTAAAGCTCCATGCCAGAGAAGTAGTACCAGAGAGTAGAGGGTGTAATGTGTACAGTTTGGGGGCCACCAACATAAGAAGGAAATGGAACTGTTGGAGCGAGTCCAGAGGAGGCCACGAAGATGCTGAGAGGGCTGCAGCAGCTCTGCTATGAGGACAGGCTGAGAGAGTTGGGGCTCTGCAGCCTGGAGAAGAGAAGGCTTTGAGGAGACCCTTGCAGTATCTGAAGGGGTCCTGCAGGAAGACTGGGGAGGGACTAGTCACAAGGTCATGTAATGACAGGATGAGGAGTAATGGGTCTAAACTGGTAGAGGGGAGATTTAGACTGGATGTTAGGAAGAAATTCTTTCCAGTGAGAGTAGTGAGACACTGGCACAGGTTGCCCAGGGAGGTTGTAACTGCTCCCTCCCTGGAGGTGTTCAAGGCCAGGTTGGATGAGGCCTTAAGTGTCCTGTTCTAGTGGGAGGTGTCCCTGCCTATGGCACAGGGGGGTTGGAACTGAATGGTCTTTGAGGTCCCTTCCAACCTAAACCATTCTATGATTCCATAAGGTGAGGAGATTTCAGAGAGTTGGGATGATTTAGCAGCAGCAGAACAGGGAGAAAAGGTACATAGTTCTTACTTCCTGACCCTGTTCTGAGGAATTAGAACAAAATCTTTCACATTTTACTATGCCACACACCAGCACTACCACTTTTGAGGAATATATACTCGAAGTACCTAATAAAAGGAAGAGCATGTGGGCAAGTTGAGGCAGTGCATGAACGAAGCAGCCTGGTTGGCTTCACAGTGTGAAATGTTATCCCAGTCCTGTTTGAGTAAGCATTTCTTTTGAAAGCCTCTAGCTGATATCTTTAGATTCATTTGCTTCATCGCAGGCAATTCAATATATATTATCAAGGGTGCCATTTAAATAATCATAATAATTACATTATGGCTCTGTAATTGATGAAGTATGTACCGTCAACGTCAGGTTGATGACAGCTCTCTGAGCTACTGCCAATTCCCCTCCCCTGAGCAGCCTTTCACTGTATTGTGGTTTTGTTTTTTTTTTGTGAAAAGGATTATAGTATTTTATACAATATGTCAGCTGTTGATAGGAATAATATGGACAACACTGGAGTTGCATAGCAACCAGCTTTTCAGAGGTTCTTGCTTGAAGGTTCTCCATTCCTTCAAATGTACTTATTTCGTAGTGTTTTCCTTGAGATGTACTCTTTTCTTAATATTTTCCAGCACAGGCAACTGCACATGCAAAAGTTTCAGTTGTTTCAGTAATTGCATGAACCGCCCTGGTAAGATGCAAATGTGCAAAGATGTTCCTTGGTGATCACCCAGTGAAACTGCTTTGGGGCAAATTCAGAGTATCTGACATGGTTTTGCTGAATTAACATTTTCTGTAAGTTATCATCTCTGGACTTAGCCTGAGGGTATAGCAGGTCAAGATCTGCTGAGGAGCTGCAGGCTTGGATCTAGGGTAGGATGTCCCTGCCCATGGCAAGGGGGTTGAAACTTGATGATCCATGTGGTCCCTTCCAACCCTGACTGATTCTGTGATTCTATGCTCAGTGGTGGTGTGCTCAAGGAGAGGGCAGCATGTGGCTGTGCTATGTCTGGGGTAAGTGTGCTGAAGCTGCCAGCCCTTTCCAACACACTCCACTTTTCTCTTGATACTTCAAGCAAGTGAACAACTCAGTCTTACAGACCAGAGAGTCGGCTAGAATCATAAAATGTTCTGGGTTGGAAGGAATTTCCAAAGGTCATCCAGTCCAACCCCCTCTGCAGTCAGCAGGGATATCCTCAACTAGATCACGTTGCCCAGAGCCCTGTCTAGCTGCACCTTGAATATCTCCAGGGATGGGGCCTCAACTACCTCCCCAGTCAACTTGGTCCAGTGTTCCACCACTCTCCTGGTGAAGAAACTGTTCCTACCACCCAGTCTAAATCTGCTCTTCTCTAGTTTGAAGCCATTTCCCTCATCCTGTCCCTACAGGCCTTTGCAAGCAGTCTCTCTCCATCCTTCTCATGGCCCCTTCAGGTACTGGCAGGCTGCTATTAGGTCTCCCTGGAGCCTTCTCTTCTCCAGGCTGAACAACCCCAGCTCCCTCAGCCTGTCTCTGTAGCAGAGCTCCTCCAACCCCCAGATAATTTTTGTGGCCCTGCTCCATCAGGTCTATGTCCTTCCTATATTGAGAACTCCAGCCCTGGGCACAGTACTCCAGGTGATGCAAAGGCTTCTGCCATGCCTGCCTACTGCTTGTTCATTTAATGCTTCCACCTAAACCTGTCCTGCAAAGGCTGCTCCATATCTCTGGTGGCTTCAGAAGCTCCCATGCATTTCTCTGTGTTTTCTTTACGTTGACTCCCGAAGTCACAGGCTTCTTTGATCTGATGGGATACTGCAAAATCAGAAATGGGAGTACATGTGGTGTATTGTTCTTCAAATGGGAAAAAGATGAGCTGCTTGCTTCTGCCTGTTTGACTTCAGTAGTAGGAAGAATGATTCCAGATCTCAGAAACTGCAGACACGTTTCAGATGAACATAATTCTATATTTGGGCAAATTATTCCATTTAGACCTATTTTGGTTGTAACAGCTCTGTAATCCAGCTAACTCTAGAATACTCTGGAGAATAAGCAAAGCAGCCACCCTCACCAGGTGCGGAGGAGGAGGTGGCAAGAGTTGAGCTGAGAACGGCTTTAAAACCCCTGTCTGGTTATTAGAAAATTTGTTTGGAAACATTTAAATCCCGAGCACTGCATAAAATCCTCTCATCACCTCTTTGAGGTGGATGAATAAAGATTCTGATTGCCTTTTTACAGCTAAAAAAACAAAGATGTTAAGTGTTATTTTCCAAGGCCACACGGAAGGCCACTGGCAAGCTGGGGATAAGACCTCATATATTCCTGGCTCCAGCCCCCACGCTCTGTCCATCAACAATGGTGACTTTGTCTGCAGATGAGCTGTCCTTGCAGAGCAGCAGAGGAAAGCACCCCCCATTAGCTGGGGTGGGTGTAATTGCCACGGTTATTAATGATTTTAAAAAATATGTATATAAAGTCAGAAAACCTTTTGCAGAAGTTTTGTACCAAGTGCAGCCGCCTGAGGATTTCTGAGAGTTATTTCTTGGGGAATGTGAACGTGGCGATGCAGGACACCTCTGAACGTTCCTTTGGAGCACATGCACAGCTCGAGTCACCCATATTCAAAGTGGAATGGGGTGGGATAGGCTGGGATGGCAAGCAGTAGGGGGAGAAGCCCATGCTAGCTATAAATTAGTGCTGGCCCCAGAACAAGTACTTCTACTCTGGCTGTGAGTTAACTTCGCCCGCTTTCAGTTTGAGCCTGGCTACCAAGGCAGGTAAAGAGGGAAGAAAATCCAAGTGGATTTAGGATGGTAGCTCAAGAAGAAGGTAGTATGGGCTAGATGGATGGAGCACCTCTCCTATGAGGAGGGATTGAAAGAGTTGGGGCTGTGCAGCCTGGAGAAGAGGAGGCTCCTAGGTTACCTTATTGTGGCCTTCCAGTATCTGAAGGGGGCTACAAAAAATCTGGAGAGGGACTTTTTAGGCTCTCAGGTAGTGACAGGACTAGAGGCAATGAAGCAAAGCTGGAGGTGGGGAGATTCAGATTGGATGTGAGAAAGACGTTCTTCAGCATGAAAATGGTGAGAGCCTGGAATGGGTTGCCCAGGGAGGTGTTTGGGGCCACTTCCCTGCAGGTGTTTGCAGCCAGGCTGGCAGAGGCTGTGGGCAGCCTGATGCAGGGTAGGGTGTGCCTGGGCATGGCAGAGGGTTTGGAGCTAGATGATCCTTGTGGTCCCTTCCAACCCTTCACTGATTCTATGCTTCTTGACCTTGGCCTTTGACCAATTCCACTAAACCAATTCTACATAGGGCAAATTGGCCAGAACCTACACATTGTGTAACATTTTACGTAGCATTTTGCCTGCTGTTTGCGTTTTTGCACTGTTTTCCTATGTTTACTGTGGGGATAAAGAGGAAGTGAGATACTGTCCTCCTCAGGTTTTGTCTAGGTAAATTGCTGAATTGCCTTATTTATATCTCAGACTCATACTTGTCATTTCTCAGGGTGTTTTGTTGGGACCTGGAAGAGTGGGGGAGCTGGCAGATCGCATAAACAGTGCTTTGTATTCCTGATCTGCTTACGTTTAGGCAGAATTAGAGGCTGAAAATTACAAACTGCTGCCGTAAGAAAGCTTTGCAAAGCCTTTGTATGCAAAACGACAGTTTGCTGGAGGAGCTGGGTTTGTTAGCTTGGTTACCATGGCCCCTCGATAATTGCATTTATTTCTGTTTTGCTTGTCTTGTTCAGGGTGAGAGAACAATGTGGAAGACCTAATCCAATAAACTCTACAAACAATAGCAGTGCCGAGCAGGAGCAGTGTAACCAGTGTGCTTTGCAGAGTCTTTGCACATTCAAGAAGGGAAACTCCTATGTTCAATTGTTTCCCAAAGTGCCTGCACTGCTAGGGTCCAACTTTTGCTGCCATAGTTCGAAGCCTCTCCAGTTAAGCACATTTCTGCTCCTTCTGGAGCTACTGAGGAGAGCGGCAAAGCCTTTCCCGTTGGTACTCTTGGAGCACCACCTAATGGATGAGATAGGAAAGATCATAGAATCAGTCAGGGTTGGAAGGGACCACAAGGATCATCTAGTTCCATCCCCCTGCCATGGGCAGGGACACCTCACATTAGATCAGGCTGTCCAGAGCCTCATCCAGCCTGGCTGCAAACACCTCCAGGGATGAGGCTTCCACCACCTCCCTGGGCAGCCCCTTCCAGGCTCTCACCACCCTCATGCTGAAGAACTTCTTCCTAACATCCAGTCTGAATCTACTCATTTCTAGCTTTGTTCCATTCCCCCCCCGGCCCCGAGTCCTGTCACAACCTGACAGCCTAAAAAGTCCCTCCCCAGCCCCCTTAAGATACCAAAAGGCCACAATATCATGCTTTAATTGCACTAAAACAACTTCAATCACAGATTTCATTACTGTTTTAAACATGTGAACATTCTTGTTGAAGAAATATAATCTGAAGGCCCAAACTGATGGTTGAAACTGATGGACTCACAGGCAGAAAAAATCCTCCCTTATTTAGCAGCCAAGCTCTAGTACCCACCCAGAAAACCCTGTGAGCTGACTCCTTGAAAGCTACCTGCATGAAGGAATCTGAAGTCACAGATGCTGCAAATTAGATTGCAACGAGTTTAAAGATCAAAACCAACACTGCAAAGCAATTCTGACCAAAACAAGGATCCTTTTCCAGCAAGCTCCTGACCAGCTTCAATTTTGAGTGTTCCTAGGAATCGAGTACCTGATCATCAACACCTTTGCAAGGTTACACCCAGTTATGCCAAAGGGCAGATCAATAAACCAGCTGGTTAAGGCAAGCTGCCATTCCCTGTGTGGTACTACTGCCTCTTACATGTGTTCTGCTAATGTGAATGTTCTTGGAAAGTTTGGGGTGAATATAGAGGAAATCTGCAGTTTTCCTCCAAGATAACTTTGTATTTGAAATTGATAAAGGAAAAAAAAAAGGGACCATGAGGATGCTCAGAGGGCTGCAGCACCTCTGCTGTGAAGGCAGACTGAAAGAGTTGGGGCTGTGCAGGCTGGAGAAGAGGAGGCTCCCAGGTGACCTTCTGGTGGCCTTCCAGGATCTGAAGGGGGCCTACAAAAAAGCTGGAGAGGGACTTTTTAGGCTATCAGGTAGTGACAGGACTAGGGGGAATGGAGCAAAGCTGGAGGTGGGCAGATTCAGATTGGATGTTAGGAAGAAGTTCTTCAGCATGAGAGTGGTGAGAGCCTGGAAGGGGTTGCTCAGGGAGGTGGTTGGGGGCCAGATCCCTGGAGGTGTTTGCAGCCAGGCTGGCAGAGGCTGTGGGCAGCCTGATCTAGGGTAGGGTGTCCCTGGGCATGGTAGGGGAGTTGGAACTGGATGATTCTTGTGGCCCCTTCCAACCCTGACTGATTCTATAATTTTTTTCTTTCCAAACAATCTCCACAAATATTTGAAGGACCTTCCAGTCGACTTCATAAATGACTTCTTCATAACAGAGACCTACACGTCACAGTATTAACTTCAAAAAGACAAGTAGCAAAGAAGTCTCAAAAGACCTCTGGACCTACTTAGTATTGGCTTGCAACCATTTCTTACAGTCCTGCTTTGCCTCGACTCAGTTGTCTTCTAGTTTTGTTTAGTTATTTCTGATGCTTCTATGAAAGAGGTAACAGAGTAGAAGTGAAGGCAGAAACAAACAAAAAGGAAAACGGAAGGCATTAGCAGATGTATTATTTCCCAGAGCCAGGATCTAGGCTGATTCTCTAGGGCAAACTGTCCTCATAACCCTCTGCAGTGTCTCCTGACACGGGGGATTTTCTCCCAACTGAGACCTTTCCACTTCTTGGCCAAACATCTCCATCTGTTTCCATCAGCAGTTCTCTGAAATGCCCACAGTTTTTTTACTTTTCTTGCTGTGAAAAGGAAAGTTTCTCTTTCCACTGGCAGTTTTCCTGCTGATCAGCTGAGTAATGCTCTCCACAGGCCTGCTGTCCTGTTTGGAAAGAAGTCCTTCCCAGCCAGGTCTGAGCTCCCAGCCAGCTGCAGGACCTGCATGTTCCTGGCAGTGTTGGCCTTTTGCTGGCCAAGAGTAACACCTACACCTCCTCATATGCAGCCTTCTAGCCCCCAGACTTTCTCTGCAGTCTGACAAAGAGGGATTTTACCTTCACTTACAGCCTTTAGGACTGCACACTGATGGTTGCTTTTCCTCTTTCTCCTTTTGCTTTGTCCATTGAAGAGGGGGCTGGGCTCTCCTGCCTCTGCTGAAAGCTCCCCATCGACTTCCAACAGAACACATTATCAGTTATCTGATATCTCTACAAGAGGAAAGTTTTGGACAACTTCCTTCCAAAACATCTGTTCTGTCTAGTAACAAGCTGTGCCTGGTCCCTTGATTTCCAAAGCCTCTTTCTTGCAGGACAACAGCATTTATCTGTAAAAGTGAGGTAGCTGGAAAAGTGAATGAGAATGCAGTATAAAGAAATCTCTGATCCAGAGGTTATTATGGAGGTTATTTAGAAGGAAATACTAAGCTGTACTTGCACTCCTCTCATTCCCTTTCCTCTGCCATCCCACTGCCTTCTGTCAGGAGAGGGCCATGGCTTATGTGGTTCTTTGGTCTGAAGCAGAGCCATTGCATAGCAAGGTGATCATAGAATCAGTCAGGAAGGGACCACAAGGATCAGCTAGTTCCAACCCCCCTGCCATGCCCAGGGACACCCTACCCTAGATCAGGCTGCCCACAGCCTCTGCCAGCCTGGCTGCAAACACCTGCAGGGAAGTGACCCCAACCGCCTCCCTGAGCAACCCATTCTAGGGTCTCACCACTCTCATGGTGAAGAACTTCCTCCTCATGTCCATTCTGATCTCCCCACCACCAACTTTGCTCCATTCCCCCTAGTCCTGCCACTACCTGATAGCCTAAAAAGTCCCTCTCCAGCTTTTTTTGTAGGCCCTCTTCAGATACTGGAAGCTGTGAATCCCAGATTTGTCGTTCCCTGGCCATGCACTATTCACTGCTGGTATTGTTGAGTCTTTCTGATCAGTGCATACAAATATCTGAGGGGTGGATGTCAAGTGGATGGGGCCAATCTCTATTTGCTGGTCAGCAGCAATAAGAAAAGGAGCAACAGCTACAAATTGGATGTAGAAAGTTTCACCTCAATGTGAGGAGAAACTTTACAGTGAGGGTGACACAGCACTGGCACAGGCTGCCCAGAGAGATTGTGGAGTCTCCTTCTCTGGAGACTTTCATAACCTTCCTGGATGCATTCCTGTGTGAACCTACCCTAGGGGATCCTGCCTTGGCAGGGAGTTTGACTGGAGGTCCCTTCCAACCTCTAAAGTTCTGTGACAGGTTTGGTCTCTGGTCTGACTTGATCATCAGAAAAGTGCTGCAAGCTGCTGTGTTGATTCATTCAGAGACCAATCTTTTGCTTTTGTGCTGGAGTCTACTGGCAGGCTTTCAGTTTCAGAGGTGATATAAGGACAGAGGACAGCTATAAACCAGTGGTTGTTGAGAAATTATGGACTTTGTTACAGGCTCTCCTTGTTTGATGATCACACAGAGCTTTCCATGCAAAGATTGAGATACCCTTAAACAAAGCACATGTTGATAGTCCATATCTTTGGTTTGCTTTCTGATCAATGCATCCCGTAAGATGTGATGATTTTCATTTGGTAGAACATACAGGAGATCAATGTCAGGCAAAGAACTATTAGCAGATGATACAAATGATGAGATTTCCCAGCTTCATTTTACAGCATCCTTTGCTTTCTGAATTTTCTGTAAGATTTCTCACTGAGCTCCTTGAAAGGATTGATTTCTTTTGTGGAGCTTTGGAGAAATGAGAACAAAGTGGAGATGATGTAGATAGGAGGGGTATTTTATTGTGTGATTTTAGTTTTGTTTCACTACTGTGAGATGTTATTAAAGACCTCAACAATGGTCAAACCTTGTTTAACTGAATAGGATTTTTGCGTGGTGATTTTGCCCTATAATAGCCACTCCCAAGTTTATTTAAGTCTGTTCTTACAGATGTACAAAGACGTCTTGCAGCCCAGAAAGCCAACCAGAGCCTAGGCTGCATCAGGAGAAGTGTGGCCAGAAGGTGGGAGGGGAGGTGATTCTCCCCCTCTGCTCTGCCTTGGTGAGACCCCACCTGGAGTACTGCATCCAGTTCTGGAGCCCCTGGGACAAGAGGGATGTGGACATGCTGGAGTGTGTCCAGAGAAGGACCACGAGGATGCTCAGAGGGCTGCAGCACCTCTGCTGCGAGGACAGACGGAAAAAGTTGGGGCTATGCAGTTTGGAGAAGAGGAGGCTCCCAGGTGACCTGGTTGTGGCCTTCCAGGATCTGAAGGGGGCCTACAGAAAATCTGGGGAGGGACTTTTTAGGCTCTCAGGTAGTGACAGGACTAGGGGAAATGGAGCAAAGCTGAAGGTGGGGAGATTCAGATTGGATGTGAGGAGGAAGTTTTTCAGCATGAGGGTGATGAGAGCCTGGAATGGGTTGCCCAGGGAGGTAGTTGGGGCCAGATCCCTGGAGGTGTTTGCAGCCAGGCTGACAGAGGCTGTGAGCAGCCTGGTCTAGGGTAGGGTGTCCCTGGGCATGGCAGGGGGGTTGGAACTGGCTGATCCTTGTGATCGCTTCCAGCCCTGACTGATTCTATGATGCTATGCAATAAAGGCACCGTGACTGTCCCACCATTTAAATAGGGTTATTAGTTCAATTTCCAAGGGAATTATGGCTGGAAGCACTATGATCCAGCACGGGATTATATGACAACTTCTCTCATTCCACAGCAGTATCAGCGTCCAAACCGTGCCTCTATTTGGTTTATTAATTTGTTTTTCTGAACATTTGCAGAACTGTAATGTCCCAATTTTGCCAAAATCAGACCTCAGTTTGGCAGTCGACCTCTTTTATCAGTTCCAGTTGTTCTTCCACAAGAGGATTTTCTTTTTCATGTAGTCAATACTCATGCACTCAATCAGAGGATAAGTTAAATAGAGCTGTATTTAAACACTGACTATACAACTTCTCTCTTAATTTTGGCCCAGGCTACGTTGTGCTCTACTTTAGGCGTTTGGGAATGACAAATGCGTACAGTACAGTATAGCATCTAAATCCTAGTGGTTTGTGTTGTGATTACATTGTTGTCATGGTGATTTAATTTTTGCCAATGAAAAGCCCAGGGTAGTTCTTACGAATCCTGGAAAGCCCAGGATGGGTCACTTAGTCATACATTTGATAGCATCCCACATACAGCAAGCTTTTCTAAGTCTGAAGCAGAATTATCTGGGAATTCTTCAGAGGGTACTATTACAAGAAAAGGCAGATGCAGTAGTTGGATTTTAAAATACTTTTCTCTTTCTTCTTGAAGAGAATTGCCCTTTGCATGACACTTAACAAACTGGAGCTCGTTTGAGTCGACTAAGCCATGTTGGTGCACCACCCATGTAATATGCAGTTCCTGAGGATAATGATGTACCGCAGATGGGAGGTTACATGTGCTGCCTTTGGAATGATCTTCAGATATAGAATCATAGAATGGTTTAGGTTAGAAGGGACCTCAAAGATTGTCTAGTTCCAACCCCTTGCCATAGGCAGGGACACCTCCCACTAGAACACCTTGAACACCTCTAAGGAGGGAGCAGCCACAGCCTCCCTGGTCAATGTGTTCCAGTGTTTCACCATCCTCACTGTAAAGAACCTTTTCTTAACATCCCGGTTAAATCTCCCCTCTGCCAGTTTAAACCCATTACTCACAAAGTCATTACAAGACCTTGTGAATAGTCCCTCTCCAGCCCTCCCATAGGCCTCCTTCAGATACTGGAAGGCTACTACAAGGTCTTCTTGAAGCCTTCTCTTCTCCAGGCTGCAGAGCCCCACTTCTCATAGCCTGGAATAGAATGGGATAAAGAAAGTGCAGTTCAAAGTCAGACCTTAGGAAAGTCCATTTCTGAAAGTAGTGATTGAAATACAGCTGAAAAATAAAGGTAAACTTAGCTTTTGCACTTGCAGAGCATCCAGTAATGGCCAGAGGTCTGACAAAACATCCCTAACATCTGTGTTTCATTATAAAAGCAGCTGATGAGCCAGGGCTGGGTGCTGGCCATCTGCAGTTGCTGCCATTTGCTTCCCTTGACCGATCAGCATCACCCTTTCCCATGCTGGGTTAGTTTTTGGTGGCCAGGAGCTGCTACACTTCCAATAGGGGCACAGAAACTGTATATCCAGATGGGAGGTGATGGTGGAAGTTGGTGCCAGGGTGGCACAGAAATAATGCAGTGCACAATACAGCTTTGTAATTGAAATACACTCTTAAATGGTTTGGGTTGGAAGGGGCCTCTAAGGGTTGTCTAGTCCAAGCTCCCCTGCATCCTCCACTAAATCAGGTTGCTCAGAGCCTTGTCAAGCCTGACCTTAAATATCTCCAGGGATGGGGCCTCAACTACCTCCCTGGTGCAGTGTTCCACTACCCTGATGGTGCAGAACTTGGTCCTAACATCCAATCTAAATCTTCTCTCATTTCAAACCATGACAGGCCTTTGGAAAGAGTCCCTCTCCAGACCCTTGCTGTCTTTTTACTTTTCTTCCATTATATCTTTCTGTTTTGCTATATCACAGACTTCACAAAATGTGGAAACTGCTTTGAATCTAACCACGTCAGCTCCTCTCTTACTTTCTCAATCCAGTCAAATCTCTTTCTGAAGTGTAACTGACTCTTTATTAAGAACAGACTTTTAATGGAGGTGGAAAGTTTGGTCAAGTGCTTGGCCAAGCTGGGAAGGAAATTGCACAGGGTTTTACCAAATATCTATTGGTGTGTTGTTTTGTTGGTTTATTGTGTTTATTGGTGTGTTTGGTGTTTTGTTTTCCCTGCACGTGCCCAGTCTACGAGCCTGATAGAGATTGGGAACCCCTCTCAGAGCCTGGAGAACGTGTGCCGCTGGGCTTACCTGCAGCAGAAGCCTGACTCGGGGCATGCAGAGTACCACGACCATGCAATCTTCCTCACAAGGCAGGACTTTGGTCCCTCTGGCATGCAAGGTAAGATGTGCCTCGGGTTTTGGGTTGCATTCGTGTCTATCACTCAACAAGGCTGGTCATGCAAAGTTTAATTGGGTCTCTTTTGCTTAGATGTGCTCAATGTTTTCTGTCCCCCCGAGGTCTGCATAGGGCCATGTTCAACTGTAACTATTTCACTTGACTCTATCCTTTCCTAGTGGTAGGATGTTGGTTTTGTATTTTAATTCCTAAACTGAACTTTCCAGTCTGTATTGGGTTTAAGCCAGCTACCCCAAGCCCAAAAGCCCAATAAAAACACAATCTGATTTGGAAGTAAAAAAAAAAA